>CM053792.1:233430363-234030363 GCA_028749045.1 Cupressus sempervirens | reverse complement strand
GGGCTAGTGTTAGGTGTGTTATATGGTTGAGTTAATTTAAGAAAATTTAGTTTAAGTATCATGTTTTTTATTTAATTTATTTTAGTTTAAGTTTTAGTTAGATTTAATGCTAGGTTAGTATTAATGTTAGGATTAGTTTTAGTATAGGGTTAAGATTAGTGATATCATTTAAGTTTTTAGTATTATAATGTAGTGTTAGTATTGGTTAGATATTAGATTTTGTTTTAATATTACTTAGATTTGTAGTGAGTTTCAAATTTAGTTAGTTGGTTTTGTGTTGATTGTTTTAATATTTATTTTAGTTAAAGTTTAGTTGTAATAAATATTAGATTCATAAGTAATGTTAGTATAAGTTTGGTTAGTATAAACATTTTAAATATTATTTGTCTTAGTATGTTTTAGTTTAGATTTCATTCATTCAATTTTAGTTATATAATTAATGTTATTATTATTCTAGGATAATTCCTAAATTTTAAATGATTTAGTATTAGAATAAAGTTTAATTATAGTTGGGATTATTATATTACAGGATATAGTAGAAATTATTTCTTGATTTTTATGCTATGAAACAATTAGACTTATACTCCACTCGATCAATCTTAGAATTAATACTATATATTGTTCATTAAAATTTTGCTCAATAATGTTTTAAATGGTTAATCTGCATATATTTTTAATTAGATGCCAATTATGTTTTGAGTGAGTTGATTTTTTTTTAAACTATCTTATCAATCTCTTGGACCCTAGTGAACCTAGTAAGTTTAATTATTCTCTAAAAATAAAAATATTTGGTGTGTTTTTGCCCACATATTTTGGGCATGACACTACACATATTAAAGATAACCTTTTAGTGCTAAAGTCAAAACCAACTAGATGATTGATGAATCACTGTATAAGCAGGTCATGGTGCAAATTCTATTATGGCACATGAAGATAGCTTCCTTAACTTGCTATATTCATAGGGGAGTTAAAACATAGTTATAAGTATTTTTGTTGTAGACTTTATGATCTATAATTGATCCTCGTTGATGGAGTGATTTAGGAGTAGGAAGTTGTTGAGCCCTCCTTAAAATAATTTCCACTGTAATCTTGAAAGGAGATTTTTGATTTTGATCTATTCCTAGTTTGACCAAAAGGGAATAGAGTAAACTATTCTATTTAGTAGAGTAAAATCTTGTTTTCAAATGTAATATCTTATTATGAATGAATAGAATATAGAGTTCAAGTTTCCACCTTTAGACTTGATTATTTTCTATTTGCTCATCTAAGGGGGCCCATTTGGTGAGTGAACTACTTTGTTAGAATAGATTTCCTTTCTTAGTTTATTAACTTGCAAAGTAGACTACTACAGTTCCTGCATCCATTGATAATAGAATCATTAAACTATTCCTACAACATAGGTGTTTAAATGGATTTATTGTTTGCAGTATTACTCTAAGCTTTAAGGAAAATGTTATTTTAGTTCCTAGCTTAGTTTCCTTCAACACTTCTTTCTCGTTGTAGTTATAATGAATTGAAGAGGAATTAGAGAATATACTTTGCAACCACCCTCTCAAGCTTATCCTCTCGAGTTGTCAAATAAGATTATTTTAGCATGTTATTCCTAGGAAAATACATGATTCTATCTAGTCATGGAGCCAATATAGAAGGATGTCCAATCCTTTATTACTAAGGTATTTAGCTAACTGACCAACTACATCTCAACTTCAAAGTTGTCTTCTATTCATGTAGTTAGGCCTCTAGCATCTTTCTTAAGTAGTAAAGCTTTCTTCAAAGGAACATAGCTCTAATACAATGTTAATTTTCATGGATCACTACAAATGTACTAATTAGTGGCAGATCAATATTTCTTTTCAAAAGAAGCAACCTCTTATATTTATACTAAGCATAAGCCATTAAGAGACATGCCTTTTCATGGGACATGTTTATTCATTAATTAGATAATTAATATTATAACAAATTTAATTATATATATATATATATATATATATATATATATATATATATATATATATATATATATATATATATATATATATATATATATATATATATATATATATACATATATGTATATATATATCATTATTATATATTAATTTCTCTCATATAATAATAAAATTATATCTCATATATATATATATAGCTCATATATAATTATATATTCATAGGTTATCTAACTAAAGCCACCAAAAATCAACACTAGTGAGTGTTTATTGATGGAGTTATAAACAAGATACTGAGAGGGGAAGTGAATCAGAATCATAAGCACTTTAAAACTTTTTCCAATTCATTCACATCCATCAGTTAACTTGTGCATGAAAAAATTGCAATGATAAAATTGTTGTAACATGTAAATATGATCTATCACATGCATGAAAATAAACACGTAACACAATATTTGTTACCTAGAAACCCTCCAAGGTGAAGGGAAACCTGGGATGGGGATGACACCAAAAAATCTTCACTACTGTAGTAATAAAGTTATCCTATTAAGGTTATAATGTTTGATCATAATATATGATCTACCCTATGAGGGGTCTACCCTATTAAAAGCATAAGAGACTTCTAGGTCTCACCTTGTTAGAGGATTTAACACTTATGACAAAGTAAGGACTCTATTAGGAGATCTACAAACATCTATCAAGACCACCTTGTTAAGAGATCTACCCTAATTCAAGTTGGTTAGAATTGATTTAATACTTGACTCTCAATATGCCATGTAATATGATTTTGAGTTTTTTCCTTGATAATTGATCCTCTCCTCTAATTTGATAATACTCATCTTCCCTTTCACTACTCTTATTAGGTAACCTGCTCTATTAAGAGATAACAAAACACTTTCACTAACATTTGATATGATCTCAATCCTTCACTTCACTAGTCACATATTATTCCTTTTTTGCATGCATACACTTCTCTTATCTATTCCATACCACACCACACCACACCACATTATCTAGGTTAAGATCTTCTCTTTTTAAAGAGTTTTATTATATCTAGTATAGCCTCCTCAATATTGGTTCTATTAGCATTATCTAGTGTATCATATTTTACAAATCTAAAGCTAGATAATCCTAGAGATGTTCTTAGATCTGCACAGACCTCTTCAATATACTTGGATTATCTTATAGGTGGTCCTCTAACCAATCTCCTTCTCTTATTCTTAGGGGCACTAGGTTTTGTAGTCTCTGCTACTTTCTATTTTGCAATCTGCTTGGCACTAGCAGTTGCCTTAGTTCTTGGATTATTTGGTGGTGTAGGAGAGAGGGGTGTCACTACCTAATTCTTCTTGGTTTCTTGAGCCTTCTTACTTGGTGGAGTGAAAGAAACTAGGGGTCTTCCATTGTCACCTTCTTTTTCTTTCTCTTCGTCATCACCACTACCTTTTTCTTCATCTTCTCCAAGACCTTGTGTCAACTATAATGGTCCCTTTCCCTTGCCTAGGGTGCCTAGTTTTTCTTATAGGTATTTGATAATTATTTTTCTTTTCTTCTCCTTAGAAGCTATCTTGATATTTACAATTATTCCTACTTTATCTTCCTCATATTTCCCAAAAGTTTTAGCCTTATTTTTAATTTATTCTTTCAATAGTACTACAATGTTTGCACTCACGAGATCTTTATCAATCTCATAGTCAAAGATTTGTAACCAGGCCTTCCTCAGATTCACTACCTACACAAATGTGTTGTCTATGTCTAAAAGAAGACATATGTTAGTGTAATACCTTGTAACCAACTCTTCATGTATCCTCATCCTCATCTTCATTCTTTGGTTAAATTCCTCAAAATAAGCATCCTTAACATTATCAAAATTTTCTCCTAATTGATAATCACTATCTTCCATGCTTGATCCATTGCCATACATGGCACACTATTTAATCTTCTTGATAGGTAGAATTTGTGAGCTATAACCCTAATTGAAAATACAATTAGCGGATAAAAAATATTTGCAATCAACAAACCTCATCCATTCCACTCATCTCATGTGTTTGTCTCAATTTCCTCTTAACTTAGGCATCACATAATTTTCTTCTTGTCTAGGGTTGGATATCCTATAACCCTATGAATCATTTTCTCTATGATCTCCATGAGTCCATTCTATAGACAATACTTCATATCATGGATTCTTCTCAAAAAAAACTTTAATCAATTCAATCTTGAAATTCCTTGGTAATTCTAGGGCATGAGTTAACCCTTTCCTTTCAACAACTTTAAATTCATCCTTCAAGATTCTTCCATTTCATACTTCTCACATGCCTCTTTGATCTCAAAGTTTCCTACCTCTCTAATTTTACACATGTAGCAATTTCCAACATCATGGATCATAATGACTTTGGGAAATATTGAGCATAGTGAACCCATTGAATCTCATTTCAGCAAATTTCAAGAATAGCACAAAAATTTGGAGGACAATCATCACTCTTCACTAGTTTAATTCTACTAACCTCTTGACTCATTCCAACAGTTGATGAAGTTTCCATTTTTTTGGTTAGGGTTTGGAGCTCTTTTTTCTCTTAATTACTTGACACAATTTAGATCTTTACTTGTTCAAGCTTCTCATCTAAATTGCTCTTAGAATTTTTTACTCATCGCTCAAATCACTAAATTGCTCCATTCTCTAGAAATATGTATACAAGGTATGAGATAATGTCTTCAAAATTTTATATATACCTTCTTTTGATCAATTTAGGGTCTGCATTAATATTGTGTAATCAATTAGGTGGAAGCTAGCTATCTCACTCGACATTGATGCCTTTTAAAAAGGTCTTTACTTTATAGCTCAATCTCTTCTATATCTCTTGATCTTTATCATTTCACTTCTTAAGTTCTTAGTCAATGTTGTAATACACAGTCAACATAGACATTTTTATTGATGTTTGATAATCTTTCATAAATTTGTTCTTATGCATGTTCATCTATGTAAATATGAACTCTGGCACATTACACTTAAAGAACTGATGTATGATATATCAATTGAATATATAGTTCCATATATACCTCTTTTGCTTAGTTTTAGATCACATGATCACCCTCTCCATTGGATTGGGTGACCTGAATTTCATTTGCTCCACTAGTTCCATCTTCTACTCTCTTTTTCCATGTTTGATTCATTTCCTTCCTACTTTTCTCAATGTCCACTTTTCCTTTTCCTTGGTCTTTTGTCTCGTTTGTTGAATGTACTTTAGTCCTACAATTCTTTCTTAGATGTCTGAACTTGTAACATTTGGAACATGCATCAATTGTTAGGTTCATAATTATTCCTCCAATTTATCTAGTAAGATTTTGACTATGATCTACATTCATATGCTCCATACCCATACTTTTAACAATTATAGTAATATCATTCAAATCTAGGTGTAGTAGATGCATTCCTCATTCTTGATCTACACTCATGTATTTGATGTCCCTATTTCTTCTAGTAAAAATAGTAACCAAAAAACTTAGGTTTAGTATTTTGCATATCATGTTTTCTTTGACAAATATTTACAGTATGACCAAATTTTTCATAGTTATAGCATGTTGCTTTGTCCTTTGAATTTTCATTGCTTAGCTCTCCATTCCTGGATGATTCTCCTTTCTTAGTGCATGCATGCCCTAACCCATTAGAATGACTAGATGACTTCATAAGTTCTTCAAAGTACTTCATTACCTCTTTTGGTTTTTTGAATCTCTCCATATATTCTTTCTTGGTTTTTAGTTTATTGTTTAGTATGACCTTTTATGATTTGAGATTTGCAATTTCCACATCCTTGTGATTCAGTTCCTGATTTACAAGAATTTGTTGATTCATCATGTCTAGTTGAGTGTTTGCGAGCTTCTACACATTCAATATCCTTTCTTTAAATTTGGTACTTATTACCCTTTTGCCTTCTTCAGTCATAGTCCTATCTTCTCTAAAAAAAATTTATTTTTTCAATCACTTCACATAATCTTACTAACTGGATTTCATGTTCTCTTTTCAGTCCTTTTATTTCTTCTTTTAGGAGTTTTTAATTTTCAAGGTGACTTATAGATGCTTTATGATTTCAATTTATTGATTCAAATAGTTCTTTAGCCTGAACTTCTTTATGAGAAAATTATTTTATCTGGATAACAATTTTCTTTCATCTTTTTACTGATTCCTTCAAATTGTGTCTCTCTTTCTTAAGTTTCTACAATATGAGTTAGACATCAATCACCTGATTGTCAAATAACTATTTCCATATTAAAATGCTACATCTCCAAGCTCTGATCTCTGAGTGATTAAGATTCTCTCAGAGAATCAGTGCTCTAATACCATTTTTTTATTGATGGAGTTATAAGTAGGTTAAACAAGATAGTGAGAGGGGGTTGAGTCACAATCTTAAGCACTTTTAAACTTTCACCAATTCATTCACATCCACTAGTTAACTTGTGCATGTTAGGAGATTTATAAAGATCTGTTAAGACCACTTTATTAAGACATTTACCCTAATTCAAGTTGACTAGAATTGATTTAGTACTTGACTCTCAATATTCTCTAATAGCTGATTTTGAGTCTTCTCCTTGTTAACTGATCCTCTCTTGTGCTCTGATAATACTTGTCTTCCCCTTTCACTTCACTACTTTGAATAGGTCACTTTCTTTGTTAAGTGATAACATAACACTTTCACTAAGTTTTGATCTAATCTCAATCCTTCACTTACATATTACTCCTTGTTCACATCTCCACACCATATCATCCACTCATCATCATTTTATATGACCTAGGTTAAGATCTTCTCTATTTAAAGAGTTCCATAAAGAGTTTTCTAGATGCTTCGATATTTTTCCTATTCATCTGGATCATTGATCACATCACATAGAGATTTTTGATGCACATCAGTAATGTACAAAATCTCTATAAAAATCTCTACAAATATTCAATATTCTTTCCAAGTCATCTTGAAAATATTTTACCTCAAAATCTGTTCCATTCTTGACTTTTATGCAAACTCTACATTGCTTGATCTTTACTATTTTCTAATGCTCATCTAATAGTAGTATTATTTCTTTGTTAATTCAATTTCTATATAAGAAAGCATTATTCTAAACCTCTATGTTAAAGAAAAGGTAAATATAAAGGATGCATTAATGCCTCTAAAGAAGCTATATGCATTATAATATTGCTCTTCCTCAACAATATTCTACACCACTATATTGTGATAACCAAAGTGTCATTTCCTTGGCTAAAAACACAATTTTCATGCAAGGGAAAAATCACGTTTCTCTAAAACACAAATTCATTAGAGAACAAATTAAAGGAAAGTAAGTATCTCTTCTATATTGCAAGGGGGAATATAAAGTTTTGAATATTTTGATGAAGGCTCTTTCTAAATACAAGTTTCATTTTTATTATTAAAATATGGGTTTGCAGCCCATTTATGAAGATTCCCAAAGAAAAGATTAAGGGGGTTGTTAGTTTATTAATGTTTCCTTATTCGTATTAGATTTGGGATATTCTTTTGAAATCCCTACATGTAACTTTTAATCTAGTGCATGTTTTAGAACATAAATGTTATTTTTATATTTTCTTTTATTAAGATCTCTCATAAGGACATAAATGTTATTTTAAATATTTTTCTTTATTAAGATCTCCTCTTCAAGCTTTTAGTGATTTCTCTCAATTGTATCTTTTTGTTTTTTGATGAATAGTCACTTCTCTATTAAATTAAAATATGAAAGTTACATATTCACAAAAAAGGGTCAGGGGATAGAAGATCAACCCATGAGAGTTCACCCAGCTTTAAACCACAAATCAACAACTATTCATAAAAAGAAAAAGAAAAATCCTCAGATGGCCATAGTAGAGCCAACCGAGGGAGGAGGGTCTTGTCTATCAATAAAAAAACATTGATCCATGGGGTTGGTGGGAGGCTTAGGTGGGGTCCAAATATCTTTGACAACAAAATAATCATCCTTTTCTTCTTCCTACACCTTAGGAGGTGAGATGGCCAGATCTAAGTGAGGGAAGGACCACTTGGGGTCAAAGGTTGGAGGAGCCAACAAACCAATAGAGGTAGGAGAAGTAGTAGGAGGAGCAACTAGGGACCACCTAGAACCAGATTGTGAAGAAGCTGAGTAGTGACATTAAACATCTTAGCCACTAGGAGAGTGACATAGGGCCTATGAATGAGGCATTTGTGAGTGGTAGGCAGAAGAACTTTTCCCTTAGCAGTGCACACAAGGTGCAGTGTACTCTACCAAAGTAGAATTTGACTCAACCTAGGAAACCACACATGTAGCATTGCCCTAATGATAAAGAAACCCCTATAAGTGGGACAACTCCAAAGCCACCTTGTTAGATTTTACTTGAATATAGAGAAAAGCATTATTACATATGCAAGCTTTGGTATACATAGAAACATTGATGTCAAGAAAAGTATGAGTGAAAAGAACAACATTTCTATATTTCCATAAAATATCCCTCCTAAAAGCATGCCAAATCTAAGAAAACTTAAAGATAATTCTTGTGGAATCCCTAAGAAGAATCATATGCTAAGAGAAAGGCTCTAGCCTAGAGGGTCTAAAGAAATCATGAATCCAAAGCCAACACAATTGAGCTTTATGATAGAACATGAAGATGTGCATGAAAGACTCTAGTTGACCACAAAATGGGCACTGAGGGTTAGGAATACCTAGATAATAGGTGAAGACCTTGGAAGAGGACACACTAAGAAAAGTGTGCTATCTCTAGCTCAGTAAAGGGTTTCCAAATAATATTAAACCCGTATCTCCAAAAAATTTGTGTTGAGTGAAGATGCCAGCATTGGTTGAGAGTCTCAACCATGTGAAAGTGAGGCACCAAGCACATATAGCCCATATTAGTCTTGTAATTAAAAAGAGGAGTACATATATACTATTTCTAGTCCTTCCACCAAGGATTGGCAAACTGGATGCCAAGCTTGTGATGCAAATGGTAGGGAAAAGAGGAGACTAGTAAATCAAAAGTCTATCGATCTAGGAAAAATAGATGGAACTAGATCAAAAAATCATCCTAAGATCTCATACTCATAGTAGTTCTAGAGAAAAGATACTTGGGTGTCCTACTGCCACATTTGAAAAAATGTAGAGCACTGAAACCTTGAGACGTTTCTAGGGGAACATTATCAATGGAAAATTGGAGTGACCACCAACAGTTCTTCTAGTTTAGGGAAAGCCCATCTCTGAATCCATTTTCTACCCAACAAAGACACAATTTGATCACTTCCCAAGCTTTCCATATGCTCTTGACCACAATAGAGCATTGAATGTGCACAGGTTTAGAGATGATGAGAAAGGTTTGGAATCCTATCCCCTTATATGTCAGGTGACAAGTAGAAAAAATAGAGGAGATGTAATACCATAGGATAATTTTCTAGGATTAATCCCTGATGAGAGATCTAAGGACCCAATTAACACACAAGGAAATACCTTTCTTTTGAGTGAAAATAAGACCCAAACCACTGTAATCTTTAGGAAAACAACAATAATCTAAGGAAACTCAGTGGAAGCCATGATGCTCAACATCCAAGGCCTAGAGAAAATATTTGTGAGGGTTTTTGAGCTTAGCATAAAAGGCTCTAGAGGAGACCCAGTAGGACAAGTAGTAAACATGAGTTGTTGCTAAAACTTTAGAGAGAATTTGGAATTTCTAGCTAGTGAGAGAGGCTTAGTGAGACAATAGTCCAACTTTTCAAAAATTTTGTCTAATACAACATTCCAAAGATCCATTTCCAAGGCTTGGAAAGAAAAATGAATTCCCAAAAAATCAAAAGACTTCTCCATGCTGAATACATTTCCACTTGAATTGAGCTAGGCAAGGCAAAGTAGGGAGGAAAGACTTTCTATAACAGAGTGTCTTGTGCTATTGGATGGAAGACCTAGAGGCTCTATAGAAGGTTTCCATGAATTCAAGGGCATTGTTAACATTAGATTCCTCCTTAATCCAAGTGAGAAAAGGATCATCAACAATTTAAGCATTGAATAGCTATGAAGAAGACTCCGGGAGTGAAATACCACAGACTCAACCAATAAGAATAGAGTGAGCCAACAAATATCCAAAACCTTCATCAACTAGAACATAGAGAGCAGGGGCCAAGGGAAAACCCTAAAAAATGGATACGAATATCCCAAAGGCCTTCAATTTTCTTACATTGATAGAGATTCATGAAAAGGCCTCCCCAAAAAGCATCTCCATTGACTAAAGAAAAATAGAATTGAAACCCAAAGCTTAGAGCCTGGCAAGAATGAAATACCATTCTATGCAGTCATAAGCTTTGGAAAAATCAATTTTAAGAAAGAGAGTTTGCTTCTTAGATCCCATACCCTCCCATATAGCAATGTTGTTATCTAGGATGAAACATGATTTGATGAAGCTAGTCTATTCAGGTTGAACAATCAAAGGCAAAAGATGGAACATTTTGAGAGCTAAAGCTTCATCTAAGATTTTGTAGGAAACATTCAATAGAATGATTGATTGCTAGTTGAAAATGTCTTCTAAGTCACCAGATTTAGGTATGAACTTGATATTTCCCTTATTTTTGATGCACACTAAGGACTTGGTATGAAAATATTCTAGGTACACCTTATGATGATCAGGTCCAATAGCATCCCAAAAGACTTCGTAAAATTCACAAGGAAACCCATCACATCCTGGTACCTTGTTATCCACCATCAAAAAAGATGACTTCCTTGAGGTCACCAAGGGTAGGAAATTTCTCACAAAAGACATGTTTCTCAACTACAAGTCAATTTGGAGTAACAACAATACACTCCTTCAAGGCTTGCTCACATTCTAGAGTGAAATCTTGGGTGGTGAAAACCTTTTAGTAGTGATGAAAAAAGGCTTGAAGGATGTTAGGAAGGTTTGAAAGAACCTACTACCCATATTTAATTCCTTTTATCCCCACAAAGATATGATGGGCACAAAGAGATTGAGAAAACACTTTTGAAGCCTAATCTCCAATTTGAAGCTAGTGGAGATGAGCTTTGATTTGAGCTACTCTCACAACATAGTTATCAATAATTTTCTTTTGTTAGAAAAGATTTACAAGCCTCAATTGAAGATCTAAATAAAAAGAATTCAATGATAGAGTGTCTAAAACACCACATAAATCATTGATGGTGGCTTCATACAAATGCTTAGGTACATAGAAAGTTTCCCACCATATATCCAAAGAAATCTAGTTGTACGAGTGATGGCATCATTCCACCATTGTATCCATCCAACCTACATGTGGGGATGAGGTTCTAAATCCCAACTATGCCATATATGAGCCATAGTGGGCTCCAGATGCAACAATGATGTGTTGAGAAAAAATGACATCTTAGAAGGAAAATGCTAAGATGCTTGCCAAGCGATAGTAAAGAGAAAGGGGAAGTGGTCTAACAATGTCACATTAGGTAGGGGAATGAAAGGTAAATTTATTTCTTTAGTAAAGGAGAATAAATATTACATAGAGATAATCATGTGATCAAGCCTTATAAAAATCTTGCTAGACCCAACTCTAAAATTAGACCAAGTGTGCTAGAGCCCACTTGGCTGGTGGTGATGCATATCAGGATAAAAGGCCCAATTTATTGTGCATGTAGTACCAAGCCTCTCATTCACCATGTGTCCAACAAAAAGGAAGAAGGCCTTCTTTATCCATAGCCAACTCAACCATATTAAAATCCCCACAAATGACCCAAGTTGCAAATGGTAGAGAATCCACCATCCAATGCCAAAGTTAAGATCGTTAAACAATGTCATTGAGAGCATAAACATTAACAATCCCAAAAGAATGATTTTGGAAGGATAGAAAAATCCACACAATCCTATGCATGGGGTCAGAACCATGATCGATAAAATATGAAATTAAACAAGGTGAGAGAAGATAAATGACACCACCTCTACTAGTTTCAAGCAGTGAAGAGAAAAAACATTGTTAGGCCAAATAATACAACATACAACATTTAACATGAAATCATAAGTCTTGACTTCCTAAAGACAAAGAATGTCTAGGATACCAATCTTGCGTCTAGTATTTTGCACATAGTATTTGTGAGAGAGGTCAATCAAACCTTGAACATTCCATGAGAGAAAATTCATGGAAATAACTCTTGCATTTCAAGAGTGGAGAACCTATTATGCAAGAAGGATCTAGAGGTAAATGTCAGGGATGCATCTCCTACAGAGATGAGCCTCCACTTCTCATCTAAGTCTACTCTACATCCATTAGGGCTATAAGAACATTATAATGGTTGTGGCCCATGGGAATAACCATGGAATCCACTTAAGGAGTGTTGACCGAAGCAGGTTGAGAAGTGTTAACAAATGCATCCATCCTGTGGGAGCCTTGGGGTTTGAAACATGTTGTTGAACCACCAAAGAAATTGGTGCTATCGAGGTAGAAATAGGAACAATCTCTAGCGAAGGCTACAAGGAAGAGGACTCATGTTGTTTGGGTGGAAAGGATGTCTTACCCTTGTGTGTCATGGTTGTCCACTCATATTTTTTTGGTGTTATCAAAATACTTGGTCTATGATTATTCAACAAGAGTTGGCTTGTGAGGCACTTCTAGAGGGCAATCCTTGATATTGTGATCAATCAACTAACACATGTAATAGGTGCTCAATAGGTTGAGGTAAAGAACCTTTTAAGAGAAGGTGTGCTCACCAACTTGAATTTACACAAAATCCTTAAAGTTGCAGGAGAGGTCAACCTCATCACAAACCCTCTTTTGGGGATGAGCATTGAAAAAATTATCTACCTCAACACAAACTGCTCAACCAAGGGTTTGCACAATAATAGGGATAAACTTCCAAAAAGAGATTGGAAGACCCAAAAATTTTACCTAGACATGAACTTAAATTTTTTTGTCTTCTGACACCAAGAAATCATGAGATCATGGTTGGAAAACTAGTAATGAGGACCTAACTCACAATGCCCCATGGTTAAAAACCATATTGGCCTAGGAATGGTTTGCAAAGCAAGACAAGAAGAATCCATTTATGCTTTGGATATTGTCAAGCTAGACTCCATGAGGCCTCCAGCTCTTGGCAATTGATTCTTTGAGCATGCTTTCAAGAGGAGTGTGACCCACAAAATACTCAATCAGGTTATGGCACTCTACCCATTTGCATGCTTGTTCAGAGGAGGTGCCATGCGAATTTGTCAGAACAACTCCAACACTAGTAGAAATTACTGGGTTAAAGCTAGTCAAAGCCATAATAATAACTCCTAATGATCTTGCAAAAAATGTGGTATGATAAAACCATAAGTGGAATCATAAAAAAAGTAGTACAACATGCAAAACCCTTGCAAAGTGATTTCACATCCCCATCCAAATTCCATCATGCATCTTTATTTTGGAAAAATTACTTAAATCAAAATACTTAATTATATTTTTTATTCATATTATTTCTCTTTTTTTTCCCTTTCAATAACACACAAGCGCAAAGGTTCAAATGAATAGTAAGAAACACAAAATCCAAGTTGGGCCCCTCTTCCTTCTAGAACATCCTCATAATTGTGCACTTATTGAATCAAAAAGTTTGCCATTACTTATCACTTTAAAATAACATATTTTAGTTTTCCAATATTATTCCTTATCTTATCTCCAATTTTAATTTGAATTTCCATAGAATTTTCTTAAAATGTGATAATTATTTCACAATTTCATACAATCACATTTATATAAACATAATTGATTAAAATTAAATATCAATAAAATGAGAGTGCAACAATTTTGATATTCTCATCTAAAATTAGAAATTTAATATGATCTCAATCTTCTACTTTCAAATTGTTTATAATTCATTTTTTGTTTTAATACTTCCTAGTAAAATAAGAAAAGTTATGGATGGAAAAATTCTATTTTAAAGGGATCTATTATACTATGCATCTTTTAAGATTTTAGATATTTGGATGACTATTATATCTAATTATGTTTTAAGATGTCAAATTATCTTTAAGATTTTATATTGCATATAGAATTTTCTTTTGGATTAAAAGTTTATCATTTTAAAAAAAAATTAAGAATAAAAATAAATAAAAATTGATTATTCTTATTTAGAAATTGATTCAAATTGTTGATATATAAATGGATGTCTACTTGATCTCTACTAACAACATTTCTTTAAATGCTAAAATGTTACAATAATAAAAAATACTTGTCAATTTTTCCTATTTCCAACCAAACTTATCTTTCTCTTCCTAAACAACTCATTTATAACAATACCCTTCTTATTGCAACCAAGTGTCCAAATGCTTTGTACAATGAATGAATGAATTCTGTCAAACAACATTTTTATTTATAAGATACAACATAAATTAATAAATCATACAAAATCATTTATAACAATACCCTTCTTATTGCAACCAAGTGCCCAAATGCTTTGTACAATGGATGAATGAATTCTATGTATTTATAAGATATAATAAAAATAAATAAATTATACAAAATCTTAGATAGAAAATTAGTATTTATACCATTTTAGGTCATGCAAATATTCTAAGAAAGGCCAATGAAACGATCATCATCATTTTTATTATTATTAAATGTAATTCTATTCTTTGCATAGAATGCAAGACCTTCAAATTGATTCAAATGGAAGCTTTGCGAATACCTTCACCTTCAATTATAAAAAGTAAAGAGTAATTAGTATCATGATAATTCTTTCTTTTCTTATATTATTATTTAACTATTTAAATAATGTCAAGTATTATAAGAAATCTAACATATATCAAAATATTTAATTGACTAATAAATATAATTTTAGAATATAATAAAATTAAAATATATTAAAATTATACTTATCATGAAAAAATGTATTACTATGCAAATCATTATCTATTTTTTCTTAAAATCATGACAAACTTTTATACACTATATTAATCAATTATGATTTTTTTTTTTTAATTTATGAAAAAATAAAATTATTCTAAAATTGAAATAAATAGAAAATAAATTATTTGAAGAGTATATCTGATTTATTTTCACATATAATTTTCTATAAAAATATTTTGAAATATTAAATATTATAATTTTTCTGAGACCAATTATTTTGATAATACATATGAGAATAAAAATCCATCATAATCTTTTTCCTATATTATAATTTAAAAGTCTAGAATTGACCTTGTGTTTTAACTAGCTTATATATACTTATATATATATATATATATAAAATGCCGAGAGTCATCCTTCTCGAGGCACCTATTTTAATTTAAATTGTAATGGTTTTTTTTTGTGTTGAATACGATTTGAATTAATATAGGTGCCTTGAGAAGGATGACTCTCGGCATTATATATATATATATATATATATATATATATATATATATATATATATATATATATATATATATATATATATATATATATATATATATATATATATATATATATATATATATATATATATATATATATATATATATATATATATATATATATATATATATATATATATATATATATATATATATATATATATATATATATATATATATATATATATAAGCTAGTAGCAGTCGCCGCGGATATGGAAGATATGATAATAATTTTAATATTATATATATATATATATATATATATATATATATATATATATATATATATATAAGTATATATATATATATATATATATAAGTATATATATCTAAGTTTAACCCTAACCCTAACTCTAACTCTAACTCTATCTCTAACTTTAATTCTCCCCCTAACCCTAACCTTAACCCTTTATAATCCTAAATCTAATGCTAATTCTAACCCTAACCCTAATTCTAGCCCTAACCCTAAGCCTTACTATAACTCTAATCCTAACTCTACTTCTAACTCTAAATCTAACCTTAATTTAAACCCATATTCTAACTCTAACCCTAACTCTAACTCCAACTCTATCTCTAACCCTAACCCTACCCCTACCCCTAATTCTAACCCTAACTCTAACCCTCACTATAATTATAACTCTAACTCTAATTGTAACCCTAACACTAACCCTAACTCTAAGACTAACTCTAACCCTAATCATACTCATAATCCTAATCCTAACACTATATATAATGCTAATACTAACCTTAACACTATATGTAACTCTAACTCTAATCCTAACCCTAATTCTAATCATAAACCCAATCCTAATTCTAACCCTAACTCTAACTCTAAACCTAAATCCAACCCTAAATCTAACCCTAACCCCAACTCTATCTCCAACTTTAACTCTAACTTGATCCCTAACTCTAACTCTAATTCTAACCCTAACCCTAACCCTAAACCTAGCCTCAATTCTAGCCCCAATTATAACCCTAACACTAACACTAACACTAACACTAACACTAACACTAAAACTAACACTAATTATAACCCTAACCCTAATGCTAACCCTGACTCTAACCAAAACCCTTATGCTAACCATAATCCTAGCCCTAATTCTAACCCTACCTCTAACTCCAACTCTTGTTCTAATTCTAATTCTATCTCTAAATCTAGCCCAAAGCCTACCTTTAAATCTAACCCTAACCCTAACCCTAACTTTATTTGTAACCCTAATTCTAGCCCTAACCCTAATTATTACCCTTACCCTAACTCTAGCTCTAACTCAATTTGTAACCCTAATTATATTTGTAACCCTAATTCTAACTCTAACTCTAATTGTAACTCTAATTCTACCCCTAATCTTAAGCCAAACGTATATAACCCTAACTCTAACCCTAATTCTAACCCTAACCCCAATTCTAGCTCTAACCCTAACCTAATTCTAATCCTAACTATAACTTTGTTCCTAACTCTAACCCTAACTATAACTCTAACTCTAATTCTTACCCTAACCCTAACCCTTACCCTAATTCTAACCCTAGCTCTAGCTCTAATCTAATTCTAATCCTAACCCTAATTCTTACCCTAAATCTAACTCTAACTCTAACTCTAACCCTAACTCCAACTCTAATTTTATCCTTGATTCTAACCCTACCCCTAATTCACCATAACTCTAACTTTGATTCTTTTTGTAACCCTAACCCCAATATTAACCCTCACCCTAACTTTGACTATAAACCTACCCCTAATCCTAACCCTAACATTATATATAACTCTAACTCTAACACTAACCCTAATACTAATCCTAATCCTAGCCCTAACTCTAACACTAACCCTAATTCTAATCCTAATCCTTGCCCTAACTCTTACCCTAACCCTAAATCTAATAAGGTAACTTTAACCCTAACCCTAATCTAACCTTGATCACAATTTGATCTCTAACTTTAACTCTAACTCTAACTTGAACCCTAACTCTAACTCTAATTCTAACTCTAACTCTTATACTAACACTAATAGTACCTCTAATTTTAACTCTTACTCTAATTGTAACCCAAACCCTAATGCTAATCCTAACCATAACCCTAACACTAACTGTAACCCTAACCCTAATGCTAACCCTAACCATAACCCTAACACTAACCATAACCCTAACTCTAACACTAATTCTAATCCTAACCTTAATTCTAACCCTAAATATAACCCTAACTCTAACTCTAACTCTAACTCTAACTCCAACCCTTATTCTAACTCTAATTCTAACTCTATCTCTAACCCTAACCCTAACTTTTATTCTAACCCTAACTCTAACCCTAACTATATTTGTAACCCTAATTCTAATCCTCACCCTAATTCTTACCTTTACCCTAACCCTAACTCTATCTCTAATCCTAACTATATTTCTAACCCTAATTCTAACCCTAACCCTAATCCCAACTCTTACTCTAATTTTAAACCTAACCCTAACCCTAACTCTCTTTGTGCCTACTCTCTAGATACACCTCATAATCTCTTTTTCTCTCTCTCTCTCTCTCTCTCTCTACATAAAACATGCCTCTATAAGAAACATAATATGAGCTCCTTCTTGTCTACATATATTCTCTCTCTCTCTCTCTCTCTCTCTCTCTCTCTCTCTCTCTCTCTCTCTCTCTCTCTCTCTCTCTCTCTGGGTGTGTGTATATACATATTATCACTTATAAAAAGAAATATTATTTCTAGGTACTTGTACATATAGGGTTAGGCTAAGGTATATAATTTACTAAATGATTAGTACAATCATATATAGAGTAAGAGTTATAGTTAGGATCCAAGGTTTACAATTTCATTTATATGACACTTAGTGTTATGGTTAGGGTTAATAAGCGGTTAAATGTTACACTAAAATAAGGGACAGGGTTAAGGGAAGTATGAGATTTAGGTGTAGTGTTGGAGTATTTGGAGTATAACTATGGTCAAATTTGGGATATATGTTATACAAATGACTCAAATAGTGGAAAAATTAATTCATGAAAGGGAAGTTATAAGTCCCAACACAACAATTGAGATGATGTTAAAAGTGTGAAAGAATATATAAGAGTCAATTTGATGAAAATTATTTCTCCATGATGATCCCTAACTCTAACCCTAACCCCAACCCCAACTCTATCTCCAACTTTAACTCTAACTTGATCCCTAACTCTAACTCTAATTCTAACCCTAACCCTAACCCTAACCCTAGCCTCAATCCTAGTCCCAATTATAACCCTAACACTAACACTAAAATTTACACTAATTATAACCCTAACCCTAATGCTAACCCTAGCTCTAACCATAACCCTTATGCTAACCATAATCCTAGCCCTAATTCTAACCCTACCTCTAACTCCAACACTTTTTCTAATTCTAATTCTATCTCTAAATCTAGCTCAAATCCTACCTCTAAATCTAACCCTAACCCTAACCCTAACTTTATTTGTAACCCTAATTCTAGCCTTAACCCTAATTATTACGCTTACCCTAACTCTAGCTCTAACTCAATCTGTAACCCTAATTATATTTGTAGCCCTAATTCTAACTCTAACCCTAATTCTAACTCTAACTCTAATTGTAACTCTAATTCTACCCCTAATCTTAACCTGAACCTATATAACCCTAACTCTAACCCTAATTCTAACCCTAACCCCAATTCTAGCTCTAACCCTAACTATAACCCTAACACTAACCATAACCCTAACTCTAACACTAATTCTAATCCTAACCTTAATTCTAACCCTAACTCTAACTCTAACTCTAACTCCAACCCTTATTCTAACTCTAATTCTAACTCTATCTCTAACCCTAACCCTAACTCTTATTCTAACCCTAACCCTAACCCTAACTATATTTGTAACCCTAATTCTAACCCTCACCCTAATTCTTACCCTTACCCTAACCCTAACTCCATCTCTAATCCTAACTATATTTCTAACCCTAATTCTAACCCTAACCCTAATCCCAACAACTATGGTCAAATTTGGGATATATGTTATACAAATGACTCAAATAGTGGAAAAATTAATTCATGAAAGGGAAGTTATAAGTCCCAACACAACAATTTAGATGATGTTAAAAGTGTGAAAGAATATATAAGAGTCAATTTTATGAAAATTATTTCTCCATGATGATGTGAGAACATTATATATTGTTGAATTTTTAATAATGCTAATGCAATTTTTATTGCAATGATTAAGAATTGTAATCAATAAATCTCCCTATCATTAAGAAATCTATTTAGACTTATGATTTTCTTTCTTAATTAATATATTTAGTAGCCACATATATAATCTAATTAAATAATGGCAATATAAACTAAATATATGATTCGTTTATTTTAAATTAATCACTAACTTTTATAAAATACAAGTTTTATTGATAAGGTGACCTTCTTGTTTGCATCAACAATTAAATTTAATTATGAAACATTAAAAATATAAATATTTTGAAACATGCAAATATAAAACTATTATGAAACATACAAATCTAAACATGGAAACCAAAAGTATTTTGAAATATGCAAATCTAAAACTAATGTAAAACCTGCAAATGTAAAACTAAATTGAAACATGCACATTAAAAATCTAAAAAAGAAATGTATTATCAAATATCTAAATCAAAAAGTTTTTGAATCCTAAATCTAAATCAAACATATAAGGCTAAACTATACGAAACTTTAATCTACTCCTGTTAAAAAACTCTAATTGCTCCAATAATCTCCATCTCTTCCTCCCTGCAAAAACACAAAATGAAAATGAAATGAGGAGCATTTGTTTTATAATTTATGAGAGAACCCTCATATCCCCCAATAGATGTCTTTTGACATTCCATGAATTTGTTTCAAATTCCCCCACTCCTCACAAAAAATAAGCATGAATGTGCATGCAAAAATATATTTAACAAAAAGAAAATGTTTTATATTTAAAATTTTAATTAAGTTATTTCAGCCCTATTTTCTTGCGTTGTATTTTTTTGGCCTTATTTTTTCAGGTTCTATTATTTCGGCATCCATTTGGCTTAAATATTATTTTGGCTAACTATTATTTTGAAAATTTTATTTTATTTTATAATTCAATAATGTTTTTGATTAGGAAAACAGGTTTTACAGGGATCCTGAAACCCAAAGTTTTATAGCAGAAAACAACTTAAAGCAGAAAAGATAGAAAAAAAGCTGCCTCAAAAGGCCAGAAACAAAAAGGCCCGAAGCTTGAGAAACAAAGGCCAGGAACAGAGCCTGGCAAGCAGACTAGTGTCCCTTCTTTTCCATTGCCTGCAGGGTTTCTGCAGTGTCACTTTCCTTCTGGTTGGCCTCTTCCTCCTGGATCGTGGGGAGGAAATGCACTCGGTCCCCTTGACTTTCTTGGATTCTAGTCTCTTTCTAAGGATCTGCTCAGCTGGTTTCGTACTCTGTACTCTGCTCCACATTCCCCACAAGATCGACATTGGTCAGATAGTCCCCCAGATTAACAATGTTTTCATTCAAGGTATGGAGGGTATCCACAATCTGTTTAGTCACAATCTGGTGGACGAAATCCAGCCTTTTGACCTTCTGCTCGAGCCGGGTGATTTTGTCCTCCTAATTGTCTCTGGGGTCCTATAAATCTACTTTAAATAAATCATTAACTTTAATAAACTATAAATTGTATTGATATGGTGGCATTCTCATCCAAATTAATGATAAAATTATGCTTTGAAACATGAAAATATAAATACTTAGAAACATGCAAATGTAAAACTATTGTGAAACATTCAAATCTAAAACATGCAAACCATAACTATTTTGAAATATGAAAATCTAAAACTAATATGAAACATGAAAATATAAAATTAATTTGAAACATCCACTTTTAAAATATGTAAATGAAAAGTAATATAAAATATATAAATTAAATAGATTTTGAATACAAATCTAAATCTAAATCAAACATGCAAGACTAAACTATTAAATGCAAGCCTAAATAGTTATGAACAGAATTCTAAATCTAAATGAAATTAATTAAAATTGAAATCTAAATCAAAGTAGAATATTATAACTAATTTTGAATTTCAATTTACATCTACATCTAAATCTAAATGAAAATGTAAATAAAAAATAGAAATCTCACCTGCAAAAATGTTACTCCAAAACTTCAATCTGCTCCTATTCAAAAACTCCAATCTAATCCTCCAATAACCTCCACTTCTTCCTTCTTGCAAAAACATAAAATGAAAATGAAATGATGAGCCTTGGTTTTATAACTTCTGAGAGGCTCCTCATATCCCCCAACAGACGTCTCTTCACATTCCACGATTTTTTTTCAAATTCCCCCACTCCCCACAAAAAATAATTATGAATGTGCATGCAAAATTATATTTAACAAAAAAAAATCATATTGAAATTATTTTGCCCCTATTTTTTCGGGTCCTAGTTTTTCGGGCCCTATTTTTTTGGGTCCTACTTTTTTGGGCCCTACTATTTTGGGCCTATTATTTTGGTCTATTATTTCGGCCTCCATTTGGCTTCCTATTATTTTGGCTAGCTATTATTTCGTTTGTAACTCTCACCAAATCTTTTTTCCTTACACAGATTATTCCTTGGAATATTCTTTGTGCTGGGAATTGTTTCTCCCATTGTATATGCCTCTCGTCATAATTAAATCATCAGAAGAGAGATTATGTGAAAGCATTCTAATAGTGACAATCTCCATTAAAAATGTCCATAGCTTACTTATCAACGTCCTGCAGAATCACATTATGTATGCTCTAATACACCAGCTTTTATAATGACACGTAGAGTGCTAGCATGTAGAGATTTGTAGAAAATAGAAGACAGGTCATAAAATACATATGCCACTTATAAATCCCTGTGACAAGTTATGTACAAGATGCTTTAAAGAACACAAAATTTCAATTTAAACTAATAGACTATTTTAAAGTGTTTTCAATTTTATTTATATATATTTGTAAAATTTATTGTAATGACTATCCTCTTTTATAACACATATAAATAAAATTTGATCAATTTAGTTTTAATATATATTTTACCGAATAAATGTGTGGTATTTTATAATTTCAGAAATTTTAAGATATATACTTAGAATAACTTTTAAGTAAATTAATTTATTTTTTAATTAAAAATACCTTTTGGAAATAAATAAAGTAAATATAGGTTAAGTATATTATCTACAAAATTGTTTCAACTAGTATTAGGAGTTGTAGTGTCATGGTTAAGTCAATTTATTGGTTCTTTTATAACCAAGGTTAAAGTTTCAACAAGTTATTGTGCTTATGAATTTGATTAGAAAAAAATTTAAATATTTTGTTTATATATATATATATATAAAGTATCTATATATAATTTTTAGTTTTACATTTTGAAATGTAACATTTATTCTTTAGGCAATTCTAATTTTTAGATATTTTATTTCTTCTAAGCATAAATTATAATCAAATATAAAATAAAGGATAATAGCTATTAAACTTCAACCACTACTATTAGAAATATTTACAACCTATGTGTATGCATGCATGCATGTATATTGGTATATATGTGCATACACATAGACATTATACATGTACACATGGATATATTCATATATACATTTATAGATACATACATGTACTTACAAATATTTATAAATGCATATGTACAAAAACTAGCATACAATGAATATAATAGAAAAGAAGCCCTTGAAGCTTTGCAAGTTGTAAAGCCTTCCTTGTTTCTTAGGAGGTCTTTCTCATGTGTGGGAGGTTATCGTCATCCACCATCTACCTAGATAATTTATTGCCCACAAAATTGATTTTTTCATATATTAATCAACCCTTGGCAACACCATTCAATCCAACTCTATTCAAGGTGCCCTAGAAGGTTAACCTAGGGCCAAATCCTTCAAGCAAGTAGTCATGGATGAGCTAGAATTTCCAGAGGGAGAAAAAATATCTTGACCAAATAATCAAAGCAACTTACTCGCCTAAAGAAGATAATAGAAATAAGGGTGGCTATATTGCCCCTATTGTTATTAAATCTAATGTACCAATGACCATGGCTACTCCTAATGAGAAACAAGAGCTCTTTGCGAGCTAGACTTAATATCTAAAGTTGTAATTTTAAAAAGTTACATAGAGCTATGTAGGAAAAATCATGGACTTAATATCTAAAATTGTAATTTTTAAAAGTTACATAGAGCTATCTAGTAATAAGGTAAAGAAATTAAAGAAATTTTTATTTTAAAAAGAAAATAGATGGTAGTGTAAAGAAAATTAGACTATTGACAATATGATAATAGAACCTATCTAAATAGAATGAATTATAAATTTATTATTAACTATAAAGTGACATAGGATAAAAAAATAGAAATAAATTATATATATTAAAGCCTCATTGAAGTATAACCACTTTCGTACTTTTTGAATAAGATTAAAAATTGAAATGTTTTTTTTTTTAAAATATAATTTTTTAAATACAAATTATTAAGAATTTATTTATTTTTTATTTGTAACTTACAATTAATAAATATAAAAGTAGAAAATATGAATAAATAATATGTTAAAATCAATTATGTACATTAAGATACTTGTTTAAATTTTTAATCAAATGGAATCACACTATTATATTGGTGTTTGTTAATAAATAATTTTTTTAATACAAAATAGTAAAAATAATAAATTTAAAATTTTAGTTTGAGAAAAACTATTAACAACTAATACAATTTTAAAATTTATAGTTAAAAATATAATTTTAAAATTAAGAATTTATAAACTTTTCAAATCAAATTTTATTTTTGATTTAATGAGAAATTGATTTCCAAATTATTATGTCCAATCTGGAATATAGTTTATATATTATTGGTTTTTGTTTAGCAGACGACTGTACAGTGTAGGATTCACATAGTTAAACAATGAATAAGTAAAATCAAAATTCTCTCATTGCCATGTCAAAAAAGGTGTGATGTGATTGTGCTAAGAATGGTGTCACATGATGTGATTGTGGTAACTTCGACTTCCTCTGACTTCCTCATCCTTGCAAGTAAATGGTGCTGCTGTGTGGAGTCTATTGTCTCTATTAAAGGAAAGTAATTTAGGCTTCACAATAATTGATATTTTTCAGCTTTTGACAAGTATTAATTAAATTATTTTCTCTTAGATTTTTTTGTGTTTTTTTTTAATATTCAAAAAATGTAGCTCAAGAAGGGTCCAAAATTCCTTCTCAAAAGTTTTTTAATGATAAATTCTCAATAATGGGCATGAAAAACTCGGTTTTCTCTTTTCATATTTTTATATGCTTCAAAAATAACTTTACCTAATTTTTTTCATAAACCAAATAGCTAGAAAGAAGCCATCATAAAATAATTCTACAATGTTGGGGCCTTTTTTCTAGGCATATTTTGTTTAATATATTCAAGGTTCTAGATTAACAAGAGGAGGTGGGGGGTGGGGAGCACAGGGTGGGGTCAATTAGTTATCCTCCAACATGAAACTCTAATCAAAACATATTGGTTTTCTCTTTTCATATTGTCATATGCTTCAAAAATAACTTTTCCTAATTTTTTTCATAAACCCAAATAACTAGAAAGAAGTCATCAAAAAATAAATCTACAATGTTGGGGCCTTTCTTCTATGCATATTTTATTTAATATATTCAAGGTTCTAGATTACCAAGAGAAGGCAGGGAGGGGTTGGGGTGAATTAGTTATCTTCCAACATGAAACTCTAATCAAAACATATCAAAGTAACTAACCAATACATGATTTAACATCTATTCTTTCATTCATTGCTAACATGTCAAACTTAACCATGTAGAATTTAACTTATAAAAGAATCCATGTAAGTAACATAATAACACAAATATTTTTATCATGAAAACCCTCAATTAGATGAAAAAGTCATGACAAAAATTAATACCAACAAATATTGTCACTCGAAATTGACCCTTTAATGGCTTGGCCCTATTAGGAGATTAAAATAATGTATGGTTAAGGAAAAATTGATAATCTCAGATTTGTTTTGGCATATGAGTTAAAATATACTAAAGTCATTTACTTAGTTCATGCTAAACATTACTTCTCAAATATTATGTGTCGAGTAAGTAGTAAGTGCTGAGTCACTCAAGTGTCAAATATATAGTAAGTGCTAACTCATTCAGATGTTGAGTGACCAATGTTAGATTGTGGTGATTGATCAGGAAAGTACTGTACATACTTCATAAATAGTGGGCAAAATTTTTTTTTGGGCAGTAGCCGACATGGTAGCCGACATATTATGGCCGACATATGGCCGACATGTTATAACGCTAAAGCAGTTTAATACTTGTATAAAACGGCTTAGGGTTGGGTATTTTTCATAATGTTGTGATGCAAAATTGGTTCTTGCGACAGTATTGAGCTTTAAGGGATTACGGATTTTAATCAGGTTGTAATCACTGGATTCTAATAAGATCAGACTTTCTGTTTGGTGGACGTAGCCTAGGGATTGGGTGAACCATGTTAAATATTGGTGCCTTGTGTTCATTTTTGTGTGTTCTATTACTTTCTGTTATTGGTTATATTTGCATGTAGTTTTTTATTTCTATATGTGGTTTATCCTAACAAGTGGTATCAGAGCAAGGTTGTCTTTCAGTTATCCTCTGCAAAAAAGTCTCACGGTTAAGTGGGAGTCTCACAGTTGAGTGGGAGCGATGGCAGATGAGGGTAAGTTGAGGGTTGACAGGTTTAATGGGCAGAACTTCCAGTTATGGAAGATGCAAATGGAAGACTATTTATATCAGAAGGATTTATGGAAGCCATTGGTAGGAAAACCCAAGAATTAGGGAACTATGTCAGAGGCTGAATGGGATCTTTTGGATTGAAAGGCACTCGAAACCATTCAGTTATGCTTGGCACCATCGGTGGCATTTAATATTACAAAAGAAAAGATGACATAAGATTTGATGAAAACCCTAGCGACATTGCATGAAAAGCCCTCCGCTTCAAATAAGGTATTTCTCATGAAGCGTTTATTTAATATGAAAATGGCAGAAGGTGGATCTGTTGCAGATCATTTAAATGAGTTTAATACTATTACTAGTCAATTATCTTTTGTGGGTATCAATTTTGATGAAGAAATTAGGGCTCTCTTGATTTTGTGTTCTTTGCCTGAAAGCTAGAATGGCTTGGTAATGGTGGTGAGTAATTCTGTTCCTGGATCTAGTACCCTAAAATATGATGATGTGATCAGTGTTATTTTAAGTGAGGAAACTCGTAGAAAATCCTCAGGTGGATCTACATCAGGAAGTGCTTTAAATGCACAAAGCAGGGGCAAAATGACTGAAAGAGGAAGTAACTCTGGAAATCATGGGAAATCAAGAGGAAAGTCAAAGGGGAGGAGGTCTCAATCGAGAGGACCAAATGATTGCTGGTACTATGGGAAGCCAGGGCACAAAAAGAAAGATTGTTAGAATCGAAAGAAAAATGAAGGAGATAAATTAGATGGAGACAAGGAGGCAAATGTGGTAAGTAACAAATCCAAAGAGGATGCTTTGCTTCTATCTTTAGAGAGTGTTGATGATTCATGGGTTTTAGATTCTGGTGCTTCATTTCATGCTACACCTCATAGAGGTTATTTCATTGATTATGTCCAAGGGGATTTTGGGCTTGTTTATTTGGGGGATAATGAACCCTGTCAGATTGTTGGAAAGGGAAAAATTAAGATTAAGTTGTAGAATGGGAATCATTGGCTACTACATAAGGTAAGACATGTTCCAAAACTAAGTAAAAATTTAATTTCAGTAGGGCAACTCGGTGATGAGGGTTGTGTAGTTACTTTAATGATAAAAATTGGAAGGTTTCAAAAGGTTCCCTTGTAGTAGCAAAAGGTGTGAAAGTAGGCACCTTATATCTTTGTACAGGTCATATTGTTCCTTCTACTTTGATTGTTTCAGAGAAAAATGAATAGTCAGGAACAATTACTGCAGTTGAGCAGGGAGAACAAATAGCTGCTGTAGATTCTGATACAGCGTTGTGGCACAATAGACTTCGGCACATGAGTGAGAAAGGTATGAAAGTACTTCATTAAAGGAAAGTTTTACCAGGTCTAAAATGTGTGAATATGGATTTTTGTGAAAGTTGTGTGTATGGAAAACAAAAGAGAGTGAGTTTTGTAAAGACAGGGAAGGAAAACAAAAAGGAGAAATTAAAGCTTGTGCATACAGATGTATGGGGACCGGCTCAAGTATCTTCCCTTGGTGGCTCTCATTATTATGTTACATTTATTGATGATGCAACTAGAAAAGTATGGGTTTATTTCTTTAGACAGAAATCTGATGTATTTCAAACTTTTAAGCAATGGAAATGCTTGGTTGAAAATGAGACTGGTAAGAAATTAAAATGTCTCAGATCTGATAATGGTAGTGAGTATTGCAGTCATGAATTTGAAGATTATTTCTCCACTAATGGTATTCGTAGACAAAAAATTGTTCCAAGGACTCCATAGGAAAATGGAGTGGTTGAATGCATGAATAGGACTATAATGGAGCGCGCAAGGAGCATGAGGTTGCATGCTAGGTTGCCCTTACACATGTGGGAAGAGGCTATCAATACTGCGGTATATTTGATTAATAGAGGTCCCTCTACTCCTTTGGGCTGTGGTATTCCAGAGGAAGCATGGACTGGTAAGAAGGTGAGTTATTCTTTTCTCAAGACCTTCGATTGTGAAGCTTTTGCTCATATAGACTCTGAAAATAGAACCAAGCTAGAAGCTAAATCAAAGAAATGTGTCTTTGTTGTATATGGCATTAATGAATTTGGTTATAGGCTTTGGGATTTTGAAAATCTTAAAATTATTAAAAGTCAGGATGTCATATTCAATGAGAAAGTGTTGTACAAAGATCTATTGCAGCAACATGAGAAGAAAGAAGATGATTATGTAGTGCTGGATGATACTCCAAAAGCTGATGTTCCAGCCATTCCTCATGATGTGCAACAACTACAACAACAAATACCACACACACCAGTAAATGTTAGATGGTCAACAAGGCAAATTAGACCTCCATAAAGGTTTTCTCCCTCTTTGTATTCTATTTTACTTACTGATGCTGGTGAACCTGAAAGTTATGATGAAGTTGTGCAGGTGGATACTAAGATTTAGTGGGAGTCTGCAATGAAAGATGAAATGGACTCTTTGCTGAAAAATAAGACATGGGATTTGTGCAAGTTGCCTGCAAGTAAAAAGGCTTTACACAATAAGTGGGTTTATAGGTTGAAAGAAGAGGAAGGAGGTAAGAAAATATTTAAGGCCAGGTTAGTTGTAAAAAGGATTTGCACAGAAAAAGGGAATTGATTTTGATGAGATATTTTCTCTTGTTGTTAAAATGACTTCTATTCGTACTGTTTTAAGTCTTGTGGCTACTGAAGATTTTCATTTAGAGCAGATGGATGTTAAAACAACCTTTCTTCATGGTGATTTGGATGAAGAAATATATATGGCTCAGCCACAGGGTTTTGAGGTCAAAGGTAAGGAGAACTTAGTGTGCAAATTGAAGAAAAGTTTATATGGCTTGAAGCAAGCACCTCGGCAATGGTATCTAAAATTTGATAGTTTTATGCATGAGCATGGATATAACAGGTGTCATTTAGATTATTGTGTTTATTTTAAGAGGTTGGATGATGATAGCTACATTATTTTATGTCTATATGTTGATGATATGCTTATAGCTGGGTCTAACATGCATCATATTAAGGGGCTAAAATGCCAGTTAGCACATGCATTTTCTATGAAGGATTTGGGGGTAGCAAAACAAATCCTTGGTATGAAGATTTGCAGAGATAGGAAGAACAAAACCTTGATGCTATCTCAGGCTGATTATGTTGAGAAGGTGTTGCAACGTTTCTGTATGGAGAATGCTAAATCTGTTAGCACACCTTTACCTGGTCATTTGAAATTGACTATGGAGATGTGTCCTAAGACATAGGAAGAGGAGGATAAGATGTCCAAGGTACCCTACGCTTTAGCTATAGGAAGTTTGATGTATGTTATGGTATGCACTAGGCCAGATATTGCACATGCAGTGGGAGTCGTTACTAGGTATATGAGTCATCCGAGATTTGAGCATTGGAATGTTGTCAAGTGGATTCTCAGATATTTGAGAGGAACATCCAATAAGTGTTTACACTTTGGGGGCTCTACTACTGATTTATAGGGCTATGTTGACTCCAATTTGGCTGGGGATATTGATACCAGGTGGAGTACTACAGGTTATGTCTTTATTGTTGGTGGGGCAGCCGTGAGCTAGGTTTCTAGGTTACAGAAGATTAATGCTCTCTCCACTACAGAGGCAGAGTATGTTGCTACTACAAAGGCAGCCAAGGAGATGATATGGCTTCAGTTCTTCTTGGAAGAATTGGGACATCCTCAGAAGGATAATTATTTGTTCACAGATAGTCAAAGTGCCATTCATCTTGCTAAGAATTCAGCTCTGCATTCTAAGACCAAACACATACAATTGCAGTACCATTTCATTCAGTCAGTTTTGGAGGATGGATAGTTAAAGCTGGAGAAGATACATACCAATGAAAATCCAGCAAATATGTTGACAAAGGTTGTAACAAGGGAGAAGCTGAACTCCTCTTCAGCTTCGGTTGGTCTTTTAGACTGAACATGAATAAAAGAATAGTAGAGTCCAGGATGGTTTGATCCAGTGGGAGCCCCATGTGGTAGTGGTATTTCTATAGGATCAGTCTCCAAGTGGGAGATTGTTGTTTAGTGTGGAGCCTGATTAGTCTCCAAGTGGGAGATGGTTAAATTGTGGTGATTGATCAGGAAAGTACTGTATGTGGTTTATCCTAACAATCAATGGATGTCGAGTCATTCAGAGGCCAAGCTACAACATTGAAGTTGTAGTTAATGCCGAACATCATGGACTTCAAGTGCCAAGTAATAAAATTTTGACATAATTATTTGTAATGTCTCAAACTACTATGTAAACTATTTTAAAGCCGACTTAAGGGTTATTTTGAGATCTTAGATTATAAGGAAAAATCTTTTTTATGAATCCCTATGTAGTTCATGCAACCAATTAGAAAAAGGGAAGGATTAAGTGGCAATATGGGTGAATCAAAATTGTTGATTCATCCCTAACCCCAAGTCACCTAGGTCTTCTTAAGGAGGAAAAACCCTAAACTTTTTATGTGTGTAGAAGGAGAAAAAGAGAGAATTTTTCATTCACGATGGCTGAGGAATTGTGAATTGAGATACATTGCAGAATCAATTAGATGAGAACATAGGAAAGGAACTAGAAGACAACAAAGAGGCATTTGATTAGTGAGGATCAACTACACATTAGGAAAGAGGAGGTCTATTATGTAGCAGTAGAGTGCTAATTGAGGGATCATTGCTGAGACATTATAACAGGTGAATAAGTTAAATATCTTAACACAGAGTAGTCTTAATAGGCTATTTTAAATGCTTTAACAAGGTGCTCACTTAATTGTAAGTTAAATTCCTTTTACGAGACACACTTCTAATAGGGTGTTGAAATCCTTTAACAGGGTAGGATCTCAAATTTGTAAGCTCTTAACAAGGTAGACCTTTCATAGGGTAGATCATGTTTCATGATCAAACATTGTAACCTTCATTGGATACACTTTATTAATGCAATAGTGAATATTTGTGGGTGTCATCTTCACCTTAGTTTTACCTTCTCTTTAGAGGGTTTCTAGGTAACCAAATATCTTGTGCCATACATGTTTTGAATGCTTATTTACTACCATACTATGGATGTATAGGCTTAATTTGGTATTTTAGTTTGCATGCATAGATTATGAGATAAATGTGTGGTGAATGATTTAAGATTAAAGTTTTAAGTACTAATTCACCCCTATGCCCCACCCTCAGAGTATACTTTCCCTATTGTATTTCCAACAATTGCTATCAGAGCTTAGTTCTTTGGAAAGCAAAGATTTGTAACTTTGAGGAAAGATCTTGGAGATTGAAGTCTACAAGTTGGCAAAGACTATTAAAGAACTAGAAGATTTAAATACAGTTCTCCCTACATTAGTTGAATGAAGCAAGAAATGAGTTAAAGTGATCATTAAAAAGAAGGAAAGATATAGCTATTGAAGAGAATGACACACATTACTAAGAAATTGACACTACTAAATTATTTGCAGATGGAAACACAAGTGAATTTGATGCACCAATTGTAGATATGATAGAAAAGAATGGTGCCCTAACTAAAGAGGTCATAGATCTCAAAATAGAACAAGAAGTTCAATCAATATTGCTATGTGAGGTGACTAAATATAAAAGGAAAGCTAAGGAAGAAAAAATCATGATTGAAGATAATAGAAGGATACTGAAAAATCAACTAGAAGAGAAAATATCAGAGGTGTATAGGTTTTCTCACAAGCAATTGAAAACATTGAATCAAATGATGATTACAAATAGTGAATTGAATGAATTAGATATTGAGATCACAAAATTGAAGTTGTAGAATGAACAACTGAGAAATGATCTAAAGAGAGAAAAATAATTTGTTGAAGGTTTCAACAAACCTAGTGAAGCCATCATTTATTTTGAGAAATTGATGAGATCTCCTAGATCCAATAGAGATACTATTGGATTAGGTTACACTAGTACTAAAGAAGGAGAATCATCTAAAAGTGGTGAACAGAGGAATGCCAATGGTAAGAACTTAAAACCTACTTGTTATAATTGTGGGAAGATAAGTCATACTGCCAATATTTGTAGGAGCAATACTACAAATTAGAATCCTAAGTAGAAGTTCATGGGTCACTACCACAAATGTAATAAACAAGGACATTAGATATATGAATGCAAAATCAAGAGACCCCATAAGAAACAAATATTTTAAGGTTACTTCTATAACTTGTCAAAAGTATGGCCATAGAGCATACAAATGCAGATCCAAGCCTAAATGGTCATCGAACAAGTAGACAAAGGTAAAGCATAATGACAACTCTTATAATTGGGATTATAATACTAGGTATAGTTGTCACTATTGTCAAGAGTATGGACATGTTTCTAAAAATTGCATAAGAACACATTTCAGAAGTGACTACAAAAGATGGTTGAGTCAAACTACATGTTTTAGTTTCGTAAAGATTGGTCACATAAGCACGAATTGTCCAACAAGGTCAAAGGCAGCCAACAGTGAATTCAGCAAAGGAAAAGGAAAGATGGATGTTGAGAATGTTAGAGATGAGATGAACAAGACATGGAAGAGAAAGGAAGATTGAACCACATTAATTTTAGATGGGATCACTTCACCCAATGGGTCAAGTGATCACACCAACTCTAATTAAGAAATCAAGAGGTATGTGTGGGACTGATATTTTAAAGTTCAATTATACATTAGTTCCAAGGATTTAATTCTGCAAAGATCATATTTGCATGAAGAAACATGAAAAACGTTGCTTATAATCTGGAAGAAATCTGTAAGTTTTGTTAGTTTTCATGTTACTACTGAGCATGAAAAATTTCACTATAGTTTTTGAGTGAAATATAGTTAATATCAAGCTAATGTAAGTGATAGTGTTTATTGAGTTCATATTAGTTTTTAAGTGTAAAGGAAACCACATGGAAGCTAAGTGAGTTGAAATTTCTATTCAAGTCGAGCTTATAGTTGTGTAAGGATTAAGCATTAATTACAAATTTTTAAGCTCTATATGATCAATTTGCAACTTATTTGACATCATTCAAAATTTGAGAGAGAAAGGAGAGCTAAAGGAAAATTGAAGAGATAATTCCAAGCATTTGTAGACTGAATTCAACCACCATTTGACACCATTCATCAGCTTTGTAAAGGTATTTATGGTGTGCCCAGCTATGCTGTTTGAATTTGTGCAACCCTTAGGTATTAAATATGGTGTCTATTTCTTCTACTACTAAGGTCAAAGTGGGAAATAAAATTTTAAATGTTTAATTAATTAACAATAAGATTAGAGAATTAATTTTGAAGGCAATTCTTGAGATTGCTTACAAACAAGACCTGTTTGGTGCATTATCCATGATACCACCACAAGTATTAATGATTCAAGATGTGAGATGTTGTTACTCATGCAAGGTGGGTAGCATAAGTGATATGGAAATCAAAGACCTATATGGAAAACTATGTGAGAAAGGATTATTGAAGGAGGAATAGAAGATTGTAGAGAGAAAAGGGTTAACCCATGCCCTAGAATTTCCAAATAGTTTTAAGATAGAATGGATTAAGATTGTTCTGAGAAGAATTCAGGAAAATTCTATATGGTTAGAGGATGAACCTATCAAGATTACTAAGAAGATTATGTAGAGGGTAATAGGGTATCCAACCCTAAATAGGCCCAAAACCATAAGAAGTGAAGCAAAAGAGGTCATTGAGAAAAACTCAAGGGCAATGGGGAACAAGAGAGGAATGAAAAATTGATACCATCACTAATCCCCTAATTAATTTTGTAGTAAGAGTTATTTTACAAAAATTCTTTCAATCAAGAAGGTTGAAAAGTGTACCTTGTATTGCTATTGATGTAGGCTATAAGATAGTGAAGAAGGATCATACTTATGACGTTGCTGAGATACAATTGCAATAATTATTAGAAAACTTGGGAGCCATAAGGAAAGCCAAGAGTGCACAATACGAGTTTGGATTAGTACTTGTATGTATATTTTTATATGTGTAGAACACATTTCCTTCCTTTCATAAAATTGCTTGGAAGACAAATAGATTTATTGTAGTAAAAATAGGTGAATTCTTTAAGAAAATGGGAGAGAATTTTGAGTCTACTATGATTAGTTATCTTGAGGACTTTAGGAAGTCTATGAAACAAAGAAACATGATTCCAATATCTCTATTTGAGAGACATCTTAATGATGTTTTCTTTCTAATTGATAATGATTTTACATATATACAACCTGCAATTCCAAGGGTAAGATGGTTAAGACCCTTAGGATATGAGATTAATATGGATGAGACATCTACAACAATTACATCTTTGGTTGCAAAAGAATTAGATACTAAGGCTATTTCCTTCAAAAATTATGATGTTGCAAAATCAAAGATAACTATGGACTTGAAGACAATATCAATAATAAGAAAGAAGAACAATTTTTTTAAGAAACTTAAAGAAAAATTTGGTGAAGGAGCAGAGGAAGATGAAGAAGAGGAAGACAATGAAGATGATGAAGAAGAAGATGTTCCTTCTCAAGCACCCATGGCCCTAACCCAAGGTCAGGGAGAAGATCAAGGTGAAGAGGAAGCCGAGCTTGAAGAAGGTGTTGAGGGAGAAGAAGCTAGTGAAGCAAATATAGCCATAGAGAAGAAGAAGAGGAAACCTTAAGCTCCAACAATCAGAAAACCAATGAAGGTTGTGAAACCTCAGCCTATAGCTCTAGCTACTAGAACTAGCACAAGAGATACTACTAAGAAAGCTCAAGAAGTGGCAAAGCCAAAAGAAATGAAGGCTAGGAAAGCTATATAAGATGATGAGTTTGAGAAGAGACCAAGGAGAAAGTACATTACTCCAACTAAATCAAATGAGGAGAGGAAAAAATTTGACGATAATAGCCAATTCAAAGTGGTTAGGTACAATCCTTCTTCTGATTTGGATAATCTATGTGAAAATATAAAGAATAATGTAGATTTGAGTGGATTTTCACATATTGAATTTGGTAAGCTTGCAAAGTTAGATATGAATAAGATAGAAGAGTAAATATATGCTATGATGGAAAAATTCAAGATGACTCCAATTGAGATTTCCAGCTCTCTACCAAAGAATTTATATGATAGGGTTGAGCAAAGATGGAAATATAGTCTCACAAAAGAGAGAAATATAAAAGAAACTACACTTGCAAGAGTGATGCCACATTTAGATAAATCTAAGATGAAAAAGGCCATCAATAAGTAAGTAGGAAGATTTTCTCCAAATTATCGATCATTCCATATCTTGTAGAATACAATTGAAGATGTTTTTCAATGGAGTACCCAAATATGGAAGGTAATTAATAGGTTGACAACACCTAAGGCAATTGAGAAGACACTTGTTGAGGTAGGTGATGAAAAAGGTGAACAAGAAGTAGCTAAGGTTACTATAGTTGATACCAAGAAAGATGCACATATGGAAGAAACTAAGACAAATATAGATACATAGGCAACAACTAAAGATTAGTAGAAAATAAGACAGAGTACACTATATATATATCGAGTACCAGTCCACAACATGTGATAAAGATAGACACTGAAACTATAAAGATCAAGGATCTTTCTAACAATGTGCCTCAAAACATCAATCCCCTAATAGAGGAGGATGTGGAAAAAATATTGCTAGACACCACCACTAAGGCATAACTATGTAGTCATCCAATATTGGTGAGTGTAAATGAACTAAAGAAGGCAGAGAAGATATCTGCAGAGGTGGAAACACAAAACATATAAAGAACCCCTCAATTTACTATGATACAACCTACATTACACCTTGTAGTGTATCAAAGAAAAGAGACATCCATGACAAACATAAGAAAATTAGTACACATTATGTCAATATTGGAAGTTGCTATTGATGCATAGATTAGATCAGAAGTTGAAGGTGCAATTAAAAGGCAAGAAAAGGAGAGGATTGAAGTGTCATACTTGACCACAAAGCATAAGGAGAAATTATTAATATAAAAATTGGTCGCTTTTCCAAAAAAAACTACTCCTCCAATTCAATCACTTCACATGCTGAGTGTAGAAGCTACACCACTACAATAATCAAGGCCTAGTCATAGTACATCCAAGGTAGATGGGGTTACAACATTTGGTGATTTCAACTTGGATGATGTGATTGTTTTACCAAAGTTTGACCTTGAAATAATCACTATTGAACAAATGAATATACTACAGGATGCACTTGCAAATAAAAAGCATTGGTAACTACTTAGAAGGGAGCATAGGTAGAAGCAAGCATTGCAAGACATTAATGATATCTTTCTTGATGCATTTAGCCTTCTAGCACCTAAAGGAGACAAGCATTTCATGGGGCAGTTGGTAAACATTATAGAACAAATCAATGATGCAGACCTAGATTCCAATGTAAAATTAATTGAATGGTCTAAGAGAAAATTTCAAGGAAAGGTCAATGAAAATATATCAAGTGCTATTGCATTTAGTCAAGTTGAGTTAGCAACCAAGATTGATAGTATAAATAAAGTCTTAGAGAATATTTTCTCACTTTACACCAAGTTGTGTGATAAAACTCTATTCACACAAGAAGTGTAATGCCATATTGACAATTTGGAGGGAGATATGAAGCTAATAGGAACAAATATACCTAGTTCTCTAGCTCAGAGTTAGAAGCACTTCAAGAATTTGATGAATTCCCATGGTCAATTGGTAGCTTTGCATGCACAAGATGCTAATATTTGAACCACATTGATCAATATCCAATCCATGCTGACCCCTCATATGGAGCTACTTCACAAGGAGCTAGCCTTTGTAGAGACATTAATGCAAAAATAATCCCATCTTTCTACACTTCAAGTCTTAGTTCATCTTGATGTTGAGTTAGCCATCCAAATCAAATCATTATAGGTAGCTTGTGATAAATGGGATACAGCTCGAAAGATAATACTTGAGGCCCATAAACCTTTCTTGGAAAAACACACTATAAGTGTACAACCCATGACATACATGTCAAAAGGGGGAGAATGCATGATAAGGAAATAAAATTTTGAAGATCAAATAGAGACAAAGTCAGCGAGTCAGCATATGCAGAATCTACTAAGAAGGAGTTTTTTAGTTTTTAGTTTTTAGTTTAGAATGGAAGTTTAGAATGGAATAATCAACTCAAGGGGGGTTATTAAATTCGGAGGTATGATTGATGAGTCATAACTTTTCCAAAATTTTGAAGTTTTGAAATTTTGTACATGTAAATGGATATTATCTAAGTTATGCTTGAAAGGCTAAGGTTATTCATGCATGACCAAGTATTTTCCATTCACATCAAAGGGGGAGATTGTTAATCTCATATTAGTTTTGACATATGAGTGACAATATAATTAAGTCACTTATTTAGTTCATGCTGAACAAGTAATACATGCCTAAGTAGTATATGCTGAGTAAGTAGTCAGTGTTGAGTTAATCAAGTGTCAAGAAGATAGTAAGTATTGAGTTAGTCAAATGTTGAGTGATCAATGGATGCTGAGTCATTCAGAGGATGAGTTACATCATTGAAGTTGTAGTTGATGCTGAGCATCAGGGACTTCAAGTGCCAAGTAATATAATTTTGATATAGTTGCTTGTAATTTCACAAACTACTATGTAAACCATTTTGGAGCTAACTTAAGGATTTTTTTGAGATCTTAGATGATAAGGATGAATCTTTATTATGAATCCCTATGCAATTCATGTAGCCAATCAAAAAAAGGGAAGAATTAATTGGAAATATGGGTGAATCACAATTTTTGTTTCATATCTAACCCTAAGTCACCTAGGTCTTCTTAAGGAGGACAAACCCTAAACTTTTTATGTGTGTGGAAGGAGAAAAAGAGATAATTTTTCATGCACAAATAGAGCATTCATGGTGGTTAAGGAGTTGTGAATTGAGATACATTGTAGAATTAGTTAGAATAGAATAGAGGAAAGGAATTAGAAGACATTAGTGAGGATACACATTAGGAAAAGGGTGATCTATTATCTAGTAGCACAATGCTAATTGAAGGATCATTGCTAAGACATTCTAACAAGTGAATTAGTTAAATCTCTTAACAGAGTACATCTTAATAGGTTGTAAATCCTTTAATAGGGTGGTTACTTCATTGTAAGTTAAAGTCCTTTTAACAGACATACTTCTAACAAGGTGTTGAAATCCTTTAATAGGGTAAGATCTAACAATCTTGTAAGCTCTAACCATGGCAAACCTTTCATAGGGTAGATCATGTTTCATGATCAAGAATTATAACCATGATTGGATACATTTTATTACTATAGTACTAAAGATTTGTGGGTGTCATCTCCACCCTAGTTTTAGCTTTTCCTTGGAGGGTTTCTAGGTAACCAAATATCTTGTGTCATACTTGAATATTTATTTAATTTCATTCTATGGAAGTATATGCTTAATTGGTATTTCAGTTTACATGCACATAGATTGTGAGATGGATGTGTGGTGAATGATTTAAGGTTGAAGTTACAAGTACTAATTCACCCCACCTCTCTTAGAGTTTACTTTCCCTATTTTATTTTCAACACAAACCATGTTAGGATTCACTCAATTAAGAAATTTACCTCTAGCCCTATTAGGAGATTCGCCCTATCAGGAGTAACTTTTTGAAATGATTTCTTAACTCAAAGTAATGATTCCCCTGATTTAAATATTTAACTTTAGACTTGTAAATGACCATTTTCACCTTGCTAAGTGTTACATAATTGGAGGATTATAACTTGACAACCTTTTATGATTAACCAAGTAGAATGATTTAGAAATAACACTTTGCAATAGTTTGAAAGAACCCTTTTTAGTTGGACTTTTACATCTCATAGTAGAAATTCAACCATCTTACCAAAAAGAGGACCTAAGGTCTAATACCAATTTTTAGTATTATAAGGTTCAAAATTATTAGTGGTGGAAGGGGGAGGGGTTGGGGGGAGTTGGGAGGGTGGAGTTGAATTATTAATCCACAAAACATAATGTTTCCACCAACCATTTAACAAAATTCATCAACATATAACATGAAAAGAAATAAAACATAAAACAAATAAAGTAATCCAAAAATGTAAGACAAAAACATCGATACTTTTTGTGTAGAAACCCCTGGTTAGAGGGAAAGCCAATGTTGGTCAAATTATTTCCCATGATTGAATGCTTCTCAATTTGTTTCTAGAGCAACTTAATTAAACTACCTAGGACTGGTTCTTTGTTTTGGTTTTTTTTTGTTGAGACTCTAGCCAAATAATTTCTTTGTTTTTAGACCTTGGCTAGTCTCTAGAGTGTTTTTCAACCTATGTACATAATTGAGAGGTCATAAGTTACCATTTGGTTAAGAATTTTTTAAAATTGTAAACATTATTAACAATGTTGTAATGTTGCTCAAAGATGAGAAATATTGTCATGGTAACATTTATAATTCTTCCAAAGTTGCATGACAACAATGCCAAAATCTTGCATGGCATGGAGAAGAGGTTGGATAGTTATGGTAACTAATTGCACAACCTAAAAAAACCAATATGACATCAAAGAATAGCATTTTCAGAGGTTGGAGATAGTAAGGAGGAAGTGTTGACATTGAAAATCATGAATTTTATCATAGTTTCGACAACTCTTGTGCTTTTGGATTGCATGTTTATCATAATGAATTAAAGTTTTATTTTTGGCTCTAGAATAATGGAGTTAATGCTTGTAAAATTATTTTCCATTCAGATTACAAGTTTTTAGGTGTTCATTTAAGTAGGTTTTGAAAATTTATTTGTAAATACTTTGTGTGCTAGTCCAATTTTGACCATATTTGCAAGAATGGCTCCCCCATGAGTTCCTACCATGAGTTCTTCATGGATTTAAGGGAAATGGGAGTGGATCCTATGTACATAATGTATATAGTTTTTGGCTCCTTAAAAAGTTGGTTAAGCATTTTAAATCTGACGCCCTGGGTGAGTCCTGAGCACCTAGCTCAACAAAATTAGAGTTTGTAAGTCGCTAAAAGAGGATTGAATATTATAGATAGTTCAATCCTAGTTTTGAAATGAGAAAGGGAATGTTTGAATGTTATAATTGTATGGGAAGATTTTTTTGCAAGAAGATGGGTTTTCCTTTTGGATTGGACCTAGCAAATGTTGTCATTACTATCCTAAAACCCTAGTTTTTAGGCATGGTTATAGATTTTTGATGTACAGACAATTTGGATACCTAAGACCCATAAAATCCTTTAGGTTTTCCAAAAGGGTACTTGGATCCATGATTTTTTAGGACCTTGTTCAAAGAAACTTGGAATTGTGGCTTAAAAACTCAATTAGAAAGGCTAATTCAATTAGGCCTAATTGGTCCACTTTGGACAATTTTGCAAGAATAGATAGATAACCCTCTTGGACTTGAGTCTAATAGGTTGAATGATGTTCAAAGCATTATAAGGGAGTCAATAACTCCTTGAGGTTGGAAAAATGAGAAATATTGATCAAAAACTCAATTTGACAAGATACCTTGAACAATGTATTTAGTGAGTACAAGAAGCCAATACATTGGTGTAAATAGGTAGTAAAGAATAAGAGGATAGGATAGAGATCATATAGTGGATAGGGAACTAAGGTGAACCCTAAGAGGCTAAGAGAATGCCTAAGAAAGTCCTAAAGGAAGAAAAGGGATGAGTGAGAATATAACCCTAGCATTACATTAGAGTGGTATAAGAGACTAAAGATTTTAATTTGTGGTTAGATGTTTTAGACTAAAGAGTCAGTTGGAGAAAAAATCATGGTGACCAATGCAGATTTAGCCAAAGAAATGGATGAGAAAAAGGAGAGGGACAGAATCCTTGAAGAAGCCCTACAAGAAATGAAAACAAAATTAGAAGAAGTTGCTGAGAAAGCTAAGAAGAAAGACCAAGAAGGTGAAAGCAACATTAAAGGTAAAGAAAAAATTGATGAAGAAGATATTATCCCTAAACTAGACTCACTAATAGATGAAGAGACATTCCTAAAGGCCATCAAGGCATCAAGTGGGAAATCCCTGCAAGAGATTCCTTTGTTTAGTGGTAAGATGTGTTGATATATGATTGAAAGGATCATTGAATGGAAAGATTTTTGTAAGAAGACTGTGTGTTTTCAATCATTGTTTTGTCACTGATGTCAAACCTACTATATGCTAGTAAGACAATTTCTTATATGTTTCAAGCACTATCACTTAGTTGATTGATGAAAATAATTTGATCAACAAGATGTAACAAAAGTATATAGAGGTAAGGTTGAGTTACGATTATGTATTGAAGTGTAAGAATTAGTTAAGATAGTGATAACATAATTTATTGATGATCTAATTGAGGTTACAAAATGATCGGCTACACTTAGAAAGTTCAAAAGAATAAGGTTGGACAACATTCATTTGCTAAGCTTGACCAAGTTGATAGAAAGTGCCAAGAAAAGTTAGTTCAAGTCGAGAAAAAAGTCAGTTGGAGTTGAGTGAAAGAAATTTCTAGTGGATGCTGAGTAAGTTGAGCAAGATAGTAGAAGCCAAGTGATTTTTAGTTGATGTTGAGTACTAGTAAAATCTAGTTGATGCTGAGTGATTTTACAATAAATGCTGAGTAATACAGTATGTGCCAAGCATCTATAAATTAATAATGTCAAGTTTCCGCATTATGAAAAAGATTGAAGATTCACCAAATAAAAGTTGACAAGTTTATTTTCTTGGAACTTATAAATGAGGAGGAAGATAAGATTGATGAGCTGGAGGTACAAAATCTTATGTAAACTATTTTGGAGGCAAATTCAAATGGATTCAAGAAGTTTCTAGAGAAGACAAGATATGGGGTAGATACATTGTATCCTATCTAAACCATCAAAAACCCTAATTTTTGAGATGGTTAATAAGTAGGAAAAAGAGTTCTAAAATCCCTATATGTAAGGATATCTATTCATGAAGCAAAGAGGTTAGAGAGTTTTGGATGCAAAAAATCTAACAAGGAGAAGGAAAAGGGTTTGCTTCATCAAGTGACCCAAGAGAAGAAGTCTGCAATGGAAAACTAAGCAAGAAGGCTTAAAGAGGATGAATTCTTGAAGGGTGAACAAGGTATTAGAGCTACAAAGATTCAAAGCCAAGTAGAGTTAAGGACTAGATAGTGATCTGTAATCTGCAAGTAAGGTTGTAAGTTGGATCAAATCAAAGCTCTACTGTTACTTTCTAACAATTGTATCGGATTAGGTAAATCCTTGGAAGAAAGATTGACTTAACAGTCATTGGAAAATCCTTTAATAGGATAGCATTCCAAATGAATGGCCTAAAGTCCTCTAACAAGGCTTACTTTTAATAGGGTGATTGAAATCCCTTAACTGGATCACATTTAACCATGTGTGTTGTAACCTTTAATAGGGTTGGCCTTTAGTAGGGCATCACTTCAGAAGAGTGAAAAGGAGTAGCATGTTGCTGGTGATTTTTCCCAAATTGGGTTTCCACATTAAATCATTGTGTTAAGTGTTTTAATGGATATGTTGTTTTTTATGCTTTATATTTCTACATGTTAATGTTACAGTAACATATCAATTTTGGTTAACAAAAAATGGATGCATGCATGATTAAGAATGATATATGGATTCACTAAATTGTGAAAAGTTTTATTTTGTACATTTGGAGCTTGAATAACTAATTCACCCCTCCTCTTAGTTATTCTAAAGAATTCTAATAAGATGGACACTAAACTTGTAATGGAATGGATTGAAGGGATGGAGAACCACTTTGAGTGTAAAGGTGTGAGTGAAGCACAAAAAGTTAAGGTAGCCAAATATAGGCTAATGGAATCAACCCTAACATGGTGGGAGTACCTCCAAGAAGAGATGGAAAAAGTGGGATAGAAGCCCATTGCAAATTGGAAAGCCATGGTAACAAAGGTAAAAGAACAATACTTACTATAGGACTATGAAGTCAATTAGACAAGAAGAGGAAAAGTTTAAAACAAAAAGACATCGATGTGGAAACTTATACTAAATAATTTCAAAATTTGTGTTTGAGATCAAAAGTACAAGAAGAAAAACCATCAAAGTGGCTAGGTATCTACGAGACTTGAAATGGAACATACAAGAAGATATCAACCTATGGACTCCTTCAACAACCCATAAAAGCTTCCAACTTGATCTAATAGTGGAAGAAAAGAATAAGAAGAAGCCATACTCTAACTTTAGAGGTAGAGGTAAGGGTAGAGATGGAAGAGGTTAAAGAGGCTATTTTGGAAGAGGATCAAATTCTAGGTCACATGGAAACAAAAAGTTGACTGAACAACAAGAAGGAAGTTTAGGAAGAGGAAGTTTCAATAGAGGTAGAGGCTCTAACCCTAGTTGGAGAGGAAGGAGTAGAAGTCAAGGGAGAGGATCCTACTTTATCACCATGAAATGTTACCAGTGTCATTAGTTAGGACATCCTGCATATAGATGCCCAGGAAAAGGGTCAACTACCCAATGAGGCACAACAAGAGTTAACTTTGTACAAGAAGAGTGTAGCAGCAACCATAAACAAATTGAGGTCCCTCTAGAACAAGAGGAAGGGGATAAATTAATTATAAGGAGAAAATTGATAAAGGAGACAAATAAAGAAGAAGTAAGACAGAGAGGAGAACTCTTTAGGATTAAATGCTAAATCATGGGGATGTTGGAATTAACAATGGGAAAGTAAACTTTGAGGGGGGGAGCATGAATCACCACTTCAAAACATTAACTATAAAAATATTCACCACACATCCATCTCATGATTTGAATATAAATTGAAATAACTAGCTACACATGTTCATCCATAACATGAAAAAATAACACATAACATAGTAAATTTGTTAATTAGAAACCCTTCAATAAGAAGGTAAAAATAGAGTGGGATGACACCCACAAATCTTCACTACTATAGTTGTAAAGTGTATCCAATGAAGGTTACAATTTTTTTATCATAAATTGTGATCTACTATGTGAGAGGTATAACCTGTTAAAGGCTTACAAAGATTGTTAAATCTTACCCTATTAAAGGATTTGCAAAAGCCTTCTAGGACTACTCGGTTAGGAAATTTTCACTAATTCACTTGTTAGAATGTTTCATCCTTCATCATTTGGTTAGCACCTCTACTAGATATTAGATCTCCTCTTTCATAATGTATACTTGATCCTTCTAATAAGATGTATCACTTCTTTCTTCTCTCTAATTTCCTCTATTCTCTAACTCATTCTACAATTTGTTAGAATAATTATTTATTTACACTTATTAATTAGATCATGTTTATTTAATCAATTAAGTCATGTATTAATATAGTCTACTTAAGCTTACTGCATATAATTAATATTTTATATTAATTATAATTGCAAACCTAGTTTTCTTTCCCTTTAGGGTTTTGGTCACCTTTAAGGTTGAACTTTTGTACCTTTTATTTTCATAACTTAGAATAAAATTTTTCTCTCACACTATTGAGAGTTTACAAGATCTACTTTTTCCTTTTTTGGTTTCTCTTTAGCATGGGTTATTTTCATGCAGGTGTTCTTAGTGATCTATGAAGTTAGTTTTCACAACTTCTACATGGTATCAGAGCATCCCTGTTCCTTCTTGGTTTGAATATTTTTGAATTCATGATTTGGAGATAGAAACCCCATCTTTTTTGAGGTTTTTTCCTTCAATCAGGAGGAGGGCATTTTTTTGGCTCACTTTGGGCCAAAATGGATGCTACCATCATGCTCAAAAGGCCTGGTATAGTAAAAAAAACATATAAAACTTTCAATTTTTGGACATTGTAGCTTCTAGGATTTTTTTTGGATTCTTGGAGGGTTGTACAGATGGTAATTCAATAAAAATATTTAAAAAATTAAAAAATTAGCCATCCAAGTCACTCCACCCAATGGTCACCGTCCAACCACCCTTCTATTGCTAGAGTGTAGTCTATGCCTAGCCTAAGCTCCTCTAGCATCTGTCGCATAGTCATAGCATGACCCACACCCCACCACCACCACTGGGCTACCCTCCAGCCACTCTACCAATGCAACACCACTCTCTAGCCACCACTGCTAGTGGCACACCACCCAACGACCACTACCTATATTGATGCAGGAAAACCAGTGGCTGACATAAATATATTGGCAATTGACTTCACTTAGGTGGCTGAAGTCACTCTTAGGTGTGCTGACATCATCTTCCTAGGCCCCTTGCTGATATCATTTTTTTTAGGATGACATCACTTTTTGGCATGATGATGTCACCTTTTAGTTTTTGACATCATCTTTTTGGCAACCAAAATTTTTTCTTGTGATGGGCAGTTGACAGGCGTACAACTGTCAAATTTTTTGCTGTGACTATATTTTTCCAATGAGCTCAATTTTTGGAGATGCAGTTCATTTTTTGGCCATAACTTGAGCATACATAGGTCTTTTTTCAATCCAAAAGAAGTGGCAAAAAGTTGGTTTCAAGATGGAGACAATGATGCTAGTTTCATTTTATTCTAGGTTAGTTTGGGCTCCCATTTTTGGCATTTGATGTAGAGGCTTTAGTTTCCTCCCTCTCTACATCTAGCATCTAGGTTCTTTTCTTAGTTTTTGTCCTTTCAATAGTTGTTGATTTGGTTTTTGAGGGACATATTTATACATTGTGTTGGGGAGCATTTTATTTTTCTATAATTTACTTCAAAATTGACCCTTCTACTTATGTCTTCTTCTCTCAATGTCAGACACCTTTGTGGCCTGACTAATGTCACACAACTATCATAATTGGAAAATATACATGACTTAACTTCTTATGTCACATGGCTTATGGTCATATCTGGGTGAGGATCAACCCATCCTATAGTTCCCTTTTGAGATTCTTCATCACAAGAACAAAATGGATGAAGCCATGGGGTTGATTTCACTAAACATTTTTTTATAGTATTTTGTTTCACCTGGATGGTTTGACCACTCCTTGGGCTATTTGGACCAAGTTTCACAACTTGTTTGGCAGAGTGAATGAGTTATGAGCACTATAGCTTGATATAGAGTTGACTTCTTTGACACCTACTAGCTTCCCCACCATTGAGGACTGCTTGATGAAGTTCAAATCTCTATGTATAGTTTTATAGGGATGTTGGAAAAATGAAATAGATGATGAGTATTTTTTTGATACTCTCAAAGTTGTGAGGACAGTATGAAACTTTCTACTCCACTATGGATGCCTTGGGTAACAAACATCAGATGCATTCATTTGAGACATTTTGTAGTTGGTTGACACAAGAATAGGAAAAGATCAATTAGGTGGATGCCTCTAGCTCTTCTAGCCAAGCATTGGTTGTTCAGACTTCTTAGGGGAAACAAAAATAGAAAGCCAAATCGAAGAAAGATACACCAAAAACTAATTCCAAGCCTCCAACTAACCCTTCCAATGGTAAATCTACTTTGAAGTCTACTGAGTCTACCTACAAGACTAAGAAGAAATTAGCTAAGACCTGCATTTTTTGTGGAAAGGATGGACATCCCATATTTAGGTGTTGGAAACATTTAGAGGCTTTAGAGGAAGCCATGCAAAGGCATCACATTTAAGCTCCTAAGTCTTCAACCCCCCTATAGGGAAAGGTTAGGCTCTTACTACATGAGCTACGGCTTTTGGGCCTACCTAGATTCTTGATTCTGGTGCCTCTCACCATATGAAAAACAATCAGTAGTTGGTCAACTCACTTGCTCCTTATGCTACTTCACAGATTACTATTGGGAACTTATCACATCTTTCAGTCATGGGTTTTGGTTATATTGCATTAGCTGCGGGTTCTCTTCAAGATGTTCTTTTTGTCCCTGACATCTTGATGAACCTATTGTCTATTTATCAAATTTTCCACTTTGGCTCTAGTAATACAATTGAGTTCTCACCACATGATGTGGTTATTCAAGACTTACTTAATTCTGAGTTGATTGGGGCAACTAGGAGTGTTGACTTTGCATCTCACCTCTACAGATTTGATAGATTTGAGTCTTCTATTGACATAGGTTCTTGTCTTATAACACATGCAGATTTAGTAAGTAGACTCTAGCATAAGCATTTGGGCCATTTCAACTATAGATGTCTTTAGCAGATGAGCACATAGGCACTTGTTCTTGGGCTTCCCTAGATTTCTTACATAGATGGTGTTTGTCAAGTTTGTGCTATTGGCAAAAAATGTAGGGATCCTTTTCCACATGGATGAGCCACTCATGCTTTGGCACCATTGGAGTTGATTCATAATGACCTCATGTAATTTCTCACTCCCTTTTCTAGTGCCAAATATGTGCTTACTTTCATTGATGACTACTCTAGACATACATGGGTGTATTTTTTGAAGTATAAGTTTGATGTCTTTGATTCATTTTGAGTCTTTAAGACATTTGTAGAGAAGCACTCTAGCCTTTCTATTCACGGGGGGGGGGGGGGGGGGGGGGGGGGGTAGGGTATATGAACCAAGATTTGAGGAATTTTTACTTTGATCATGGTCTTCAACATTAGTTTTTAGTGCCCTACAACCCTCAGTAAAATAGTGTGGCAGAGAGAAAGAATAGAACACTTCAGGAGATGGCTAATTGTATGATTCAGTCTAGGTCCATGGATTCATCCTTTTGGGTAGAGGCTATCAATTGTTCCAACTATATTTAGAATTCAATTCCTCATAAGACTATTCAATGTATGACTCTTGAGGAGGCTTGGTCTCATGTCAAGCCTAATGTATCTTCATTCCAAGTTTTTAGTAGTGAAGCATGAGCATTTGTACCTGATGCTTAGAGGAGAGTAATGGAGAGAAAGAGTTAATACCTCATTTTTATTGGCTACTACAAGGATGTTATGGCCTATAGGTTGTTTGATCCTAATTCTAGAGAAGTCCTATTTAGAAAAGATGTTCAGTTTGATGAGCACCTTCTTGTAGTAGATACCCTCTCTCTAGAGTCTACTTCACTTACCACTACTCCCTTATCCTTTCTAGTATCTTCTCTAGATGATGAGGATGATGATCTTGGTGATCCCCATTTACCTTCACCATAGGATCCTCCCCAGATGCCTAAATGGGCTTGAGCTATAGTTGAGACTATAGGATCTCTAGCTGGTGACCCTTCCACTTCTCGTCGCACCCAATCTCATACTACAAGTTCTAGTCTTCTCAGTCATGCTATTTGTGATGATCCTCATACATTTGTACTAGTGCCATGATATTCTGAGTGTGATAGAGTATTCTTCTTTGATGAAGAATCATACTATTCACTTTAAGTCAAGTTTTTTTATTAGTGATAACACTTATTCAGATTCTGTATAGCTACTGAGCTCATCGAACACTCTATAGTGTTTGCCATGTAATTTAGTAGCCACTGAGCTTTATAGTTCCTACCAAGAATTCAAGTGGTTACCAAGTGAATTTAGTTAGTGTGAAGTGCAACAGTTCAAACTGAGGAGAATCAAGTAGTGTGAAGCTCAACAGTTCAACCCGAGTAGTTTAGTGGTTACCAAGCTTCACAGTTTCAACCAAGCTAGCAATTCATGTGAAGTGAAGTTAGTATTAACTAAGCTATGTCATAATTAGTGTTTAACAAGTAAAGTCATGGTAAACAAGTAATTTATTTTCTACCAAGTTACACAGTATCTACAGAGTCACCAGTGCAGACTGAGTTTGAGACTACTCTGAGATGATTACTATGGATTGAGCTTCTACTTCTATCAAATGTATGATGATGTCAAGTAGTGATAGTGCACGTCATGTATCAAAACTTCACCAAGTCAGTCTTTTGAACTCAAGTGTCTTCATTTGGACACTTTTTAATATTGGTGTTAACTTGTATATTGGCCAACTTTGTAATTTTGTAAATTGGATTGATATATATGTAATGTATTGTATCATATCCAAGTGCGTAAGTGCAGAAAAAAGAAAGCATAAAATGATGAAATAGTAAGAAGGATGAATGTATGCGAATGTGAATTAGTAGTAGAGTGTATTGTAAGGCCATAATAGCAAAGGAGCAACAAATTCATATCTATCATATAAAGGTGATCGGTACTTCAAAGAATCTCTATCAGGAAATCAATTGTCAGTTAGAGATCTATTGTTTCATCCTACTAGGTGAACCTATCCAAATCCTCTAACAAGGTAGACTTAAAAGTCTTTTGTCAAATCACTTTATCGAGTGAATACTTCATTGTATGTTTGTAAAAACTCTAACAAGGTGGACCTACTAGTCCTAATTGCTCCTAATGGGATAGATTATCAGAAGTGACCATTGTAAGCCTTAACTGGCCAACTTTATGTTGTAATATTCAAGTTTTGTGGGTATAATCCCCACCTCAATTTTACTTTCTATTTGGAAGGTTTTTGGGTCACCAAATTATTGTGTTCAAGTGTTATGGATGTTTATGTTTTGAGTTTCTCATGCATGCAGTTAGATCTAATTTAATGAATTAAATGGTAATTGGATGATTACAATTAATATATAAATTTGTTAAAGTTATCGAGGTTACTAATTCACCCCTCCCCTCTTAGTAACCTAGCATAGTCTTGAATATTTCCAACAGTTGATATCAAATCTTTGTGGTTCTCAGGATAAAGCTTGACAGCTTGAGCAAAGATCAAGGACAATGGAGATATTCATACTTGATAAGACAATTGGCAATGAAAAGCTAGATCTAGAAATGGCCATTGCACAACTCAAGAAAGCTAAGGAGAAACTTTCCCAATCCCTAAAAAGAAGGAAGGAACTTGCAAATCAAATGAATGATCATTAGTACATTGAAGAAAAGATTGAAGACATTAAGATTGAAGACATTTTTCCTTCAAGCAATTCAGATGAAGAAAATGATGCAATCAAAGAAATCTTAGAGAAGAGTGGTCACCTACAAGAAGTAAGAAAGCTCAAAAGAGAACAAGAAATTTAGTCAGTAAGGCTATGTGAAATCTTGGAACAAAGGAACAAGATGAAAGAAGAAATGGATGGAAGAAACAATGAGATCTAGAACCAATCCCTTCAGCATGCAGATCTTATAGATCAAATCTCTAATGTAAATGAGGAAATCATGAGCCAAAGATAGATCAATGAAAGATTAAGAAATGATCTATATTTGGAAAGACAAATCAATGACTGAATAAGAAATGAGCTGAGATCTGAAAAGAAAATCAGTGAAAGATTGAAAAATGACCTAAACACTAAAAAAAACATTAATGAGAGAATAACAAAATCCCAAGTAGACATTAATCAATTGAATCAACTGAATGAATAGAATCTCTATAGATAAAAAGGTAAAGTAGGAATCGGATACAAAGAAGAAGGTGAATCCTCCAAACAAGGTGTTGAAAGGAATCAAAGACCTACTTGCAATCATTGTGGTAAGATAGGTCATACATCAAACAAATGTTGGAGTAATGGTAAAGAAAAATTCAATAGTAACTATTACAATTGCAATTAGCATGGTCACAAGGCTAATGAATGTAAAGAAAAACCAAAATTTGAAGGTAAGTGTCACAAATGCAAGAAACAAGGTCACAAGGCATCAAACTGCAGAATCAAGTCATTCAATCTAGCAAAGCAAATTGTGAAAGAAATATTTGGTTAGGACTATAACACCTAATGTAGATGTCATTACTATGGAGAGTATGGACACATTGGCATGAACTATGTTAAACATCACACAAGGAAGAGAGAACCACCATAAGATGTTTCACTTGTACAAAACTCGATCATCTAGCCAAGAATTGCATGAATATGGGTAGGATTGAAGATGAAAAGAAAGCAAAAGTAGACAACATTAGAAAGAAAATGAGGCAGCAATAGATTCCTAAATCCAACAAAGAAGCTAGTCTAAGTAATGATGATCATGTCACTCAAAAAGGGGTGACTCCACCATTTCCAACTAAGTTCTTAAGTAAGAACTAGAACTACATTATCATGATCACATCCAAACAGTTCCAAATTTGAAAGGAAGAAAAGATCCTAATTAGTATTCAAGACACAAAAGGATCATAGAAAATTAGTAGTTATTATCATTGAGTTACCTTCTCTACCAAGTAAGGTTAGGTCATGGACTTCACTAAGCAAGGTTGAGAGTAACTAGTCAGACATGTTTGGTTACTGAGTTATGAAGCATTCACTGAGTGATTCGAACAAATAGTGGATGACAAGTTATCACAAATTGACTCATACTATTGTGCACAATGATTTCATCACACCTACCTTCATACTAAGCATCAATGGAGAAGTGTTATCAAAATGTAGGAAATCAAATTCATTTTTCATTGAGAATTTTAAGTGTTATTGAAATCAAGTGAATTGCAGAGTGATCAAGTGACTTTGAGCAGAATTTGCAGTAAAGTTTTTCAAAGCTTTCCATAACCTATTGAGTAGCCATAGAAGCATCAAGTAGAAACATCAAGACAAAGAAAGGGTCAGAAATGTTGGTCTGAGGAGTCAAATGAAAACCACCAGATTTCAAACTTGTGCCAACAATTGTTGAAGCCCTAAATCCAAACAAAGCACAATCATAGATCCCTCCTAAGGTACTACTCATTAATGATATTCAAACTCATTTTGAGTGTGCAATTCAAGAAATTAGAACCCTAGAGATGGATGATGCCCTAGGTAAATTGTGTGTGAATGGTGTTCTTAAACCTAAACATAAGCACTTGGAAGATAAGGGTTTAACCTACATTCCCCACCTACCCTAAAGTTTCCAAATCAAATGGATCAGATACATCCTAATTCAAGTTCACAACGATCAGTTATGGCTTGAGCAACCAATTTTGATCACTAAGGAGATGATTCATCGCATCAAGAGCAAGTTTGGAGATGATTAAGACTATTATTAACTTAAGAATACTGCATTGGTAGCATAATTTGTAAATTATATGGATCTCAAAATGGAGAAGCCTTTTGGAGCATTTTTAAAATTTTGGTAGTCCAAAGCCAAAACCACTAAAACCCTAGTTTAGGTGGAGTTAGAGAAGAAAACCCTAGCTGAGTAGGACAACAAAGGTATGAAGTTCAGTAGTGTAACTAATGCAAAACTAAAATTAGCATACATGTGATAGCTCACAAGATCTATAGTTCTAGTTGTCTAAATAGTGTGTCGTGTGAAGCTGTAGACTTGGCATTCAAAGGTCGTGAAGAATAATCTATAATATGATCTTATCGATTTGTTATTAAAATAAATTAACAAAAACATGGAAAGTATAAGGACATCCAAGAACAATCCTTGTAAATTCAGTTCTCTGTTGACATGTTTGTTTTTCTATGTTTGAAAGTTTTTCCTTAAAAAGGCATGGTAGTATGAATAAAGGATGTGCCAATTTTGTATTAGATTAATGAGTATATTGCAAAAATGGGTGAGAATTTTGTCAGCATAATGGATAATTACTTTGATGTCTTCAAGGAGAGAATGAATAATAGATTCAGGATACCCCAAAAATTGGTTGAAGATTACAAAGATGATGTTTGTTTCATGGTGGACAATGACAAAGTCTGCATTTAGGCAGTGAAACCTAGAGTTGTATGGGTAAAACCTCTTCCCTATGAGGTGAATATTGATGAAGCAAAGGACATAATTTAAGACTTGATAAATGAACCTATTGATCCAAAGGCACCACACTTTGGAACATATGATGACACCAAGGCAAGAATAGAGCTTGAAATCAAACTTCCATAGGCAGTTAACAAAGGAAAGAGGAAAATTGAAAAACTCAAAAATAGCACACCTCTTATGTTAACCAAGGGTAAGGGAGAAGATGATAATGAAGTAGGGGATGCAGAGGAGTTAGAAAAGGAAGAAGAAAGGCAAGGTGATCATCACTAAGCCACCCAAGCCATCCATTGCAGTGTTCACCAGGAGATCCAGGAAGAAAGGTAGTGAAGTTGTCTTTAGCAAGCCTCCTCTCCTAAAACAATTGGAAGAAGGTGCAGGAATAGCCAACTTCAAATCATTGAAGTATGAGAGTAGGACAAAGATTGAGAAAAAATAGATTGAAGAATTGGTGCTAACAAAGATGGGAAAATGGAAGTATTCTCCTTATCGGATAGCCTCCCAGATCTCTAATGAATTATTAGAGAAATTAAAGCCAAGGTGGGACTCAGCTATGCAAACAACAAAAGATATCTATAAACAAACCCTGAGGCAATTGTACTGAGCATCAAAAATGCTAAGTAAAAGAGTCTATGAAGAAAAATGAAGATAAGATGTCTCTTAGATTTAATACTTGTTTAATTTTGTTAAAGGATATAGAGCATGTAGTCAAGAATGCCGCAAGTATGTTCAAGAATGTTTATCACTTGCATAAACAAAGTGAGTTCATAGTAGAAGTCAAGGATGATGATAGTGATAATAAGGAAGAAGAAACATACTCTCAGCTAACCTATTTTGACAATGAAGAAGTTGAAGAAGATAAAGAGGAAGAAGCTACCAAGGAAGACAAAGAAGATGACGAGGAGACTAATCCTATGAAGATAGAAGCCATAGTCATTGCCTCACTTCCTTGCTCTCCAAGAAAATTAGCAGCTAGATCAAGTTTAGAGATAGCTTCAACATGTTTCATTGTGACCAAAAAAGATACATCAAATGTCAAATCAATCTTTTCTCCCTTATAGCTTAGCATATCACTAATAGAAGTGTCTATCACTTCATCTATCAAGCTAAAACCTCCCTCTTCTTCAACTCTTGAGTCAACATCATTAGCAATGAGTACAGTATGTTCTAGAATTTTGTGTTCTTCAGCAGTAAGTACTTTAGTTTTGAGTTCTACAATTTTGGATTCTACAGTTTTGTCTTCTATAGCTTTGGATACTTCTATTTTGGATTTAGTAAGCATACTAGTCATTATTCCATCTATTGGTACTATATGAATTTTTACAGCTAGTCCTACTATCTCTACTATTATTTCCATTCCAGATGCTAAGGCATTAAGTACAAAGGCATTTGAACCTAAGGCTCAACCAAGTACAAAATTTTTGAGTGGAAAAGAGATAGAGGAGGATATTCATCTAGATGAGGAGATTGAGATTCCAAAATGGGATTTTGATAATTCCATTGTAGATCAAATGCAAATAGCTGGTCAACTCCTCTAGAAGGAAAAGCAAAAGAAATTGAGAGAGGAAAGAGATAGAGAATATAAAATCATAGAAGATGCTAAGAATATTTTGATTGAGGTGATAGGTGTTGAAGTTGATAATTCTCAATAGATTTTTTTTCAATTGTAAGAGGTAGTCTAGAAGTTTAACGAGGACTCTAGTGGTCAAGACAAATTGATTGAGAAAGTAAAGAAGAAATTTGATAAGAAAGTGCATGAGCACATTGCTGAACAACATTGCTAAACAAATTGCCATTCGGCAAGTAAAGCTTTCCTCAATTTTGACTAATCTTGAAAACTCTTGCACAAATGTAACATCACTTTTCAAAAAGTTATGTAATGTTGCCGAGTTCACAAAGGAAATAAAGAGAAACTGAAAAAGATTGATAAAGATCTAAAGGCTAGTGCACAATGGTTGCAACTTGACCCTAGTTCAAGCTCTACACATCATATGAAAATTAGATTCTTGTCATATATGTAGGCAGAGTTGTTGAGAGAAGAAGCAAGGATCTAGTCTTCACTGATAGATGTTCAAAATATGATCCTTCCCATCATGGATATAATATAGAAGCACATTGTTTACTAAAAAATATTCATTCATGACAACAACTTCCCCATTGTAGATCACATGATAGAACTCTCTGTAGAAGTCCAAACTACTCTACATATGTGCAAAGTTTTGCAAGAAAATTGGGAGAAGACTTTAGCACTCATACTTAATGTACATTCTATTTTTCTTTCTTATATTGGTGTCTCTATGTAAATAAGTTTTGAATAAATCTTTGACATTGTTTTCGAAAAGGGGGATAAAATAGTATGTATTTATGAGGAGAGACACTTAATATGCTATATAATGAAACAATAAAAAAAATTGCCATATATAATGAGAGATACTTGTTATACTGTGTCTATTGTATGGGGAAAAATCATGCAAAGGAAAAGAAAGTATAGAATTTGTAGATATAGTATACTATATATACTTCCAAAGACAAATTTTAAAAAATCTCAAAAACAATATACCACACCAAGCCAGTATCACATTGTGATGTATATAAGTTTTGGCTGATAAGTGTTTTTATCACCAATGCCAAAGGGGAAGATTGTTAACATTAAGTCAAGTTTGTTATTAGTGACAACACTTATTCAGATTCGATATGACTACCAAGCTCATTGAATAGTCTATATTGTTTTCCATGTAAGTCAGTAGCCACCGAACTTTATAGTTCCTACTGAGTATTCTAGTGGTTACCAAGTGAATTCAGTTAGTCTGAAGTGCAATAGTTCAAACTGAGTAGAATCAAGTAGTGTAAAGTCTAGTAGTTCAGTGGTTACCAAGCTTCACAGTTTCAACCGAGCTATCAGTTTATGTGAAGCAAAGTTAGTGTTAACCGAGCTATGTGATAATTAGTGTTTACCAAGTGTAGTCATGGTAAATGAGTAATTCAATTTCTACGAAGTTACATAGTATCTACTGAGTCACCAGTGTAGAATGAGTTCGAGACTACTCTGAGATGATTAGTATGGACCAAGCTTCTACTTCTACCGAATGCATGATGATGCCAAGTAGTAACAGTGGACACTGTGTATCAGAACTTCACCAAGTCAGTCTTTTGAACCTGAGTGTCTTCATTTGAGTTGACTTTGTAATATTGGCGTTAACTTGTATATTGGCCAAATTTGTAATTTTTTTAATTGGATTGATATATATGTAATGTATTGTATCATATCCAAGTGTGTAAGTGTAAAAAAAGGAAGCATAAAATGATGAAAGAGTAACAAGGATGAATGTATGCAAATGTCAATTAGTAGCAAAGTGTATTATAAGGCCATATCAACAAAGGAGTAATAGATTCATATCTATCACATAAAGGTGATCAATACTTCAAAGAATCTCCATTAGCAAATCACTTGTAAGTTAGAGATCTATTGTTTCATCCTAATAGGTGAACTAGTCTAAATCCTCTAACAAGGTAGACTTAACAGTCTTTTGTCAAAATCTCTTAATTGAGTGCATACTTCATTGTATGTTTGTAAAACCTCTAACAAGGTGGACCTAACAGTCTTAATTGATCCTAATAGGGAAGATTATCAAAAGTGATCATTGCAAGCCTTAATAGGCCAAATTTACGTTGTAGTATTGAAGTTTTGAAGGTATCATCCCCACCCAAGTTTTACTTTCCATTTGGAAGGTTTCTAGGGCACCAAATTATTGTGTTGAAGTATTATGGATTTTTATGTTTTGAGTTTCTCATGCATCTAGTTAGATCTGATTTAAGGAATTAAATGGTAATTGGATGATTACAATTAAGATTTGAATTTGGTAAAAATTTTGAGGTTATTGATTCACCCCTCCCCTCTTAGTAACCTAGCATAGTCTTGAATATTTCCAAAACATACTTGGGATCTTTGTTCTCTTCTTAAGGGAAGAAAGTTAGTACAATGCAAATAGCTATATCATACTAAGTTTGCTACTGATGGTTCTATTGATAAGCACAAGGAATGTCTTGTTGCAAAGGGTTTTTTTCCAGGTTGAGGGTATTGATTACAGTGAGACATTTGCCCCTATGGCTAAGATGAACTCTATTTGCCTTGTCTTATCCCCCACAATTTCATAGAGATGGCCCATTTTTTAGATGGATATGAAGAGTGCATTCTTGCACGGTGATCTTACTGAGGAGATTTAAATGTAGTTACCTCAGGGATTTGTGCAAGATTCCTCCTTGGTTTGCAAAGTTCAACACTCATTGTATGATCTCAAATAGGCCCCTCGGGCTTGGTATGAGAAGATGGACTCCTTTCTAATTTCTACAGGCTTTACACATTGCCATTCTGATCCTATAGTCAACATTCAACATCTTGAGGTTGAGGTTTTGATCCTTGTGTTATATGTTGATGACCTTCTTCTCATAGGTAGCTCATCCTCTATGATTCAGGATGTTCAGCGAGCATTGATGGAATAGTTTGAGTAGAGTGATCTTGGTTTGTTACACTATTTTCTTGGTCTCTAGATTGTTCAATCCTTTGTTGGAATCTTTGTTTACTGGAAAAAAGTATGCTCTTGACATGCTTCAATGCTTTGACATGCTTGATTGCAAGCCTACTCCCACACCTTTTTAGTCAGGTGTTACTTTATCTACCTCTTGCACTTCGCTTTCAGTGAATCCCATGTTGTACCAAGATTTGATTGGTAGGTTGTTGTACCTGACTCACACTCATCCTAATCTCTTCTTTGTAGTGGGTCTTGTCTCTCAATTGTCACATGAGACTCATGAGAGTCATTGGCAAGATACCAAGGGTATTTTGAGATACATTTAGGGCACCCATATGTATGGAATTCATTACACATTAGGGACTCCTCACATTGTTGGCTACATTGACTCAGATTGGGTCAGTGATGTTGATGATCAGAAGTCTACTTCTAGCGTTGTTTTTTGTCTTGGCTCTGGTCCTATCACATGGTTGTGCAAGAAGCAGCACGTTCACACACTTTCATCTACATAGGCTAAGTATAGAGAAATAGTACTTGCTAGTCAGAAGATTTTATGCCAGCTTCAATAGTTGATGACTGAGTTTGGTTTTCCTCCTGATCGTCCCACTGTTTTATGGTGTTATAATCAGAGTGCTATTCATATTTTTTGCAATTTGGTGGAGCATCAACACACTAAACACATTGAGCTTCATATGCATTTCATCTGTCAATTGATCTAGGATGGTGGTCTCTCTTTGGAGCATATTCCCACTGATGCCTACGTTGTTGAAATCTTCACCAAGTCATTTTCCTTGCCTGACTATCTTCAGTTGTGGTCTATGCTTGGGGTTACAGAAGTTGTCCTTGGGGGCTCTTGTTGAAGCCTTCCTTCCTTCATGTTTTTTCAGCATGTTTGTTCTATCTCTTTTTGGAGAGGGGGTTTTTCCACTAGGTTTTCTCCTTTTTCTTTGGTTTACAGAGATTTCCTTGTTTTTTTGGTACTTGATCAGGCCTTGTTGTTGAGACCCATTTTCTAGCTTTCATAGCTTTGCTAGGTTAGCTTACCTCTTGAGCTTTTCTTAATGGGGGGCATTAGAGTAATTATTTATTTAAATGTATTAATTAGATCATATTGATTTAATTAAATCATGTATTAAGTCAAGTATTACTCTAATTAATATTTTATATTAATTATAATGCACAAACCTAGCTTTCTTTCCCTTTAGATTTTTGTTCACCTTTAAGGTTGAACTTTTGTACTTTTTATTTTCATAACTTGGAGTACAATTGAACTTTTGTACTTTTTATTTCTTAGGTTAAAATACTACACATTGTTAGATAAGATTGTGGGATACATTGTTGTTTTAACTTGATATATCCTTGTTAATAGATTGGTATCCTTGATTCTCTTCATTATAATATATACTATGCATCCATTATAAGGATGAGATAATATATATAATCTCCCTTATAAACACTCATCATAAATTTTTTATTTTAATTTTAAGACTGATCTATAATAGGTATAAGTTATCCTTATCCAAATTAATATCAATGGATATAATGGACCCTAATCCATCCATGGAGAGCACAAGTTTAACCAATACCCATGGTGATATATTGATTGATTTTTGGGGTGCTCATACAAACTAGTCCTTATGATGTAAGAGGTTTAAACACTTTTATCAAGAGAACACATAGACATACAAGAAAAAACACTAGAAGGTGCAAATGCTTTATAGGATTGACTAGCATGGTATACCGATTTGATAGAAATTTTCATCCTATCTTTTGTATGGTTGATAATAATATACACAAATATTACCAGTGAAGGTATTCATATCTCTCTCTCTCTCTCTCTCTCTCTCTCTCTATGAAATCATGCTAGATATATTAGATCATGGAGTTTGTATAATTATTGGTGGTTCTATTGTTATTTCTATGCGATCACTTGTACTCTTGCAATAGATTTCTAGACATGATATTAGTGGGTGAGGTATTTTTTATTGAGGTATTGCTCACTAGTTTTTTAGTTCTTTCATGTCTTTTTATTTGTTTTTCTATTCTTGGGTAAAATCACAAACATGTATCACCTTTTATAAAGAAAAAGGATCCCATAATGCAAACTATTCAACTTCAATGACATAAAAATAACATTTGTGCTTAGAATTTAAAGATGATGCAAACTGATGATATGTGTGAAATTGGATGAATTTTATGCCTATAAATTTTACTTTATTTTGAGTAGGACTTTTAAAAAATTAAGTCCTTTTTAAACTACAAAAAATATAGGGTGTAGTTTCCATCAAACAAGTGTATGGAAATCTTCATTTTTTTTGCTCTGATTTAAATACATGTTATAAATGACATGTATAGTTAGGGGAGAGAAAAATATATTGGTTTTTAATGTATATTTTATTTGTTATAAGTACTCAAGGTTGACCTTATTAGAAACCAATAGGTTTTTCCTCCAACAAAGCTTCCATATCAAATCTACACCTTTTTGAAAAATAATTACATAAAATTAAAGATGACTCTCTCCTCTAGGGATCAATATAAAATTAAAAATTTTATGATATGATTTACTAATTTTTTTTTCCTTTTTTGAGGGGGCATCTTCTCAAGCATTAAAATACCTACTTCTAATATTTTGAAATTATAACTTATTATAACTAATTTGAACATTATGAAATTTATATAATGATGATATTGACTATGAGATTTATAAATGGGTATTTTAAGTTTTTGAAAAAAGTGGAGTTTTGTTAGAGAAATGAGATTTGAATAAAACAAGCTTAGAGGTCCTAAAAGGTGACACAAATATATGCTTTTACCCTCTTTTACTTTTACTTTTACTTTTACTCTTTGTACCCTTGTGTATAGATGTTGAGTTAGGATTCTTAGTTTGGGCACTTATGCCCTTAGACTCTATGATATCTCATCTATTTTTCATTTTTTCCAATCATCTATTGTAAACCATGTATTCCTTTACTATGTGCACAAGCTTGTCTCTTACTTGCATTGAAGTAGGGGCTCAATGTATCGAATCAAGAACTTACTTCTTATCCCTTTTTAAAACTTTTATTACTCCTTAGTGTGGTCCTTATCATTGAGGTCTTGCATTCTATTCAATTACATACATCATTTAAGTCAAGATCTTTCTTTTCCTTCAAGATTTCTAAAGACTCTATGTTGGTTATAATGTGTATGCAATTTGCATTATCTCTCATTTATCCAACCATTTACCCAAATTTAATTTCCCTCTCTCATTTTCATCAATGTAAAGGTAGGATCTAAGTCACTCTTCCTCTAGGACTATTCAATACTCAAATGACATTTTATGTAATTTTATTATGTGTCTTACTAAATTTCCTAGAATCACTTAAGGTTGTATTGCTACCTGCATGTTTACCTTGAAATTTGTGCCATCTTAGTGGCTCACATTAGAGTGACCAATACTTAGTATGAGTCACCTAGGGCTGACCTAGACTCTAGAGGGAACATTTCAAGGGTTATGGGTTTGATGAAAATTTTATTTTTCTTTTCTATAGAGTAGTTATAAAAGGAGGTACATTCTCTTTATTTTTACACACACTTCATGACTTGCAAGTAATCATTCAAATCTATAAAGATATTAAGTGAAATAATTTAAGGATTCTAAGAAATAAATAAATAGTTGAGGACATTCATCCATCATCATCAAAAATGTATTTCCTTCCAAGTTTATATCTTTTCTACATTAGAGACAAAGGAGTTTTTCCATTAAGGGAGAAGGTCTATATTCACCCATTTAATTCTTCTATATTTCATCAAAAACACTAATGTCTAAAAGAATCTACAAGATGAGGTTTCATGTTACATGATTTTCATTTGGTGTTTGACTTGAGTCGAAGCTTTTGCATTACCATACATGATTACATTCTAAGCAACAAAAATAATTCATATGTATGATATATTTTGCTATTGTTTAATTTGTACTACACAATATAATTTCCCACATTAGAAAATACACTTTAAGACAATATTCTAATCCAAGGCTTATCACTTAGGATTACTATAGATCCATTCAAGGGATGAAGGTGGAAATGAACAATGGGGGACTTCCACATTGCAATATTATACACATGGCACAAGCCTTCACAAGGTTTTCCATAACATCACATATGCCTTCACAAGGCTGCCCATAACATCATATATGACATCATAAGGCCTTATAGAACCCTTATGGCCCCTAAGTAAGAAAAACCCTTATGATCCCTGAGCAGTGTGGTATATGGAGCTCATAACATCCATATGGAATTCTTCTCCATCACAAGGAGAAAATCTCAACCTAATGCATTCCCCATACACTCTTCAACCCACAAGGTTTTGTTCCCTCCCAAGGGTGAGGCTCACCTAGTGAACATCCAACACAAGACTAACAATGAACAAAGAAAATCAAGAAATTCTTCATCAAAGCATGGACACTTAAAACCCTTCTTCATACAACACAACACTTTACAAAGAATTCATTTTAATACTTACAAAATGAACACAGTAAGAATCCATAATTTTTATATAACAAGAAAACAAGATGAGAAAGTAATCAGCATAGAAAGCATATCTAAGAGATGGAACTAATGTTACCTCAAACTTACACAAGTGAGTTTAATCTTTCTTCCTCCTCAAATATCCCTTCCCTTACTTCCTAAGATCCTCTTCCTTAGCCAAATTTTTTAGGATGATCTTCCTTCCAGAACCTTAACCACTCCTCCCTAAAGATTTCTAACCTTCCATTTAAAAAAAAAAAAACTCCACTCTACCCATCTCAATCCCATTAAAATTCCACTTTCTCCTTGTCAAATTCGACCATCATGGAAAATCCCACTTTTGAGTGCTTTCCTAGGTGTCTAGGGATGGGTAAAAGGTAAAAAGAAAACACCTAACCCCATTATATATCATGTCAGACTTCAAATGGGGTCCTAGCCTAGTCATTGAGGTGATTATGACTCCTCAAAAGCCCTCCTAATGTCCACATTTAAATTTGAGTGGGGGACAATCCTTCCTGACTCCATAAACCACTAATCTCCACTTAAGGTTTGAAAAGATTACCCTTAGGACCCTCAAACACCTGCTTGGCATAACACATCAGAACACATGTGTCAATTGATACCACTTTTAAAACACATCACATTACACATTTTGCATGCCAAGTAATTACCCACAATTACATTTAACACTTCACACAATACATTTGAACTATTTATTTGAATTAATTTCTTTTAATTGCAAATGGTTATAATAAATTAATAATTTATGAGTGGAAAGTGTTCCCATGGGCATGTATGTATTTTATTGCAGGTCCCTTATGAAGTTCAAAAGCTTGGGAGAAAAGGATTATGGATGCTTTGCATGTGTAAAAGAGAAGCCCTTGTTGTTGTATGGTCAATGTAAAAAGAAGAGTCTTCCTTTGTGTAACCACATCTAGTGTGTGTGGGGTCAGACTCTATTTACAAACTTGTTGGGTTGTACTAGAAGTACAGTTGTAGAATTATGTATAATAAAAAGAAGGAAAAACAAAATGTAATGATATGTTATTGATTTTATCTTATTGAAAACTAGATGGTTAATGATTCATCACTAATGTAGCATGTTGTTTAGTAATGAATGAAAAAGTGTATACAATTCATAATGCAGTTGCATTGTTATGTAGATCATATTTGTGAATATTCCTTGCTTGGAAGGGAAATGATCTACTTTATATTGTTGTTTTAGTTTTAAAAATAAAATCAATTGTTCTACTCCTACTTAGTATTCTTTTATTAATAATCATTTTGTTTTTATGAGTTGGCTTTCGTTAAGTATCTAGACATGTAACATATGACTATAATGTAATCTATTTTATTAGATGAAAGTAAATCAATTTATAAAGGAAAAAAATAACTATTAGGTGTTTTGGGTGGTTTTATTTTGGGACATGACAAAACCTTTAGTACCAAAGATTATTGATGCTTTACAATACTACCATGATGACTAGATTTTGTAGAAGAAAGAGGATGATTATTTAATTCTTTAACTAGGGTGGATATGATTACTTAATTCATTAAATGGTACTTTGCACATCTTAATACAAGCCCTCCAATGAATGAAACATGATCTTTCCAAATAAGTTGTCCAATAGGCACTTCAATGCTTCTAATACCATTTAAGAACTTCTCAATAGAAATAAATCCCAAGATCTAGAGCCCAATGAATAACACAAATCAGAGATAGAATATGCAAGAATAAGTTGTAATCCCATCAGTGTGATCAAGCCAAAAGATAATGGATGAATACAATGAAAATATATTTTCTTATTAGGCAAGAAAATAGGGAAAATATATTTTCTTATATAGGCAAGAAAATAGGAGTAGACGATAAGAAGAAAAATAGCTTATCACTCATAGAAGATGGAAGAACATGTCCACAAAGATGGATCATCCTCCATTTTGCAATAAGGAATGTGAAACTATGTGATGATGGAGGGTTCAGACTTGCAAGGCAACCCAGTAGGATGATCCGGTAAGACTTAATCCCTGGTGGACTCCTTGTGAGCCATTCAACTTCACCAATAGACCAAGGATCCATTGACATTATATTTAATCTTGATAATACTATTTTATATATTAGAAAACAATACTAATACTAAGAAAAATAATAAAAGTCTGCTTTAATTTATTTCAAATTATTTCTTATAAATTTTATGAAGAGCTTAAACTTCACAACTTATACATAAGTAGAATTGAGAAAAACAAATCGGAAACATATGTATCTTCAAATTGAAGTTGTATTTTTCTAAGAAAACTCCAAGGTAGACTATACGATATTTGTCATATGGTATTAAGGTGGCACATGTTTTTAACAACCTGTCTATATCTGCAAAATTCTGCACGCTAGCATTCTCCTTGTCTTTCGAAAAGCTGGTTCATTTTATGGTATAGATAACGTGATTGTGTAAGGCATCGACGAAGTGAGTTATAAAATGAACGCTATCAGAATGCTTGTTCATCATCTCTTCTAATGATCTAATTAATAGCATAAAAGTAAGATTATTGTGTTCTTAAATATAATTATACACTTAAATCAGCTTTTTATAATATATTCTTTTTGAGATTGTGATTATGAATATAATTTTTTAATATATATATTTTATATTAAGTTTACTGAAGTTCTCATTTTGGTAATAGAATACAAAACTTGTTTCAGGCTAATGCATATATTTTTAATAATATATTAAAAAATTATCAGACATTATAATAATCTATTAGAAAATTATAAATGTAATTAATTAAATGAATTTTAATAACAGAAAAAGAATAATATATTTGTTCTTTAGTTCTGTTTTTTTTTTAAAGTCACTTTTGACTTGTACTCATGATTCATTGCAGATTAGAAAAATCATAATTAAAAGGGAAGTTCTGGACCCATGTTTACCTCAATGCAGCAATGCCAAATCCCATTTGGTTTCTTATGATGTTCAACAATAGGAGTTTACCCACAATGAAGAAGTCAAGTTTATGCTTGCCTCAATAGACACTGCAATGTGGGCAATGTCCAATTTATTAAATTTCTTGTGATGCTCACTAGTAGGACTTTCACCATAGTCTACATTCTCATAGACTACATTGTGGTCATGAAGAGCATTCTCAAGAACTTTGTTTAATTGTTTGGATGCATGATTTTTAGAAGACATGGTTCTTAGGAGGTGTCATCTTAAGCTCCTCAAATAAATCTATTTATTATCTATTTAGTTTTGGAAGATCTGTTTCTTGACCTAAAATGTCGGCTGAAGTAATTTCAATATATATGTATATTTTGAAGGATAGTTAAACAACTCAATTTTCCAAAGATCCAGCGAGATAATTGAAAAGAATAGAATCAAACTCTGAAACATTTACCAACGTTCTTCGGATCTTTCAAAAATTCTTGACAATTATCAGGCTCAATCCGACACAAAACCCCTCCATCATTTCTCTCAAAATATAAGACATAAAAAAGATGATTTTGCAGATTAACAATCTATAGATTACGATTTGGACAGTCTTCCTACTTTATGTAATAAGAACAATGTGTTAATCTAAATTTTTAGATAACCCTAAAAATATTATAAATTAAATTTCTTCCAATTTTTTATTATTTATCCAGTGAAATTTTACACTAATTCATCAAAAGCATAATTCGAAAACTTAAACGCTTTAAACCAAATAGATGATATTCAAAGTCACATTGGTAGCTTATATCACTCAGCAAAAAACAATATATCTGTTTACTCATTGGCATTCGTACAATTTTTTTTTTTCCATAAACAAAATGCGTGAACCATATTGGGTATGTCTGATTAAATTAGTTCATTCAGTTTAATTGAACAAAAGAGATTACAATAGTAAAAATAATAATAATGAACATAATCGCGCCATGTGTCTGAATGGATCACAGAGTGACATGAAACAGCATGAACGTCTAGACATAACTATAAAATCAACTTTGTAACCCTAAACTCATCAAGCGACCACCATATCTCATCCATGCAGAAGGCAAGAACGAATGCTTCCTTTGAGAAGAACTCCAGCGCAGTGTTGAACAAGACGCAGTACTCTCGTAGTGCTGATTACAGGAGGATATTGCCTGTGGTTCTTGTAAGGAGGAGCATTCAAAGGTCCATTGTACAAGAACTGGTGAAATGTAGCACCATTCAAAAGTAGATCACTATTAGACTGGATTTTTGGATTAGTGTCATATTTAGATTCATACTCTGGGAACCATTCAGTCACTTCATAGTCTTTCCCAGGCACAAACACATTCTTCTCAGAATATATCTGTGCATGAACTAACGCCTCAATTGCATAATCTCCCCAGTTAAACATACATATTATTCACCACATGACAATAACCCCACTTGAAAGAAAATAAAAGAAACAAATCATGAAACTATGAAATGATGAAGTCAAAAGTTTCTTATAGAATTTCTTTTCCATTGTTTTTATAATTAGGAGAATTTAAATTTACCTGCAGTGAGGATTGCGCTGGTTTTTATTACTAATCTAGTTCCTATACACTGTGATTCTCATTTCTTTATCAATTGTGTCTGAATCTTGGGAGCCCAATAACATATTGTAGTGATTATTGAATAAATGACTGTTTGAAATTGTAACATCAGTAGATCCCTCAACTGCTGACACCAGACCAGTTGAACCATCAAAGCAGGTCAAATGATCAATCCACACTCTTTTGGATTTAAATATATGAACATTGTCACGGGTGGTGTCACTTACTTGAATATTGAGAATAATAACATCTTCAGCTCTATTAAGTGCAATTGTAGATCCAGTGATGATCACCCTTGCTCCCGTACCATCTATGGTTGTGTGATTGAAGACATAGATCATGCTGATCAATATAATTGTCATGTCACCAGCAAAGGTAATCAAGACTCCTCTAGGGTTGGCAGATGCTAGATTTGTAGCATAGCGCAATGTACCTGGAGGGGGATTCTTGGGGTTATCATCAGATCTTGTTACTGTATATGAAATTCCTTTACAACCACCTTTGACACCCCTAGCAAACCTAATAGCACACTTGGAAAGAAGCCGCCCTTGCCCACAACTTGAGAACTGACATTTGGTTCCATCAGATCCTTTGCAAATCCTCCCTGTTGGACCTCCTGACACAATCAAATAAATTATATAATCAAGTAAATCATGTTTTAAAGGGAAAAACCTAAGTAAGTGATTTGTTTTCTTTAAAGTAAAACTAAAACTAATGCAGAGATCTATAAAGACATTTTGTAATGTTTTCTAAGAAATGAATCAAATCATAGAAAACTTAAGCAAAGACACTGAACACATTTCTTCTAAAAATATGAATTATAAGCTAATGAAACCATTAAATCTACCAGTATTTCATAAAACTCAAATTTCAAAAATAATTACTACAAAAGTCTAACAAAGTATTTCTCCTAATTTTTTTTTTTTTTTTGACTATATTCTATTACTCTAGCATGCTGCATACCCTTTCTCACTCGTAATGATCCTAGATAAGAAATAGTCTTGTTCTTGGGATATTTGTCAGGACCATCTCCATGATTGTGATCGTGCTTTGCTGACCCACCAGTAATAAATCCAACGATAGAGACAGTCATCACCAACCACAACCACATTTTCATGAGACTGACTGTGTTCTCTATTTCCTCGCAAGCAATCAAACAGGATTCTGTCCAAAGTGATCAAGTTTTCAGCTCTTTCCTCCTTTTCCTGAACTAAGATGAAAGGGGTTTATATGCACATATTAGGCATAATGATACCAAACTTGAAACCCTAATCAGAACTAGGTTTCAAACTCTAATGGTTTTGTGAATTGGGATTTCAAATTCTCATGGTCTTGTGTATGGGGAATGATGTTGTATTATCGTTATTTTGAAATATCCTTACCATAAATTTGGTAGATTCGATAATGTTCGTTTTCTATGCTTGAAACAGAGATAAAAGTTGTGTCAGATCGATAAAGAATTTTATCTTAAAATGAAATGTATCCTTCGATTTTATATTTAAAAAAATTAAGCTATAAATGTGCTAGTTGTCAATATGATTGTAGACCTTGAATTTAGTAAATGCACAAATGAAAAGAATATTGGAACTATATTTTGTTCAAAATTGAATAATTAAGCAAGTGTCGCATAGTGACTACTTATAAGTTAAAAGAATTGTGTTAAAATAATAATAATAAAAAATAAAGATTTATAATATAGGACCTATAGTAATTGTGGTGATGAGAATTTTATGTGGAAATTGTGTTTCAAATACACTTAAAATTTTAATATTGTAGTTTCAACAAAATAATTTGTTAAAAAAATTAGTATTTTAAATATATATATATATATATATATATAAAATTCTATTTGTATATTTATATTAAATATTTTATTTTCAACAAAATATATTCTTGATTGGGAGAGAGAAAAAAAATAATGGGTGAGCATTTCAAAAATAGAGATTTTGTAAGACCAAATCAAATCAACTAATCAATTTTGAAAAGAAAATATTTAAATTATCAAAAAATAGTTACTTGTGATTACTCCAAACTAACTCACTAATTGTGCACAAGTAGCCTACAACAAGTATAATAGCTTCGAATCAGGGTATTCTAAAACTAGTTTATACAGAGAGGGTGTGTGTTAAATCTCCATATCTCTACATTTTTAAATATATAATTTACTTCAATGCTATTAATAAAAATAAATTTAATTAATCTTAGTTTTATTTTATTTCTATACCTTCAAGATTTAGTTTGATTTATATTATGTTTAGGGTTTAATTTGTTTGATTGGTGGAATTATGATTCTATTTGATTGAAGGTTACAATTTAGATTGACTTAGTATTTAGTTAGGCTTAAATGTGTTGGGTTACATTTCAAATTGGCTTAGAATTATAATTTGGTTGTTATTTAGTTAGTCATTTTTAGGACTTGGGTTAAATATAATTTCATTAAAGGATTTAATTTGATTTTATATTTAACTATGACTAGGATTAAAATTAAATTTAGGTTATTGTTGGTTTTTCATTTCGTTTAATAAATGGATCCAAGCTCCATAATTTAGGGATAAAGTTGAATTTCATTTAATAATGAATTAGTCTAGGTTTAGAATTCAATTGAGCTTGGAGTGAGAGATTGGATTATATTTTGTTTAGGGTTAAGATTCAATTTAGTTTAGTGGCAATATTATGATAATTTATTTATTCTTAGGGCTCAATTAGGTTTATTGCTAAATTGGTTATCGTTGTTTATTTGTACTTGGTTTAGTGTTATATTTAGGGTTTGAATTAGTTCGAGATTTGGGTTGACAATTTTATCTATTTTACTGTTTAATTAGGATTAGGCTTAGGTTTCAATTTCTTTTAGTGTTGGGGTGTAATTTTCTTTATTATTTTGACTACATAATAAGAGAGTAGATGAATTGAATCCATTTAAAAATGTTAACAATAGGAGGAAAGGAATCCACAAGGGGTGGATTCAAAAAGGTTTTCAATGAAGTAGAAATGGTTGGGACCAAATACCAAAGAGAACAAAAGTAAAATTTGAAAAAATAAATAAATAAACATATAAACCCTAAACTAGCAACATGAGATACCCCCTCTCTCTGTCTAGAGAAAGGAGGAATAAGGAATAAAAAAATAGAAGGAAGCACTCATACTCCCACTACTCAAACTATGTCAAGATAGCATGGTAACACTGCATGTAAGTATTTGTAATAATTCAGCCACCTCCATAGGATGGCTCACCAGAAAGTACAAACCAACAACTAACCATCCCCTATAACCCAAGCAAAAACTAGCACAAGAGAACCCACCTCAAAAAATCCAGAATCCATCTCTATAGGATTCATATGAGGAATAAGCCAACATAACATGAACATACCCATCAGAAAATGTCTACGAGACCACCCAATCCTGAACCACCAAGTCTCACCTAAGAGGGAAACAAGAAATCCCGATCTCTATAAGGGAAAGATCGAGAGTAGAATCCAAGTGCTTACTTATGCCATAAATGCACTAACACAACTCAAGAGAAATCCTATATCAAGGAGGAGAGAAGAGTCAAAGCCTTTTTGAGAGGAGAGTGGGAAAGATCCCTTCAAAACCACTAGCACTTACCAAAAGAGGGGTTTGGTGAAGCCATAAATGAACTTTTGAAGTAACAAGGGTAGAGGACTAGAGTAATGAAGGTCAAAATAAAAGAAATAGTACTTTCATCATCAAAGAGGACACTGGAAGGAATATGGGGAAGAATCCTATATTTCCATAAGTTTTGATCCATTCAAGCACACCACATCCAACTAAAACCTCTCTACACCTATCAAAGGAATGAAATCATGCACAAAGGAAAGCATCATCCATCAAAAGAAAAGGAACCATTGACCGAGTTGGACATCACATCCCACAACCCAAGCATCAGAGCCATGAGAAGAGGGCATCAAAGAAATAGAGCTATTGTGTAATAATAGTAAAATAAATAGGGCTCTTTTTGTCATTTACAATTCCTTCCCAAAATGTAGTAAAATAATTTGGTCTATGTACCATAATCCATAATCAAATGTACCTTTCAAATATCTGAAAATTCTCTTTACTATTGCATAGTGTGACTCTTTACGATCTACCTAAAATCTTGCCACAATTCTAACTACATTAGCTATATCTAGTCTATTGTGTAAAATATTGCAATCCACCAATCTTATATTTGTATAGTTATCATAGGTGTTCCAATGGGTTTACAACTTTCCTGACCAAATCCCTTCAATAAGTCTTTAAGATAGTTAGCTTGTGATATGAAAATTTCATTTTTGTTTTGTAAGGACATAGCATGTCACTCTTTCGAATAAGATAAAAAAGAACCACATGAATCCTTTCTCTAATCATAGTAATCTCTCAATTCCAAAAAAGTATTAAAAGATAAAAATATAAACCTTCCAGTTTTTAATATATGGAAATTACGTGAGCATTTGCACGATGATAAATGTACATAATAAAAGCAAAGACATGTTACTCTTCTCTACTCAATGATCAACTTAATCAAATAAATACAAGCAAAAATCTATTGTCCAATCAAGAAAGTGTAAATAGGGAAAGAAAAATCAAATTAATGAGAAAATTATTTGAAACCATGGGATATAGTTGCATGCACGGTTATCAATGCAGGGATTAATTGGGAAAAGGCCGAATGAAAACTATAGTCATCATAATCTTTTTTCTTTATAATAATGTAAAAATCTAGAATAAAAAATTAAGAGAAAATTACCTTGTGTTTAATTAAATCATCAGAAGAGAGAATACATAGCATTCTAATAGTGACAATCTCCGTTAAAAATGTCCATAGCTTACTTATCAACGTCCTGCAGAACCACATTATGTATACTCCAATACACCAGCTTTTATAATGAGACGTAGAGTGCTAGCGTGTAGAGATTTGCAGAATTTTGAAGGCAGGTAATAACATACATATGCCACTTATAAATCCGTGTGACAAGTATCGTACACGATGCTTTAAAGAACACAAAATTTCAATTTAAACTAATAAACTGTTTTAAAATGTTTTCAATTTTATTTATATATATTTGTAAACTTCATTGTAATGACTATCCTCTTTTATAACACATATAAACTTAAACTTCATTGTAATGACTATCCTCTTTTATAACACATATAAACTAACTTATATATATATTTATATGAGAAGGATAACGCACAATTAATAATGTTATTTGTTTAAATATATTATATTTATTTTTTATTTTAAAAAATATTATTTTAATTTATTAAGGTTATTTAATTATTAGAATTAATAATTTTAATTATTAATAAATATTAAAATAAAATTTAGCATAATACATTTGAATAATTAATTTTGAACGACTTGATAAAATGTTAATTTTTTAAAGGGTCAATATCAATTTATATTTTTATACATTTTTATGGCATCTAACATATGAATGAGAGCATAAATTTTATACATAATATACATATCAATATCAACATCAATTTTATAAATATTATTATTAGTGTTGATGATTATGCATAGAAAATGTAACATCAAATATCGTAAGTGTACCTTTAAACATCATTTGAAAAGTGGAATTCATTTATTTATTTTGTTTTCATAAAACTCACATAGATTAAAAAAATATGTGTTCATGAGTTGAATAGGGAAAGTAACTTATTCATATTGTTGTTCATAAAACTTACATAGATGAAATAGGAAATATAAGCCCAAGTAGAAGTATTTAGATGAAGTATAGGAAATATGAGAAGAAACTAAAAAAAGAACATTTCTCCTTAATAATGTAGTTGCATCACATATTCCTCAGTGATAAGGATGGTGTTGTGACCTTTATTAGAGCAATGATCATGGTAGACTTCTTTCATCATTTTTGGAAATGCATTTGTTTTTGCAGATGTGTCATGCATAACTTTAGCAACATTTTCCATTTCCATTATTTCTAGTTCATCAACAATATCAATTGACAATGCAATGTTCTCTAAAGCTTTGATTACATGTGAGCATGATTCCCAAATTATTCGTTTATATTTATCTAAATAAGTCTAAAATAAAATATTTGAGGTGATGGAAGTAGCAAAACTCTTAACAATGATATTTGACTCTCCAATAAAAGAATCCATAGCTCAAATGATATGCTGCAAAATTTTAAACAAATATCAATATAAAAATATATAAAACCATTATAAGATATAATCAAATATAAAACACACAAATTAAATCTAGCACTTATACTTAAATATAGACCAAATAAAGTTTAGTTCACTAATTTTAAAAGCATGAAACAAAATCAAATTAATATTGGAGGATAATTAGATTAAATAGATTATATTCATTGATTTTTTTCTTTGAAATTATATAATGAATCTTTTATTTAAGAGTTTAAATAAAGAAAAGTTATCCATAATATTGTCATCAAATATTAAGAGACATTGAAGCAAAAGTAAATATAATTTGTAAACATAAAATGATGTTACTGAATGAGTACAATAATTACTTAAAATGTTAGTACAATTAGTTAAGATATAATTATTACTTAATACATCATTACAATTAATTAAGATCTATAAAAATAAAATATCATGAAAAAAAGATAGGGTTTCTCAAAATAGAATAAATTAAAATGAAGAAAGTTTTTTTTATCATTTATCATTGTATAATAGAGACATTTTTAAAACATGGAATATAGTAGGAAGTGTTACAAACAAAATACTAATGTGTCCAAAAAGATTTTTATAGACATAATATTTAAGAATAACATATCACATCAACTATCTTCAAGGCGTTTAAGTCTATTTTCTTCATCCTTGCACTTGGAAATTTTTCTACCCCATTTCATTTTCTCATAATGATCATATGTGAAAGGAGACATTATTCTCAAACATTGGAGAGATTTTACATGTGAAACTACCAAAAATGTAAATCCTACTCTTTCTCTTGGTCCTATATCAATTATTGCTTTGGGAAGACTCAATCCTTGAGATTTGTGAATAGTAAATGCCCATGCCAACCTCAATGGCAGTTGAAGTGTTCTACCCTTCTATATTGGTGGTATTGGAATTATCTTTGGATTATGATCTTTGAATGGTAATCCTGAATAACCATCAAACTCAATCATCACATATATTGGAGGCTTAGGCAGAGCACTACCTTGCTTGTAGAATTTTTTTAAAATGTATCCAAGAGCCCCATTTACGAGACCAGCCTCTATCCATAGATTTTTAGTTAGCATGATCCTTGAATCCTTATAGATTAACAACTCCAGATCAAGCTCATCATTTGAACAGTCATCTATTGTATTTATAGTACCTTCTTTTGATGCAACACAATGTGCAACAAGATGCTTCAATAAATGTAGCATTTTTTATTATAGTCTTAGGGATATGCTATGCAAGTAGGGTAGAATTACATATGTGGTTTGTAAATTGACATAATGTGATATATTTAGTTTTGTTTAAGCCTCTTTAACTAGAGTTACTCAAAGTTAAGTGCTAGTAACATTGTGCACAAGCATACATGTGGCCATGTATTAATCATACCTTTTTGGTTAAACATGAATCGTATCATACCATTTGCATATTTTACCATATGTGTAAGTGGGGCCTCATGTCATAATTCTGATGGTGTTGGTTTATTTTGACTACTCAGAAAATCCGTCTCAACATTCCCCCATTTTTTTTTACTTGCCATTTCATTTGTTTGGATTTTATCATGAATCTACATTGAATATTTCTATATAATTTGTGTAAGGTATACTGTAACATAATTTTTGACATACTAATTCTAACATTCTTCTATTAATCAAATCTATGAGTAACTTCCTAACTAATTTTTTGGGATATCTTCAGTTTATTTATTTTTTAGGAAGTAGATTTCCAACAATTTATTTATGTAATTACTTATACAGTTGTACAGACTTGTTTGAAATTTTTTTAGGTTGTATATATTCTGTTGTTATTATAATAAATTTTTCTATGTGTGTCCATTTCATTTCACATTCTTTGAGCCTGTTACCATGAATGGTTGTGGAAAGTTAAAAATACTCTTATTTTTAATGATTTGTGGGATGATGTTTTTGAAAAAAAGATGAAAATGAAGACAAAAAGGAACTCATCATCTAGAAAAGTAAAGAAAAAAAAGGCTTATGGTCTCATTTCTACCTCCATTCTTGGAGAGGTAAGTTGACACGTAATCTCTTGTAAGAGTGCATTTGCAACATTAAAGAAACTCAAAGATCTTTATGATTTTCATTTAGAAGTGAAATCATTTCATTATTAATGAAGTTAGTCAACTTAGAAGTGAAAGATAATGATCTGATGAAGTTGGCCTCTGAAAATAGGGCTTTATTTCATGATATTGAAGCCATAGGTGTAAAAGCAGATATACAACTCACTGGTTTTACTAAAGCTCTTTATCCTACCTATTCACACTATCTTGAATCTCTTCAAGCTAGTGAAAAGATGAAAGATATAACATTTGACAAACTTGTGGAGAAGATTGGAGAGAGAGAGAGAGAGAGAGAGAGAGATAGAGAGAGAGAGAGAGAGAGAGAGAGAGAGAGAGAGAGAGAGAGAGAGAGAGAGAGAGAGAGAGAGAACATTTGGGAAGAAAGAATCAATTTCAAATGCTGAGACTTTGTGTCTTGCACAAAAACAATAGGAGAAAACATCCAAAGATGAGCCTTCCAGACATGAAAATAGCAATAGAGGTCATGGAAGAAGACAATCTAAAGGTAGGGGGAATAAAAATTATCAAGGTGATAGACAATATTCTAGCCACAACACCAACAAAGGGATTATCAACAAAAAGAGAGCCAATTTATGCAATGCTATAGATGTGGAAAAATAGGTCATAGAGCCAATATTTGTCAAACTCCATGGGAGAAGATTTTTGACAAGAAGGAGAAGCCACTAGATAGAGGCAACCCTCCTGAATCTACACATTATGCTTTAGCACATTGTAATGTTGGGATTGAATAAGTTTTTAGTACTTCAAATTCTACTTTGAATGAAACTTGGTTGTTAGATACTGGAGCCACATTTCATATGACATTTAAAAGAGATTTCTTTGATACATTCAATGATAAAGTAGATGGAGTAGTATATATTACTGACAAATCTAAGTTAAAACCTTCAGGCATTCAATCTATTAGATTTCAATTACCAGGTCATGTTGATTACATACTTTCTAATGTTCTTTATCTTCTACAATTGAAGAGAAATTTAATATTAGACAACAAGGTCATTCAATGCATATGATTGATGGTATTATTGAGATTAAAAGAGATGTTGATCATGTAAGTGTAATGACTAGAGTGGAAGATGATAAACTTTTGTGTTTGAAAGGTAGTTCATCAAGTTCGTTGAATTATGCAACTTTTTCATAACATAGTGGTAAGATTTTTTCTAGCTTGCCATGGTATGCAAGATTTTTTCACATTAATTATGATAGTCTCATAATTACAAAAGAAAATGGAATTCAAGGACTTTCCACTAGCCCCAAAAAAATATTCTCAATGTGATGCTTGCATTTTAGGCAAATACAGTAAACAACCTTATCATGATTCTATGTTTAGAGCTTCTAGAAAGCTAGGTCTCATTCACTCAAATTTGTGTGGGCCTATGCCTTTTCCATTAGAAAATGGAAACAAATACATAATGAATTTTATTGATGATTATACCATGATGTGTGGGGTTTATTTATTAAAAGAGAAATCTCAAGCTTTTGATACCTTCAAAAAATTTCATTAGTGGATTAAAAATGACAGTCAACTCAATATTGGAATCATAAGAAGTGTCATTTGTTGTGTTACTGACTTAAATATTGTGAATAATAATGTATTCAACTCTATTTAGGCCAATTTTAGATCCAGTGATGATCACTCTCACTCCTGTACCATCTATTGTTGTGTGATTGAAGACATGTAACATGTGGACCAATCTAATTGTCATGTCACAAGAAAAGGTGATCCAAACTCCTCTAGGACTAGTAGATGAGAGAGTCACAACATAGTGTAATGTTCTTGGACCAGGATTCCTAGGGTTATCATTAGATCTTGTTACTATATATGATCTTCCCTTATGCCCACCTTTGACGCCCCTAGTAAACCCAATATGACACATGGGAAGTAGCTGACCTTGCCCACAACTTAATAACTGACACTTGATTACATAACATCATCTAAAAATCCTCTCTGTAGCTCCTACCCAGGGCATTGAACATGCCAAAACCATCATTATCAAAATAGATTTTTAAGTCACATACTACAAGGAAAGTACCTAAGCATGACATAAATGTAATCCATAGATCTATACTTTTCAGATCAAGCTAGGAGAGGAAAAAGAAGAGGAGAATTCTATTGTACAAAATTTTGAGGCATTTTAAAACAATAAAAGTATAAAATAAAAATCATTATAGCAATTAGAATCATTTTAGTATTCTTATTGATTGGAAAATAATTATTAATCTTTTAGATAACTATTAGAAATATTAATCTTCCCTTGGATGTATTTAATTGGCATATTCCAAGGATCCCTAAATGTAGTTTGTCCTATTGTACACATGTGGAGGACATGTCATTTACTTTCCTTTAGTCCACATGTGAGGAAAACTGATATCTATAATTCCTTTATAAATAAAATAGTTATTCCTCCTTAAGAGGACTTATGAATGTGGCAACCCTTCACATGGGAGTTACTAAATAACTCCTCTTCTCATCTCTTTATAAGAGATGCTTCTCTCTCATTCTTAGCAACACATAATCACTATGCAGTTCATGTAATGAGTCTTTTGGCTCCACATTATCTCATTCTCTCTCTCACATCATTTAAGCATTTGCCTCGTTCATATAATTCACAAGGGGTTTTCCTTTCCTAGACCTTCATATAAACAAATATCGATAATGATTCTCATCCTTCTTCTACTAAGTACTTTACCCATAATGAATTTTTTGAGAAGAATGAGTAACTAAGAGTGGGGGTGAATTATTTATTCCAAAATACTTTCTTTTTACTTTACATAATTAGTAAGAACTAGAAGAATTTAGAAACTTATAATATAAATCAACATAAAAGCATAAAAACAATGAGCATCATAACACCATAATTCACATGGAAATCCAAACTAGGGAAAACCAAATAAAAGATAAATCTCATGAAATGAACACTAGATTGAGGTGTGTGGTTTACAAAAGGACTAATTGTTAGTTTCCTACTACTTTTAGTTCACTTTGAGTTAGGCTAACTACCATGATATATAAAAGAGGCTTACAACCAATATAAATAAGGTCACTAAAAATTCATTAGGGGTAAAAGCACAAACATGTGTCACCTTTTATAAAGAAACAAGATATCAGAATGTGATAGCTCAACATTAATGACAAAAAAATGATATTTGTGTTTAGAATATGAAGATGATGTGAACTGATGAAATGTGTAGAATTGGATGAATTTTATGCCTATTATTTTTATAATTTTTTTGAATAAGAATTTATTCATCTTATTTTATTTTGAAATTCCTTTTTTAACTATAAAAAAATATAGGGTGTAGTTCCCATCAAACAAGTATATGCAAATCATCTTTTTTTTTTTCTAATTTGAAAATATCTTATAGATGACACGTATAGCTAGGGAACAAAAAAAGAAATTATCATTTTTGATGTATATTTTTCTTTGTTATAAGTACTCAAGCTCGGCCTTATCAGAATCCAATAGTTTTTTCATCCCATCAAAACTTCCCTATCAAATTTATACCTTCTTGAAAAAATTACATATTCATGAAGAGGATTCTCTCCATTGGAGACAAATATGATTTTTAATTTTTTTTAATACAATTTACTATTTTTTTTCCTTTTTTGAGGGAGCATCTTCTGAAATGTTGAAATATCGACTTATAATATTTTGACATCATAACATTTTATAACTAATCGAAACACTCAAAAATTTATATAATGATGATATTGAATCTGAGATCTATAAAAGGGTATTTTTAGTTTTTGAAAAAAAAAGAGTTTTGATAGAGAAATGAAATTTGACCAAAATAGGTTTGGGTATCATAAACAGTGATACAGATCTATGCTTTTACCCTTAGGATTATAAATATAATATAACAAATTAGAATTTTATCCACCACTAAAATCGCTATCACAAAAACTATGTTATTTAACAAAATATAGTAGTTTTCCATCAATTGCATCAATGGATGTAAGAACTTCAACATCCAAAAAAATTCTATCAGATTACTAATAAATTTTATATTACAAGCATAAATGCATCACATACATTGCAAGTATCTTGGACAATCAGTCTTCTCATACTTCTTGATTCTAATAACCAATTCATTCTAAACTGATTTCAAATAGGTGACACAACATAATTCCCATGGTGGTAAGGAAAGAAATGTGGGAAACCTCACTTACTAAAACACGTCTCATGTAAAACAATACATTACACCATCTCCAAAATATTTTGTAGCAATGGATATGATCTATATGTTATTTTACATGACCAAAGGAAAAAACTACTTTCTAGATAGGATACTACCTAGAAAACATACTTCATATTGTTTTGCACTCTAAATGGGACTATTATTGGCATGCATAAGGTTAAATATGTAAAGAGTGCCCTTTGATGCACAGTTATACCAATACACCAAAGATAATGGTACACACTTCTATTAATACATAGAAATGACCACAGAAATGAATTGCATCTATGCATTGGAAATGTTGACATCAATGAAAACTATTAATAAAAATACATGAATATCACCAACCTCACATTCTAAGAATGTCCCTATTTTCCATTGATGATAAAATTTATCAATGAAAAAGTGAAAATATTTGCAAAAGACATCAAAATTAAAGTCTTCTAATTTTGATCAACTAACCTCTTCTCGAACTATGAGAAAAGGCTACAAGAATAATCCTTACTAAATCACTCTTCTCCTCTTTGTGAAAGCCACCAAGAATTGATGTAGAAATTATTAAGCACATAATTTAGTTGACTAATTCACACCAATGCATTGTACTGTACAACAGGAAGGGGTATAACACCTAACATTCCTCTAAGATAATCAAAAGTATCCTTAAACCAAAGGTTTTGTAAAAATATCTACAATGTACTCCTTTTTAGGAACATGCTCAAGTTCAACTCCATTCTACATCACCTTCTCTATCAAGAATTAATACCCAATAGATATATTTTTCATTCTATGAAACTACACTAGATTATTTGAAATATTTGTACCACTAGCTTATTATAACAAATTATTGAGATTGGCTCAACAAAAATTATTCTTGTATCCTTCAAAGTAAATTTCATCTATAATACCTATGTACAACATGAGGATTCTACAATGTATATTGAAATACTTTACTAATATTTACTTCAAATATTTGTATTACATATTTAGTAGAAATGTTACCATTGATGTCAATATATTTATTTGTCTAATACTATTGTTTAAAAATGTTTAGTGAGTGGTTTTATGTATGGCTTATGTTTTAAAAATCAAAATATGTGGACATATGCATGGGATACAAGGATGAACATTTGTAGTTTATTCATGTTAATTTATAAAGATTTACATGTCTACTTGAGTGAGTTATGGGATTTTTAGTAGTAATATAAGTATTTATAGTTGTTCAATGGTGATATGTTAAAGCATATAAGAAAGGGATCTATAGGAAATTAAACAAATTTTCTAAGATACAAGTCCTTTTCTAAAGAAAATCAACATAATAGTTGAAAATTTCAAGAAAAGGATAAAAAGTACATGCATGTGTGACTGCCTTAGTCATAACCAAATGATATCTTCTCATAGGATTTACACATAGGAAGTAGACTCATTCTTGAATGTGAGATGAATATATGTATTTTTTTCCAACTTTATAATTAATTATGATTTTTTTGCTACAACATTTTTAAAATAAAAAAACTCATGTGTCTAACCACCTTAACTAATTATATACTTTTAAAAATTGAGTTTTTCCCTTAAAGTAGGTAAAGCATAGTATGTGATGAATATCTTAGATTTCAAAAAAAGTTAAGCTATTGCAAAGTTGTAGTCATTTTTCAATCTCTCTATCAATTAGGACTTTAGAGGTAACTCAATTTTAGAAATAAGTAATAATTACTTACTAAACACAAAAATTGACAAAAATTTCATTAACGAAAAGAAAATTAATCTATTTTAGAAACACTTTTCACTTCATCAATTTTGGATGAAAAGTAGGTCATTTGGCATTCCAAATCTAAAATCTTAGGAAAATACTAAACCTAATCAACCAAATTGGATATCTAATATTTTTGAATATCCAATATTTTTGAATATCTGATTAGTCGTGCCAATTTTGAAATTTCAAAATTTTTTATTTTGTTTATAAGCTTTTGTTACAATAATATGATGCAAGAATATCTTGGATTTAATTGGTGACTACTTTGGAGTTCATGGGAGGAGGCTCAGTAGTTGCTTTGGAGGGTTTTTCAACTGGTACTTGGTCAAAGAAGGATTGGAAGTCGACATGGTCTATATAGCTCGGCATGGTCTTAGGAGCTTGGCATGGTCTATGGAGCTCAGCATGGTCTAGGGAGCTCAACATGGTCTATGGAGCTTGGCATGGTCTATGCAACTTGGCATGGTCTTGGGAGCTCAGCATGGTCCTTGGTTGCTCGACATGGTCGAAGAACTTGGTGTCTATTTCAGGCTATATAACTAAATTTCCATAATGATTTAAAGGATGAAACTTTTAGAGATTGAAGAGGGCCTAGACTTTTACCTATAGTTCAAAGCTCAAGTTCTAATTCATTTGAAGCTAAGAGATATCACAATTTTACTAAGACATCAATTTTGGGAATTTAATTGTTGTAGGAGGCCGACTTTGGCATTTAATTTATGTATTTTGGGCTGACTTGTGGCTTAGATTGGTATAATTAGGGGTTTTGGGGAAGTCTTTAGTCATTATTCATTCACTCAGAAGAGAAGTGGGTGTGGGAAGTAGCTGAAGAGTGAGTTTTCCTGAGTCTGTGAATAGAGCGCTGAATGTGAGGCAGTTTACACTTAGATGAAGTTGGAGCAGAGCTAGTAGCTGTGGCTTGGAAAATAAGGATATAGCTTGGTCAGCTTGTGAGCACAAGTTGAGATCTCCCTTGTGGGTTTCTACTAGAGTGTGGATCTGGACTAGCTAAGGTTTGGGATTGGATCTTGAGGGATCTTGCAAAACTATTACTTGCTTTGTATTTGGCCATAACCAAGAAGGCCTTACAGCTTGGCACATTGCATGTAATCAGTTATATTTTATAAATATATTATTGTGATTTTGTATTAGATCTTGTGTTATTTCTTCCTATTATTGTGTTTCCACTACGTGGTTTTATAGTAGGGGGCTAGGAAATCTCTTTTGGGGATGCTCTTGCCTTGCACTACATTAGGTGGTATCAGAGCGAAGGTTGTTCCTGAGTGTGTAGATAGATTACTGAAGCTGAGGCAATTTACACCAAGACCTTGGGAGGACATGAAAATTTATTGATGGATGCAAAGATGGAAATTTGATCTTGTTGAGGCATGATTGTAGAGATTTTTTTGATTATGAGATCCGTGGTCCTAGACTTGTGATGTGGTTCTTGATTGTTCATGCAAGGTGGCAGGTTGTGATCTAACTTGCAAACAATTCAAGGTTGTCACAAGGAGCATGGGAAGGATTTGTTGTAGAGGGTTTTCAAAGATCTTGGGAGATGGCTCTAAGAGGATTGGACCCTGAGATGATTGTAAATCTCCGTGATGTGGTGGAGAGGAGGTTTGATGTGGTGGAGAGGAGGTTTTCTGAGATGACTACTCGATTTGAAGCTATCTTGGATGATTGTGTTAAGGATGGGGCAAGGAAGGAATTCTGTAGCTATTTGTGGAGTTGGAGTCTACCAATCTAGAAGAGAGTCGTTTGGCTAGTTAAGAGACTTTTTTGTGAGAGAAGATGGCATAATAAGGTCGAGATGGAAGAGTTTGGTTTTGTTGATTAGTTTGTGGAGTTTGATACATAACTTGTAGAATAGCTAGAAGTTGTAGCTAAAGATATTCCTAACATTGTTGATGCTAGGATAGAGGTTGGTTTTCATGATCAGTTGGTTGAGTTTGACATGGAAATTGTAGAGTGCTTGGTTGTGGATGATCTGGTTGCATTTGGTGGTGCAGAGCATCTTATTGTGAGCAATGGGATGGTTAGTGTTGAGAGTTTGGCATGTGTTGATGGAGATCTTCATATTGTCATTGATGTAGAGTTGGTTGCTACTGGTATGGATTCACTAGTTTTTGATATGGAGGGGGGTTTATTGATGAAGCATTATGTTCAATTTTTTCCTAGGAGTGAGCATGATGATTGGTTGGATGAGATTTTGGTGTTTGACAGAATCATGTGGATGTGGATGATGTGCAGAATTATTTTCTTATCCCTCTTGGAGTGGAAGCCTTTGGTGAAGATGAAGTTGGTTGTTGCTCTTTCTTTGGGCATCAAAGTGTGGGACACACTTTTCTATTTACCTGGGGAGTCTGATGTAGGAGCATCTTGGATTTACTTGGTGACTACTTTGGAGTTCATGGGAGGAGGCTCAGTAGTTGCTTTGGAGGGTGTTTCGACTGGTACTTGGTCAAAGAAGGATTGGAACTCAGCATGGTCTATGCAGCTCTGCATGGTCTTGGGAGCTCAGCATGGTCCAAGGATCTTGGCATTGTCTATGGAGCTTGGCATGGTCTAGGGAGCTTGGCATGGCCTATGCAGCTCGGCATGGTCTCGGGAGCTTGGCATGGTCCTTGGTTGCTCGGCATTGTCTGAGAATTTGGTGTCTATTTTAGGCTATATAACTAATTTTCCACAATGAGTTAAAGAATGAAACTTTCAAAGATTGAAGAGGGCCTAGACTTATACATATGGTTTGAAGCTTGAGTTCTAATTCATTTGAAGCTAGGAGATATCACAATTTTACTAAGACATCAATTTTGGGAATTTAATTATTGTAGGAGGCTGACTTTAGCATTTAATTTATGTATTTGCATTTAATTTGTGTTTTGGGCTGACTTGTGGGGAAGTCTTTAGTCATTATTCATTCACTGAAAAGAGGAGAGGGTGTGGGAAGTAGCTGAAGAGTGAGTTTTCCTGAGTTTGTGAACAGAGTGCCGAATGTGAGGCAGTTTACACTTGGATGAAGTTGGAGCACATCTAGTAGCTGTGGCTTGGAAAATAAGGAGATAGCTTGGTGGGCTTGCAAGCACAAGTTGAGATCTCCCTTGTGGGTTTCTACTAGAGTGTGGATCTAGACTAGCTAGGGTTTGGGATTGGATCATGAGGGATCTTGCAGAACTATTACTTGCTTTGTATTTGGCCATGGGAAGGCCTTACAGCCTGGCACATTGCATGTAATCAGTTATATTTTATGAATATATTATTGTGATTTGGTATCAGATCTTGTGTTATTGCTTCTTGTTATTGTGTTTTCGCTGCGTGGTTTTATAGTATGGGGCTAGAACATCTCCTTTGGGGATGCTCTTGCCTTGCACTGTGTCATATTAATATGATGATATATTACCATCTATATTTTTAAATTATTAAATTATTATTATTAGTAGTACTTTTAAATAATAGTATTATATTAGTATTAGTATCAAATAATATTTGGTAAAATAAAAAAATATTGTGCCTTTTTTGTCATTGTGTAACTAATTGATATGTCATTTGTCGACTTGTGGCTTATGGTCCATTGAAAAATCATACTTTCTTGACTCTTGGCACAACCAAAATATTTTTGACATTTTGTTTATCAATTAGTCATGGGACATATTTTCTTGCAATTGTTGAGACTACATCATATATATATGTATTTATGTATGTATGTATGTATGTATGTATGTATGTATGTATGTATGTATAAGTATTATATATATCTTAGTACTATTAATATATTAGTTATATTATATATATATTATTATTTTTTAGGCTAAAAAGTTCATATCTACATTTGAAATGTTATATATATAATTAAAATAATTATTAGTTTGTTATTATTAGTTATAATTTATAATAAAAATATATAATAGCATTATATTAGCAGTATATTTTATTATATTAATAAATTAGTATTATATGTTTTATTATTTGTATTATAATAATACATGAGAGAGAGAAGGGGTGAGGGACAAATATTGTACCTAGGAGAGAGAGTATAGGAGGAGGAGAGAGAGTGAAAGAGAGGAGAGAGATTACCTAGGTAAAAGTGTAGTTTTGGGTTTGTGTGTGTGTGTGTGTGTGTGTGTGTGTGTGTGTGTATGTGTGTGTGTGTGTGTGTGTGTGTGTGTGTGTGTGTGTGTGTGTGTGTGAGAGAGAGAGAGAGAGAGAGAGAGAGAGAGAGAGAGAGAGAGAGAGAGAGAGAGATCCTAGGTGGGGGGAGATAGGTAGAGTAGGAAAGAGAGAGAGAAAGTGCAAAAAGTAAGGAGATAGAGAGCAGGGGAGGGAGAGCGGGGATGGAGAGAGAGAAAAGGAAGGGAGGGAGAGGGAGAGAGAGAGAGAGAGAGAGAGAGAGAGAGAGAGAGAGAGAGAGAGAGAGAGAGAGAGAGAGAGAGAGAGAGAGAGTACGAAAGTGAGTCTTTAAGATAGAGTATGAGAGGGAGTATTTTAGAAAGACAGCTAGATATAGAATATTATATATAATATAGTATTAATTTATTAATATAATATAACATATTACTATTATACTATAGCAATAAAAATAATATTAATCTATATAATTATACAATACTAATATGTGTTAATATTGTATAAATACAAATAAAAAAGTATTAATATTAATACCATATTTCATTGTATATATATACATACGTATATAAACATGTATAATTTTGCTTTGTGTGAGTGAAGTGTTAATATATTAGAAAGTCATTAACATATTAAGAAATTAATTTGTCGTATATGCATTAAAGTGTTATTCTAAATTAAATCCATATTATGGTGTAGTTAAACATGAAATAATTTAAATACATTTATATGTAAGTAATATGTAATTTTATAATAAAATATATTTTGATTATAATATATAGCTACTCAATTCAACATATTTGGAGTATAATAATTATATAATGTATATTACTTATTAATGATAATAATCAACATTTAAATAATTATAGAGTGAAACATATTGAATCTAAATTACTATTTGAATAAGAAGGAAAGAGCAGAATATTACCAAGGAGGAGCTTGTGTACATTTTGAGTTCAATGGATCTTTGTCTTGAGATAGGGTGGGGTCAGCGTCTTGTAATCCTTCATGATACAGAATTAGATCTATACACATTGAGGGAATCCTTTAATAGCGATGTCTAGGCAAGTTCAATAACATCAACTCCTTCAACATTGAGAAGAATTAGTGATAAAGTTGGATATAAGTGTTGAAGATAACTTAAATCTAATGAGATAAATGAATAATCTTATCAAAGACATTACAATCTAACTCTATTTGAGAAATCTAGTATAAATTAAGTAATGTCCTAAATGGGGACATTACAATTAGTATCAGAGCATGATCATGTCATTGTGTAGGATAGGTGCAAATAAAAGAAAGAAAATAAAAGCTAAGAGGAATTAATCATTAGCTAAGATTGAACATATATAAGTCAACTGATGTTCAACATTCAACCACCATTTGTGACGATCTATTGTTTAGAATGATTAGAATAATAGAGAGGGTGAGTCAGTTCTCCTTAGGTCCAAATGTACCACTTCTACTTTTAAAAACTTCAAAAAACTTATTCAACATCATAAATCCACTTGAACAATATAGCATTTCATCAATAATCCAAATTATTCATCCAACACATATCTCTATGTTTAGTATATGCTAAATAAAGGAAACATACAAGATTAAATAGCATAAAATATGAAAAGAACATTCACACAATTATGACATCAGGATTTAATGTGAAAACCCAATTTGCGAAAAACTACAAAGCAACATGCTATTACTTTTCCACTTTTCTAAAGTGAACTCAGTTAAGAGACAACCTTGTTAAAGGTTACAAAACACGTCATTAGGCATGACCATGTTAAAGGATTTAATAACCATGTTAGAAGTGGCATTGTTAGATGACTTTATAAAATTTCCTTATAATGTCACCTTGATAAAAGGATCTATAATATGATTGTTAGGTCAACGTTGATTAAATTATTTTACTACCATAATGATTAAAAAGTAATAGCTAGGTTGATCTAATTAAATACAACTCATTTTGCAAATTTAAATCTCCATTTCGGCTCATTCCTATTTTATTGACTAGACTTCATCACATTCTCCATCTCGTATCTACTTGGAAACCCTTCAAGAAATCTCACATCCACCAACTTCTCAGTTCTCCTCTAACTTTGATCTTCACTTGTTCACAATTTTCTAGCCAACCAACATTATAAATCCTCTCATATGTCTCCTTAAATAGATTGGTTAATCTTTTAATTCTCAAACATAACCATAAGTTTGTAGGATTTGATCAAATTCATTGAATTTGTCCATCATTTTGTCCTTCTACTCCTTCCTTGAAAATTTTAAAATATTCATATTAAAGCCTAGCCTTGGATCACTTACAAGCTCATTTTGTACATTAACTATGACATCTTATCAATCCTTATCATTCACACATTTTGACCAATTCATAAATTCAATCATGTTGGCCTCAAATCTTGATTCATTCATAAACTATTAATTTTTTGACACTCAATTATCACTATGTTGTTCAACTTGGAGACCAGTCTCTACTTTTCTATCTCACTAAGCTTACAATTCCTTTCTCGACCTTCACTACACTTAGTCACTACTTTTTTTTTCTCTTTACCTTTCTCAGCCATTACCATCACTTAACTAGTACTATTTTTTTTGGCTATTACTTAAGCTCCTTAATATTTTTCTTCAATGTCTCCATTCACCTAATAGACTATTGCTCGATCAAGCTTAGTGTTTTACTCAACTTCTTGACTTCCATCAACCATCTCTTCCAAACTTTAGTTTATATTTATTATTTACTTCATACAGTTATCAAACAAAATATTATCTTGTCAAATAACGAGTGATCAAGAACACATTGTAATTACATCATACTTACTCCTCTTTACTTAACAATTTTACTAGCTCACCTTATTATCTCTTCTTTTCAAGTCATCTTCATCAATCATCTAATATGGCACTCTATATTAATAGGAAATGTCTTACTAGTAATGTTTGACATTAATAACAACATAATAATTATTCCAATTGTAGTTTCCAATAACGTTCCTCTTTGGCATTGATGAAAACACCTTTAGTTATCATGAAATGGAAAAATATTTCTCATGACTTCCATTGCCAACTCCCTTTGTTCATTGTATTGAGTCTTTATTAATATCCTTAGTTCATTCTAATTCTCATCCATGCAATTGTAGATATTCTCTAACTTTTCTCTTCTTTACACTTCTTCCTCTCTGATACCAATTGAGATTCTTCATTATGACTCCAACTATAATATCAATTCTATTGACTCCCTCTTTGACATATCTCCATGTAACTTGACATACTTCTCCCTCTTCTTGTAATTAGATGGTAAATTACCAAATATCTCCCTCACACATCTTCAGATATAGGATGGCAATTTGATAACATATTCTCCCTCTTTAACAAAAATAACAAAGATGTCATCAACTATACAAATCATCTTTTTTGCCACTTTCTACACTGATTGATCTCTAAATAATCTCTTTCTTTCATCTTCTACTTGCAGCTTTGTGAACTTATGCTTATGTCCTTCCTTTCACATATTTTTGTAGCTCCTAAAGTGTGACCTCTTGCATCAAACTATAAGATATTTTGATCATAATAATTGATGTAATATTTCATCACTTCTTAATTTTTTTTTAGATAGGGGAATGACCCCTAACTTACCTCTTAGATACTCAAAATCAACCTTAGGTAATTCCTTAGTCAATATATCAACTATTTGTTCCTTCATGTTCACATATTTCAATATTAATACATTATCTTGAAGTAATTCCCTCAAGTAATGATATTTAATTGAAATAATATTGATCTTTGTGCATCATATGGTTCTTAGATATGTTTATAGCACTTTTTTTATCACAATATATCACCATAGGTTCAGTATTGTCTTCCTTTATACCTTCCAATAATTGCTTGATTCACACGATGTTTGAGCAATTAACTGGTACTACAACATATTCAGCTTGTATTATGGATTGTGAAATAAAATTTTACTTCTTACTTGTCCATGAAATCAATCTCTTTCCTAGAAAAGAAAGGTCCTCCACTTGTACTTTTTCTATCATCAATGTTTCTAGCCCAATTAGCACCTATGTAAACTTTTATCTTGAACTTTTCATTCTTCTTGTACTACAAACTGGCCTTTTCTTCCTTTTATGTAATATCTCATTATCCTTTTCACATCCATCATGTAACTTTCCTTACAATTAGCCAGAAATACAACAACAATTCCAATAGGTAATGCAATGTTAGGTCTTCCATGAACAACATATTACAATTTGTAAATCATTGACCTATATAATACCTTATTTAATTCAATAGAATCATCATTCTTGGAAATTTTATGTCCAATAGCCAAGGTGTTCCAACTAGTCTTGAGTCTTCCATTTCAAAAGTCTTTAGTATCTCTTTGATATACTTTGATTCTGTAATGTATATACCTTCTTTCATTTGATAAACTTGCAAATGAACAAATAATTTAATCTTGCCAAATATTGACAACTCAAATCATTTCTTCATCTCATTAGAAAATGTTATGCACAACTAATCATGTCCTCCAAATATGATATCATCAATAAAACTTTCAAATAACAATATCATGTTCTCATATTCATTTTTCAAGTACAAAATTTTGTTATCATTAGTCAGATAGCAAAACTAATGTTCACCAAATATATATGTAACCTTTCATACCATTCTCTAGGGCTTGTTTCAAACCATACAATTCTTTGTGAAACTTACATATCATATTCTTCTTGCCATATTCAAAAAATCCTTCAGGTCATTCAATGTAGATGACTTCTTCAAATATTTTATTTAAAAATGAAAATTTGACATTCATTTGATATAACTTGAATTTTTTTTAAAGAAATATATGCAAGTAATGTTCTTACTCCTTCCAACCTTGAAACTAGAGAAAATAGCTCTCCATAGTCAATTCCTTCCTCTTGTTCTTACCCCTTACAAACTAATCTTTTTGAATTTCTTGTGACATCACCTTTCTTAATCATCTTGTTTGTGAATACCCACTTTGTTCTAATCATATTCTTGTTCTTTGGCCTTGGTACCAATTTCCATGTCTTGTTCTTCCCAATTTGATCAATTTCCTCATTCATTTCTTAAATCCAATCTTCATTTTCCAATGCATTTTAAACTATTCTTTCCTCAAACTTACATAGTAAACATGTATCATTCTTCAAAATATTTTCTCATGACTCCTAAATCTTTGTCTCCAATGTTTTGATCTATGTTAGAATATTTAGAATAACCGAGACAAGGGATGTATTAGTTATCCTTGGGTCTAGATGTACCAATTCAACTTTCATAAACTTAAAACAACTTGAATTATCTCATTGAACACTTGGTCCAAATAAAATATCATCAATAACTTAGCATCTTATTCATTACTTAACTCTTTGTTAAGTATTTTCAAACCAATAGCAAATACCATGCATCACATATAACATTAACACATATATGACACTAGATTTAATGTAGAAACCCAATTTGGGAAAAAACCACCAAGTAACATTCTCTCACTTTTCATTCTTTTGAAGTGATCTTGGTTAAGAGCCAACCTTGTTAAAAGTTACAAAATACATTGTTAGCTATGACCCTATTAAAGAATTTAATCAACCTATTAGGAGTGACCTTATAAGAGGACTTTGGATCATTTCATTAGAATGTCACCTTGATTAAATGATTCACAAAATGATTGTTAGTGTTGAAAACAAATGATCAATTGTATATTGTCTTTGATGTTACAAAAATTTTCATATATTTATTAGTCAGTGTATGTCAAGCTTACTCGAGAAATAAAGATAGATTCCTATATCTACCAAGCATTCCATTTTTTTCCAAGTTCAAAAGATAGTATCTACTAAGTTCACTTATGTGTTCAAGTAAAGTTTGTAGAAGTTGAACATTAATCGAGATCACTCGATTAACAAAGGAAAGTTTGATAGAACTAGTGCTAATCGAGCTCACTTGGTTAACAAGGGAATTTTAAAAAGATCCAATGTTAATTGAGTTCACTTAGTTAACATAGGAAAATCATTTTAGTGTTAGTGTCTATCGAGCTGGGTTGACTAATGAAGGCTTTTCTTGTTTTAGAATATTGAGTTTAATAGTTTGTTTATTGGTCCTAGTTGACTGAAGAGATGAATATTATTTATGATAAGGTGTATTAAAGTTGACTTGGTAATGTATTTAATATAACTACAAGGTCAAGTTGAGGATTGGAAGTGTGTGAGAATGTCTAGAAGAAAAGAAAATGCTTAGAAGAAGTGAAATGGAAGGATGAGAAGAATATCCTCGAGGAGCTGCAAATATACATTCGATCAAGAAGGATCAATTATTGAAGCCACAATTGAGATCTGAAATCAGCAAAAATAATTTTGCATCAATAATTAGGTCATATCATTGTTCTTCTCTAATCATTGTAGTAGTGTATCAAATCTCCTAACAGAGTTGGCTTAACAACTATTTGCCAAATCCTCTAACAAGGTGGCATTTCTAGATTGAAGTGTCTAAAGACCTCTAACAAGGCCACTCCTAATAGAGTGATTAAATCCTCTCATAGGATCACACCTAATAGTGCGTTTGTTAACATTTAGGAGGGTTAGCTCCTAATAGGGCTCACTTCGTAAGAGTGAAAAATAATAACTAGTTACAATTGGTTGTTTTTCCCAAATTGGGTTTCCACATTAAATCTTGGTGTCACTTGCATGTTAAATATCTTAAGATCTGCATGTTCAATATTTGGTGAGTTACAACATATTGTTAGTGTTAACCAAGTGTCTATGTGTTAATTGAGTAACAATAGTTTTCAATAGAGTTTATGTTTTGTATAAACATATAAGGGATCTAGGATTTATTTTTTTGGTAATTAATTCACCCCTCCCCTCTTAGTTACTCCTCCTATATTTCTAACAATTAGTATCATAGATTTTTGTGCTTGAGAGAAGGTTTTGAGGACTTAAGCTAAAGATCACAATGTCTTACAAGAGAGAGATGCCCAAGTTGACTACAAATAACTTTGAGGTATGGGAAAAACTTATGAAGCTACATCTAGTGACCATCAATGATTCAAGTCTAAAATATTTGAATACCCAGTATAAAGTTCAATCTAGAACCATGACTATGGAGGAGATTGCTAAAAAGAAGAATCATAACATTATGATGATTGACATAGAATCTACTCTCAACTATGTTGAATTTGACGAGGTCAAAGGGTGTGATACTACTCATGAGATGTGGAAAAAACTAAATGATATCTATGGAGGTGATGATAATGTGAAAAGATCCAAGGAAAAAATCTTGAGAAGTTTGTTTGATCAGATGAAGATGATAGAGGATTAAAATATTGCAAAATATGTTAAGAGAATCAAAGCTAGTTTAAGTGCAATCAAAGCCTCTAAAGGGAAAATCAATGATGTCACAATGGTGGGTAAGGTACTTAGAACCCTTGTTCCTATCTATGTAATCAGAGTGACTTTTATTAAAGAGATAATATGTGATCCAAATAATAAGATAACCTTGGATGCTCTAGTGGAAAGATTGACAACATTTGAACTAGATAACTATGATAATTATGTTCCTAGTTCTAGTAATCTTGAATTTTCATTTCAAGCCAAGTTATGACTTGAGAAGAAAGCAAAAAATTCTAAAGAAAAATAATATGAAAGTGAAAAGGAAGATAATTCTAATAGTGATCTTGAATCCATTGAAGCTCTACTTGCAAGTTCAAGATATCCCAAAGGTAAAGTAAAGTACAAGGGTAAAATTTCTTTGATTTTTTTTTATGAAGAATTTGGTTACTATAAGAATTTGGTATAGCTCTTATACCATGCAAGAAATTTCCTTAGGGAAAAATCACCCAAGATCAAGGAACTCAGGCACAAGCATAAGAATAGACCAACAAGGTATGATCAAAATAACAATATCCAACATTGATTTATTGTCATTCAATGTTCAATGTCCAAGTACACTAGGAATTCCTATATATAAAGGTCTCTGGAATGCTTCTAGAATGCCTAGGAGTCAACACATTGATAAGTCTTACAACTAGGCACATGTCCACTAGAAGTGGATTATCCTCCATTAAGCATAGGAGTAAGTGCGATGATGAGAGGATAAGTCTACAAAGGTGTAGCACATAAAATTATGTTGTAGACACCATGTGCTTAATTAAGAGTGCTAATAACTATGTTGTCTACATGACAACTCAGTTAGTTATGCTAACTCCAGTATTGTAGACACCATGTACTAAATCTGTGTTGTCAACATAAAAAGTCATAAAAGTATGCAAACTCCTAAGTGTCTCACCTAAGAAATAATAAAATAATGCATTGACCTAAGTAAAATTAAGTAAAGTATAATAAGTAAATACTTATTTACACCAACATCCCCCCTTAAGTGAAACTTAGGGGAATGCACTTAAGCTTATGAAAACTAGGATGAAATGCATAATGGGTCCCCACTACAAGGCCATGTTAGATACCCATGTACATAATGAAATTCAATCTCTCATAAAGTAGAGAAAGAGGAAAAAACTCATGGAAAAAACCTTCCCCCAAAAAGAGAGATTAAAAGACAAAATGCATGGATGAATGGAGTAATCAAGACACCCCCATTATGACATACATCAAGTATATACAAAAGAGAATTATGAGAAGAAGAAAACCCCATAAGAGGAAAAATTCCCCCCAATAAAAGAGAAGAAGAAGGAAATAAGGTAGACCACCACCCCCCCGTCCCCCAAATGTAGTGTGTTGATCAGTGATAGCTCCAATATAGAAGTTGATCCATGACTGCTGAATAATGTTCCTCCCCTTTGGAAGAAACAATAGCAAAGGTACTAGTGAGATGCTTCCCTTATGTGTAGAAATAATCTTGATGATGAAACATGTATCTAAAACCTGCTCAATTGTCCCTATGTCGATACTGATAGTGGGGCATATGCACCGAGTTGTGGTGCCAAAAAGGTGACAAGTGTTTTTTTTTCCCCTATTTTAAATAGTACGTACGCGCTACGGCTTGGGTAACTCGACCCATAGTGCGTACATGCTATAGCACGTACGCTCTATTACCAAAACAAAAAAAGTATATATGATAGGTTGCAGACCCATAGCCCATTATTTTCATAAATATTTTGTTCTACTCCTATAGCGAGTAGGGCATGCGTGAGTTGAAAACTTAACATTTTCACCACCATTTGCAAAAATGCCTCCACAAGCGCACCCACGACAATGTCGTAAGTGATATAAACCTAACTTTGCATTTTTTGATATGTTTTTCATATTGTTTTGTAGGTTTTTAATATTTTTTTGTTGGGTTTTTACAAATTTCATTTAGATTTGTTTATTTATTTGGATTTCAATTGATTTTTTATCAGGAAATGTCCATAATCAACCAAAAAATCCACAAGAATGTCAAAACCCTTAAGAACCTCAAAACCAAAACCCTCCTCAAGAAAAACAACAAATTCCACAACTCAAACCAATTGCAAGACCTTCATTAGGCACACAAGAAAATATAATAAATGAAATAGAGAGAGGCAAAATTGAATTAGAAAGACTCATTGCTCAGTTGAAAGAATCTGGACAAACCAATCTAATGAGGGCTTAATTGACATCATCCCTCAAATCTATTAACACCCAAATAGCCTCAGTTAGTGGTCAATTAAATATTTGGTGGGTTAAGAGGGATGAACAAAAAAGATTTTATGCAAATAAATTTTCATATGAAGATGTTGAAAAAAAAGAAATACCAAAAGGTAGTATATGTGCATTATTTAGAAAACTCGATGACCAAAATACTGTTAGAGAGGGTACTAAATGATTCCCTATCCATTGGTGCATACACGGTGCTATTAGAAATAATTTTTGGGATAGATGGTGGATGGTTTTTGATGTCCCTCCTTGCAGCAATCATGAGGTCCCCATGTATTTTTTGAAGAAATTATATTGTGAGTTTGTCCTTGGGGAGATCCCCAATTATTTTGATATATTAGACTCCCAAGGTAGAGGTGGGGGTCATCATTTGAGAGGTTGGGAGCATGTCATGAACTTAATGTAGTTAGGGAACCTGTGCTCAAGCCATAGTGCGAGCATGTGAATATTCCTTCAGTTGTGAAGGAACATGTAGAGGCCAGCACTCTAGGGACCATTAATGCTTTGACACAGACCCTCATCCATTCCATGAGCCCATTAGTTGAGGGGGAGCCTTCTATGTGTCATGGTCACATGTGCACTTCATGCGGATCCCTATGCACATTTGGCACTCATGCTAGAGATGGTGCAGATGATGGGCTTGTTAGCAATTAGTTCTTGAACGACACATTTGGCATTGACACACAGGTAAATTACAATTATAATTTACTAATTTGATCACATTTTATATGTATAGTGAATGATTAATTAATTAGCATCTATTGTCATTAATGATGATGTTGCTTCTGGATTCGATTGTGTAAGTTTTTTTTTATCATCAACGTTTCGGATCACACTCTGTGATCCATCATCAGGATGAGAGAAGGAAGTAAAAAGTATGCAGACTAGCCAAGCCAAGCAGAATAAAAAGAAAGAAGAGAGTGGGAGGAGGAGCACACAACACGAGGCAGAGGAAGAAGGAAATGAAAAGAAAGAAAAAAATTTTAAAAAGGGGGACAAGAGAAGAAAAAAAAAAAAAAAAACAAGATAGAAGAAACAAAAGAAAGAGGGAAGAGTAAAGAAATAACTGAGAAAAAGAGAGAGTATATATATATATATATATAGATAAGACATTTTTAATATAAGCTAACGAATGTATATGGTATATAACTATATATATGAATTAAGAAATAGTATATATATATATATATAAGATGACCTATGCAAATATATCCTAATACAATAGTTATGTATGCCTAAAATATATATGCACAATGAATATATATATAAATTATATATATATATATATGAAATAATAAAAATAAAAGAAAAATAGAGAATGAAAATAAAAGATAAAAATATATATAAACAGGAACAAATGCAAAAGGTCTCCCAAAAACAAGACCCACCCGACACAAGAGAAAATTAAAAATAAACATAAATAATTGAAAAAAATAAATTAAATCAATCTAAAAATAAAAATAAAAGAACCAAATGTGTGTGTGTGTATATATATATATATATATATATATATATAAATGAGAGATCGCAAAAGAACACGAGACCAACTCAAAACATGAGACAAAATAAATGAAAGCAAAAAATAAGAACATAAAAACAATAAAAATACTAAATATTAAAAAATAATTAATGAATAAATTAATAAAATTAAAAAAATTAGAAAAAATAATAAAATTAGAAGACCAAAAACATAAAGAAAAGCAAGCCGCACGCGAAAAGAAACAACCAAGAGACAGAAAAGAAGAGGACAGAAAGGAAGAAGAAAAAACAAAGAAAAAACAAGACAAAGAAGAGCCAACGAACAAGGACACCAAACCACAGACAGGGGAGGGGGCTATCCATGTTGTTGCCGGCAATCGAGTGAGCGAAAGAAAGGTTGCCACGAGGGGTTCAAGGACCACCCATCATCTCGATTAAGGTTGAGGGGGTGGTGGCTAATTTCAATGGCTTCTTTGAGCTTTCTCTTGAAATAATTGCTCTCTTTGCAAAGGAGCTTTCTCTTCAAGGCTTTGATCTTGAAGAGAGTCAAAGCCTTGGTTCTCAATTCCTCCTTTGATGAGACCACAAAGAAAAAATTGGTTCCATCCAAAGAAGTGACCCCCCGTATTTATGGGGCCCCTAAAATTCACAAAGGAGGCATACCTTGGAGACCCATTGTGGACACTATTGGGTCACCTACTTTTCTCCTTGCCTCCCACCTTGCCAAGTTAATTTCCCCCTTGATTGGAAATTACAACTCTTTCATCAAGGATTCTTCACATTTCATCCAGTTTGTTAAGGGCTGCAAGGCCGAACAGGATGACATCATGGTAAGTTTTGATGTGGTCTCCCTCTTCACCAAAGTCCCTATTCAGGAGTTTGTTCTTATTGTAAAGAGCAAGATTGGTGATGAGATGGAAGACTTGGTTGAATTCTATCTAAGATCCACGTTCTTCTCCTTCCAAAATGTTATCTATGAGCAAGTGGAAGGGGTTGCCATGGGTTCCCCTCTCTCTCCGATCATTGCGAACCTCTTTATGGAACATTTTGAGGAGACAACCATCCACTCCTTTCCCCTGAAACCTAGATGGTGGAAATGATATGTAGATGACACCAATGTGTGTTGGCCACATGGGCTTGAAAAACTTGAGGAGTTTCACAAGCACATCAACAACTTGGTCCCTAGCATATCATTTACCATGGAGCTAGAGTCAGAAAACTGCTTATCCTTTCTTGATGTTCTTCTCATCAGGAAGCGGGATGGCACCTTTGGTAGGCAGGTTTATCATAAATCCACCCACACTGACTTATATCTCCACTCTTCTTCCCACCACCACCCCAGCCATAAAGCCAACATCCTTAGAACCCTTGCCTTGAGAGCCTTCAGAATATGTGATGAAGAACACTTAGATAGTGAGTTATCTCATCTTCGTCAGGTCTTCTCCTTGAATGGATATCCGTGCAAGCAAATTTCTAGGGCTCTTCACCAGGCCAAATCCTTCTTCCTTTCTAGCTCTAGGCCTACCCCGTCCACGAACCTCCCCGCTTTGCATGTTTCCATTCCTTTTTTGGATGGCATCTCCCAAAAGATTGCCAAAATCTTAACAAAAAGGGGCCTCCGAGTTGCTTTTAAACCCCTTTCAAAGTTAAGTAATCTTGTCCCGCAGCTCAAGGACTCCAAAGACTCATTTCTTGAATCAGGAGTCTACAAGATTGTGTGCTCATGTGGCACCCCCTACATTGGAGAAACTAGTCGTTCTTTTCGTACTAGGATACATGAGCACGGGGCAGCCATCATGCATGATAGGGTCCAAAAATCGGCCTTAGCAGAGCACTCTGTCACCACCAAACATCACATTTGTTTGGAGCAAGCGCAAATCCTTTGCAAAGAGAGCAATTATTTCAAGAGAAAGCTCAAAGAAGCCATTGAAATTAGCCACCACCCCCTCAACCTTAATCGAGATGATGGGTGGTCCTTGAACCCCTCGTGGCAACCTTTGCTTCGCTCACTCGATTGCCGGCAACAGCATGGATAGCCCCCTCCCCTGACTGTGGTTTGGTGTCCTTGTTCATTGGCTCTTCTTTGTCTTGTTTTTTCTTTGTTTTTTCTTCTTCCTTTCTGTCCTCTTCTTTTCTGTCTCTTGGTTGTTTCTTTTTGCGTGCGGCTTGCTTTTCTTTATGTTTTTGGTCTTCTAATTTTATTATTTTTTCTAAGTTTTTTAATTTTATTAATTTATTCATTAATTATTTTTTATTATTTAGTATTTTTATTGTTTTTATGTTCTTATTTTTTGCTTTCATTTGTTTTGTCTCGTGTTTTGAGTTGGTCTCGTGTTCTTTTGCGATCTCTCCTTTATATATATATATATATTTGGTTCTTTTATTTTTATTTTTAGATTGATTTAATTAATTTTTTTCAATTATTTATGTTTATTTTTAATTTTCTCTTGTGTCGGGTGGGTCTTGTTTTTGGGAGACCTTTTGCATTTGTTCTTGTTTATATATATTTTTATCTTTTATTTTCATTCTCTATTTTTCTTTTATTTTTATTATTTCATATATATATATATATAATTTTTATATATATTCATTGTGCATATATATTTTAGGCATACATATACTATTGTATTAGGATATATTTGCACAGGTCGTCTTATATATATATATATACTATTTCTTAATTCATATCTATAGTTATATACCATATACATTCGTTATCTTATATTAAAAATGTCTTTTATATATATATATATATATATATATATACTCTCTCTTTTTCTCAGTTATTTCTTTACTCTTCCCTCTTTCTTTTGTTTCTTCTATCTTGTTTTTTTTTTTTTTTTTTCTTCTCTTGTCCCCCTTTTTAAAATTTTTTTCTTTCTTTTCATTTCCTTCTTCCTCTACCTCGTGTTGTGTGCTCCTCCTCCCCCTCTCTTCTTTCTTTTTATTCTGCTTGGCTTGGCTAGTCTGCATACTTTTTACTTCCTTCTCTCATCCTGATGATGGATCACAGAGTGTGATCCGAAACGTTGATGATGAAAAAAAAACTTACACAATCGAATCCAGAAGCAACATCATCATTAACAATGGATTGTGGAAACTTGATATTATTAATCTATTGTCATTGTTCAAAATTTAGGGTCAGAGTGTTGCTGGGCCTAGCAACAATCCTCCAGGCCTATTTTTTGTCCCTTCCACGAGTCCAGAGGTATGTATCAATTTAATATTTTTAATTAATACATATATTTATTACATAATCATATTAAGGATTGACAAAAAAAATTATGCATGTGCATTATTTCTCCATAGGACCCTCAACCTTTACTATGGACTCGAAGCATAGACATCATACGAGCTTCACACAGGTACAATTGTTTCATGTTAATTTAATTCATTTGATTATATTTATTTCATGTTTCATGTTAGATGTAATGTGTATTTTATGACATGCAGCTTATGATGTCGTGCACACCTCCTCATCTACGACAGTATGTTGATAGTGGAGTGGCTGCAGCTGTGGCTAGCTCATAGCCATTGATGGAGGTATGAAAGAATTTTCTTCATTTTAGTTGTTGTTTATAATAGTTAGTCTCAAAATTTCTAATTTTATTTATAAGTGATTATGTTTATTGAATTTTTGTAGGGTCTTGTCATGCCTGATCATCCACGAGCATTTGAGGTGGACTTATAGAGTGACTATTTGATGGCAGTAAGAAAATAATTGATTTTGTGTGTACATATATTTGATATCAACGTATAATAATTATTGATTCATATGTACTTTCCTTGTATCAGTTGGAGTTGGAGAAGAGCCTCAACAAGAGGTTGAGTGAGCATGACAAGAGGACCCCATCATCTCCACTATCTCCCTCCACACGATGGCAAAGGATGTTGAGAGACTTGTTTCCTTCCCCTCATGGGAAGGAAAAGATATAGTTGATCTATATATATATATATATATATATATATATATATATATATATATATATATATATATATATATATATATATATATATATATATATATATATATATATATAGGCATCAGTGGACATATTCAATACACATTTGATGTATATGACATTCTATATTTGATGTATGACATTATTCAACTTATGACATTATTGGTTAATATATGATATGTTTGTTCATATACAACATTATTGGTTATCATAATATATTATGTGTTTGTTAATGTACATGACATTATTGGTTATCATTTTATATTATATGTTTGTTCATGTATGACATTAAACTAGATTTGTTTGTGTATGACATTAAATTAGATAAGTGCATGTATGACATTAAATTAGATATGTTTGTGTATGACATTAAATTCATAAAAATTTATGTTTATGTATGACTTTCACATTGTGATATGAAACTTATTAATGCTACAAAGGATCAAATTCAATTTTCTTGGAAATCTAACTCAAGAGTGTCACCAAATGTGAAGGATGTCTTGAAATTGAGAATTGTCATTTGAGACTACACCTAACACCCTAATAATCATTTGGAGGAGATTCAAACAATGTTGTTCAAGTTTTTGTGTGAGATACATCTAATACTACAAATATCACAAAGGAATTTTGAAGCCTTGAAGCCATTTTTTTGTGTGTACCTCTTAATATTTGAGTTACTTGTTGCATTTATAATGTGGAGTTTTCAATGCACCATGAACTTTTGTGCTCCGTGCATTCTACTTTGCATACTAATGGAATGTTAGAGGAGTGTGGTGTACGTGCTCTTCTAAACTAATAAAGAGACTTGCTACATCATTTTTTTATGTCCTAGGGATGATGGTTGTTTCTTTTATATAAATTATTTCTTTAATGACAAGTGCTTTGAGTGTGGTGGGATAGTGAAGTTTTTTTCATGTTTTCATGAGGGTTATAGACAAGATTTTGGAAAGGAAATTGCCCAAAAAAGGGTATATAAAATAATTAAGTATATACTTAAAAGTGAAGGTGAAGGCTATAGACATGAGTTGGTTATACAATAATGCAACGTACCTAATTTTATTTCAGATTTCAAGAAGAATTTTTTTTACAAGTATGCAAGGCATAGCCATAGGTCTTAGTGGCTAGACCATCAATTCAGGATGTGTAAGTACACTTTCCTAATTGATATAATTATATCAGTTTTTGACTTTGCATAGAACTATAATTGTATCCCCAAAATTAATTGAAAGCTCTATATTATCATTATATCCATGTTGCTATTTTTGTGCACATAACACACACACACACACACACACACACACACACACACACACACACATTCTCTTGATAGTATAGAAGAAGACCACACAATAATTAGAGAATACCATTTTTATATTAGCGATGATAGATCTCACTCTCATGAGTATGTCCAATACTAATTTGAAAATTATTTTGAATGGGTCTAGGAAAATGATATTGCTATGGATAGAAATTTCATTTGGTCAAATAATTGCACATCTCAATTCAAGAATGGTTGTATGTTTTATTGGCTATGTAGAATTTATGTGATAGAGGCGTACCTCATATATTAAATTTTTTCAAGGTCAAATGAGAGTATGATAGAGTAGGTGTGTGTATATAAAGAGTTGTAGTGAAGGAGAATTTGACAATTTAAAGTACAAAACTCCTTGATGCCCATTCCATTATTTATTGGTGTACTACAATGTTACTATAGGGGGGACTATTGAATCAATAGCATACATATTGTTTTGGTTGGTTGAGTTGGAACAATAGGAGATAGGTTGAATTGTTAGATAGTGAAGAATTCTTCAAAACACATTCTTTTTTAAATTGATATGTTAGTACATGGACTATTTGAACATGAGAGTTTTATTTTTTTTTGTCCCAAGTGTGTTTAGTGTAGCTGGGATTAGTGTGAGTCAAGTGAGTGGGTCAATATGTGGGTTCCACATTGTCTAACTCTTTTATCTCTCACACTCTCTATAATGAATAAGGACATGGAGTGTTTTTAATTAGTGTAGTGGTGTATACCTTGATAAAGGGCATCATGAGCTTTGGAATGCTTCTAACAATTCCTCAATCAAACTCTTGGCTCAAAAGCTCTTTTAGCATCACCTGAGATGGCATCGTAAAATGAAAATAGAGTGTGATCTCCAAAAACTGAGAGAGGTTATTGTAGGTCTCTGCAACACCATCTTGTAGGAACTAGAATTGCATCCATACCTCACACAAGCTCTGAGATATGCCTTGTCAAAGATCGCAGCCCTATGGCATTTAGTGACCCTTAGGGACATTCTGGTTTGGTGTTCCCGAGAACGTTTGAGAATTGAAGGGGATAGGATGAGGTTGAGGATAGAGTTTAGTAGGCCACCTAAAGCTAATGGAGTAGATAGTTTGATCCTATGACAAAAGGTGTGAGAGATTAGGTAGTTGGCAACTTTGTACTGGCCAATACTACAAGTTTCAGCATCACTCAAGATGGCATCGTAAAATGAAAACAAAGTGTGATCTCCAAAAAGTGAGAGAGGTTATTGTAGGTATCTACAACATGGCCCTATAGGAACTAGAATTAGATCCATAGCTTGCACGTGCTCTAAGATATGCCCTAGCAAAGATTGCAGCCCTATGGCATTTAGTGACCCTTAGGGACATTCTAGTTCGGTGTGCTTGAGAATGTTCAATCACTAAAGGGGATAGGATGAGGTTGAGGATAGGGTTTACTTGGCCACCTAGAGATAATAGAGCATATAGTTTGATCCCACAATGAAAGGTGAGAGAGATTTAGTAGTTGGCAACTTTGTACTGTCCAATACTGCAAGTTTCAGCATCACTCGAGATGGCATCATAAAATGAAAACAAAGTGTGATCTCCAAAAAGTGAAAGAGATTATTGTAGGTCTCCACAACATGGCCTTGTAGGAATTAAAATCACATCCATACCTCACATGAGCTCCGAGATATGCCCCATCAAAGATTGCAGCCCTATGGCATTTAGTGACCCTTAGGGACATTTCAGTTTTACGTACCCGAGAACATTCTAGCACTGAAGGGGATAGAATGAGGTTAGGGATAGGGTTTACCTGACCACTCAGAGGTAATGGAGTAGATATTTCAATCCCACAATGAAAGGTGAGAGAGATTTGGCAGTTGGCAACTTTGTACTAGCCAACACTTCAAGTTTCAGCATCACCCGAAATGGCATTGTAAAATGAAAATAGAGTGTGATCTCCAAAAAGTGAGAGAGGTTATTGTAGATCTCCACAACATAGTCCTATAGGAACTATAATCACATCCATACCTTGCATGAGCTCCAAGATATGCCCCATCAAAGATCACAACCCTATGGCATTTAGTGACCCTTAGGGACATTCTAGTTCAGTATGCCCGAGAATGTTCCAGCACTAAAGGCGATAGACTGAGGTTAGGGATAGGGTTTACTCAGCCACCTAGAGCTAATGGAGTAGTTAGTTCAATCCCATGACGAAAGATGAGCAAGATTTGGTAGTTGGAAACTTATTACTAGCCAATACTGCAAGTTTTAGCATCACCTGAGATGGCATTGTAAAATGAAAATAGAGTGTGATCTCTAAAAAGTGAGAGAGGTTATTATAGGTCTCCACAACATGGTCTTGTAGGAGCTAGAATCACATCCATACCTCACACGAGCTCCGAGATAAGCCCTATCAAATATCGTAGCCCTATGGCATTTAGTGACCCTTAGGGACATTCCGGTTCGGCGTGCCTAAGAATGTTCTAGCACTGAAGGGGATAGAATGAGGTTAGAGATTAGGTTTACCTAGCCACCCAGAGATAATAGAGTAGACAATTTGATCCCATGATGAAAGGTGAGTGAGATTTGGTAGTTGGCAACTTTGTACTAGCCATCATTGCAAGTTTCAACATCACCCGAGATGGCGTGGTAAAATGAAAATAGAGTGTGATCTCCAAAAAGTTAGAGAGGTTATTGTAGATCTTTGCAACACCATCCTATAGGAACTAGAATTGCATCCATACCTTTCACAAGCTCCATGATATGCCCCATCAAAGATCGCAGCCCTATGGCACTTAGTGACCCTTAGGGACATTTGGGTTCGGCGTGCCCGAGAATGTTCCAACACTAAAGGGGATAGAACAAGGTTAGAGATAGGGTTTACCTAGCCACCTAAAGCCAAAGGAGTAGATAGTTTGATCCCACAATGAAAGGTAAGAGAGATTTGACAGTGGGCAACTTTGTACTGGCCAATATTGCAAGTTTCAACATCACTCGAGATGGCATTGTAAAATGAAAATAGAGTGTGATCTCCAAAAAGTTAGAGAGGTTATTGTAGGTCTCTGTAGTACAGTCTTGTAGGAACTAGAATTGCATCCATACCTCACACGAGCTCTAAGATATGCCCTGTCAAAGATTGTAGCCCTATGGCATTTAGTGACCCTTAGGGACATTCTGGTTTGGCGTGCTCGAGAACGTTCCAACACTGAAGGGGATAGAATGAGGTTAGGGATAGGGTTTACCTGGCCACTTGAAGCCAATGGAGTAGGTAGTTTGATCCCACAACAAAAGGTGATAGAGATTTGGTAGTTGGCAACTTTGTACTGGCTAATACTGCAAGTTTCAACATCACTCGAGATGGCGTCATAAAATGAAAATAAAGTGTGATCTCCAAAAAGTGAGAGAGGTTATTGTAGGTCTCTACAACGTAGTCTTGTAGGAACTAGAATCACATCCATACCTTGCACAATATCTAAGATATGCCCCATCAAAGATCGCACCCCTATGGCATTTATTGACCCTTAGGGACATTCTGGTTTGGTGTGCCCGAGAATGTTCTAGCACTAAAGGGAATAGAAAAAGGTTAGGGATAGGGTTTACCTGGCCACTTGGAGCTAATAAAGAAAACAATTTGATCCCCACATGTAGAAAAGGTCATTATATGGATAGTGGACAATATTGGTCAATAAAAAACTTAGATTTTATGCCTTTTTTACTATTTTTTCAATTATGTATAGCCTATACAGATTGGTGGTTGTTCAAGCCTTATATGGTTGGATAGAGGGTTGATTCAGGATTTCATTTCAATTGGTTTAAGGTCTTTATCTTGTATACCAAAAAAGTTATATTAGTTTTAGTGTAGGTAGGTTAGATTTACTCCAAATTTGAGAGTTTCAGCAAGATGGAATCCTAATTTGCAAACTCACTGTGGAATTTCAATGTTGCTTTGTGGAATACAAGTTAGGAGAGGGTTCTTTGAGATGGAATAGATTTAGGGCTGTAGGAGCATGGCATCTATTTTTACCAGCAAGCCCTAGATTAAACATAATCTTATGTCTGGTCTAGATTTGAAGGAAAAAGAAGGATCGGGCTCCTAAATTGATTAATCCAACCCAAGTGAAGGGTGTAGAAGGAAAAGTTTGATATATAGTAGAGATTCAAGGGGTTGAACCAAGTCTGTTCACCCATTTATTTATGTTTTCCGTGTAACCCATCCTAAACTAGCCATTTAGGATTGTGACAAAAAGTGGGTATAACTTGATGCTAGAGACGAGTTGTTGGTTAATATTTTGGAATCTCTTAGGGGATGTTGAAGAGTGTTTAAAAATGAAAAAAAATATAGGGGTCCTTTTTGTGGTTTGGGAGTTTGACTATTAAAACTAGAAATTGTCCTAGTAGGAAGTGTTGGTAACAGTTTTGAAATTTGATTGTTGAGTGTTGAGAAACCTCAAGTTTGAGATTTTTCTTGTTGGTTTGAGTCTATAATATCCATTTCCATCTGAAAATTTGAGTGTTGAAACCATTTAAGAATTTTTTTCCTTTGTAGGCCTATTGGTGGCAGGGAGTTCCTAAGTGTTGATCCAAGTTGTTTGAGTATCCTAAGTTTGAGGGTTGGGCTTGTAAAGTGGAGTCCACTTGCAGGGTAGAGTCTCCCTGTATTAGAAGTCCATTGGATCCTTAGTCCTTGGTGTCTTCAATGAATATATCTTCATAGAATGACCTTGGTGCCCCTACACAATTAAGCAATGATGATGAACATGAGTAAAATTATGAGATTTGTGCCTACATGTTACAATGAAAAATTTGTATCTATTTTGAAATTAAGAACATTGGATGTCCAAGTCATCAGGCTATGATACAAGAGCATCATATGCTTATCAGAGGCACATTGGAGGTCCAAGTCATCATAGAGGTCATGGAGAATCTCCTAGAGTCAATTAGGCAATCCTTCAACCAATCATGGCATTTGAAAGCATAAAAAAGTCATAATGTTGTATGATGTCTTGATGGATTTCAATGTTGGAAAAGTTGTAATTGAGCCATTGAATAGGATCTAGGGATTTCATAGGGTAGGAGAGTCCTTTGATAGGGTCCTATGGGTTATCATAACCTTAGCATATCATTTGATAAATTAAAAGATTCATAAAGGTCTTTAAAAACATAGTTTAATAGTTAAAAAATTTAAATCTTGACTGTAACGGCTACATGGGCATTTTGGAGGGAAAGTCCATAGTTTAAATTTTATGAAGGAATAGGAAGTGAACCAGTTGGAGTTGGTTAAGGGGGTTAGTTTCTATCTCCCAAGTCTATAAATATTTGTTTTGTACAGACTGTAAACACAAATTGTACAGACTGTCTCATAAAAAAAAGAAGGAAAGTGCTTGATTTCAAGAGTAATTTGAAGATCTCTTTGCTTTGTGAGTGCTTCCATGTGTTGGAATGATTGGTAACATCTTAGCAGACATGTTTTGAGATTCTTTACTCAGTTTAGCATTCAAACTTGAAGTTTTGTTCATCAAATTTCTATACCATTGGTTGTAGCAGTCTTATTTCTAAGCATTTTGATAGTTTTTTGTAGCTTATGGGGTTAGGGAACTCATAGACTAAAATTGAGAGTGGATTTGTCTAATTGAAGTCTGGCTTATGGGGTTAGGGAACTCATAGACTAAAATTGAGAGTGGATTTATCTAATTGAAGTCATTTTAGGAGCCTATGCAAAGTTTTAAGTCCATACATTGAGTATTTCTCTATGTTGCTTTGTAAATGCATTATTGCTTCATTGATGAAAACGAGGGCAGTGTGTAGAATCTCAGATATTTTCTCAAGGAGTTGCATCTAAGTATTACATATGTTTTAGAAAAGGATAAAGGGTATTTGGAAAGGTCATTTATTCAAGAAGTCATTTGAAAAAATCAAAATTTATCCATTATTTTGTCTTGCTATTGTCACAGACTTGTGAAAATGCATTAACAACATTTGGGTGAATTATGCATTTTGGCTTGCACAGCATGAAAACTGAAAGGTGTTGATGGGAATATGCTAGATAGGCTAGAAAAAACCTATTAAATCCTAAAAACATCCTAGAGTTGACTGTTTGTGGCATTTTCCTACCAGGACCTAGAAGGGTCACTTGGCACATTGTTACAAATTTGCTCATTTTGGGTTGTTACTTGGGTCCATCACTGTATCCTCTGAATCAGGCTGTAAGACATTTTTTCTATGAGATGATTACTATTGGTAATAAGCAGGATTTGAGAGTTTCAACAAGATTTGAAGTTTGAGCAATGAATGTATAGTTTTCCCTAAAATTTTAGTGCATAAAAAGGGGTATGTGATTTCTCCAAGGGTGGATTTAGTGTTTTCTCCAGACAAGAGTTCCATTTTATGTTGGAATTCATCTAATATAACCAAATTGAAGGTGTTTGAACTATTTTGAGCTTCTAGAGATGTTGTAAAGTAAGATTTCTAGAAAGCCCTAGGGTAAAGGGGCTAGAAAGAAGGGTTTTATAAAAAACATTGTAAAGTTGATCATGAGACCAAAAAAATAGAAAAATCCTTGCATTTGAGTCATCTCTTAAGACTTTTTTGGGTCATGGGAGTTCCAAAAGTCAAGGGATTATGAGTTTCTTTGTAAATGGCCTATATTAAGCTTAGTTGGTTGAATAAAATAGCCAGTTTTGAGTGATATTTTACAAAAAAAGTGTAGTTGGTTTTGGACTATATTTTAGAGTGAGGAAAAGGGTATTTTAATCACCCAATAGTTTAGGAATTTCTGTGGGAAAGTTTGGAGAAAACAACAAATTCGTGACTGGCAAGGGCCAGTTGGAACAAGCCTAGAAGAGGCAAAATTGAGAAAGTGTAAGGGATGAGTTGCTGAGAGTGTGCAAGGAGTTGGAACATGTTAGATGGAATGTTTTGAGATGATCAAAGGTGTTGGGGTCATGGTATGAAGCTAAGGACGAGTTTTGGTATGTTGGAGGCAGCAGGGTACACTAGGTGCATGGTGAACAATGTGAGTGTTTAGAAGACAAACTGAAGATTTGGGTTATAACATCTTAGACATGGTTGTAGGAAGATGTTACCAAGTTAGAGACCTCTTGAACCCTAGTAGAGTCTAATTCCTTGGGTAGATTCCAAGAATACAAGAGAATTCTAGAGTTGAGTTGTGGTTCCTAGGGGAATATAGGAGGGCTTTGCATCAAACACACACACTTGTTGTATAATCATGAATATTGTGATCATTCATGAACTTGAACAACACCATGTTAGAAATAGTGTTGTGAAAAAGGACTACAAAATAGAGGGAAATGGCCATAAAATATGCATGATTTAAATGGCTACATTAAATAGCCCTTTACTTCATAAATCACTTCAACCCAATCATTACGTTGTATAGACAACCTCATCATATGTCACTTGAACAAATTGGACATGTAAAAAATGAGGAAAAAATTCACAAAATTAAATCTTAAAATGTTACAATAGTATTAACCTCATGGAACACATGTGGGATGAATATACATAATCAAGTATTGACCCTTTCCAACATTCCAACTTTATGATAATAATGAGACAAAGTCCAACAAATTGGAATGCAATGATTGCAAGTATTCTTGGGTATCTATTACAAGAAACCATGGTTTGGAAGAAATATAAGAGTAAACTAGTCTTGTAGCCAGGAAAATAATCTCAATAAACACTTTTGAGATGGTCATCTCATGATGATCATAGATAAATAATTCAAAACATACGTTGAACCTACCCAATATATACCTGCATCACTTAAATCACATTAAATGCTAGAACAAAATCAATAAATACGGTAAAAGTTGTTAATATAAGAACTATTTTATGGAAGACTAAATGTATTGTCTATATACTTTTAATTCTTGTCGAACCCATCAATATACATTTTGTCAAATCCTTAGAGAGAACTACATCTGTCACTACCCCATTATCATCAGATCAAGACCTATTTTCCTTCTTACTTTTTGACGATTGTGATCCTCTGCAATTCTAGGCATAAGATTATTAACATACAATGGTACTTGAACAAAGAACACTAATAAATATTGAGGATGTGAATTGATAATACCATTTCACAAATGATTTTTGCATAATACCCTTTATCACTTGTGTGTCAACTTTATTAGCCCTTTTCTTTGTTGACTTGCAAATGAAGAATTAGCATGGTAAAAAATCTAAGATAAGATTAATCCACTAAAATTAGAGAATGATAAAAATTGAATTTGGCTTTTCATTAAGAATTATCCATCTATAGAAATTCTTTCTTTTTTATTTATATGATAACCCTTGCTTGATGAGTATTGAAAACTTCTCCCATTGTATCCTTGCTTTCACCAGCTTGAATTTTATGGTTACATGCACACAATCATGAATTTACATCACAAAACATTCACATTCTAACAATATTCATGTTCTTTCATTACATTTTTTTCTAAATAACAAATTCTAAACTTTCGCTTATTCAAACGACTAATCTAAAAATGAGTCCTATTAAAGAATCTAATATAAATTCAAATAATGTATCTAGATTATAAACAAATCAAAACTAAATCTCATCACTTACACATCATAACAATACGGTCCACCTTAGTCATGTGAATAGTCTTTGGGAAGAGGTTGTAACATTGTATTTGGACCCAATTGATCCTCTTTCTCTCTCTCCCTCTCTCCCTATTCAATCTAATGAGCCAACTAGATCTACTCAACATTTTAATGTCTCAAGTATTGCCTCATGGTCTAACTCGCAAACTTTCCAAAGAATCTTATTATGTTGTTTTCTACCATATTTTATCAAGTGGACATTTGATGCAACAAAAAGGTTTGAATAATAAAGAATCTTCCTCTCTATTTGACAATCCTCGAATAACCACAATTTAGGGTTCTTCATAGAATATCGTCTAAGCCATGTGCCTGTTACGACCACTGCACCGACATGGTACTCTAAACTTTTACCATCTATAATCGAGTGATCCAATTTTTTTTTGGCTTCAACACAATGATACAAATAATAATCTATCCTTTCTTCATTGTCTTTAGGTGCAATAACATCAAAAACATGGCCTGCAATGACAAATGTACAAAATGCAGTCATTAATTCAGAAAATACTTGGATAGAAGTTATAAAGTTACATATTGAAATTTAAAAGATATATAAATATATATATTACCAAGTTGTACTAGATCTGACAAGCAATCAAAGTCAATAGATGAATCCATCTCTACCATTTCTAGTGCTTTTGGGGAACAATAGGTGTTAATTGGTTCCAAAACCCATATATCCCATTTGTCCACCCATTCAGTCAACTCACAGTCATTCCAATTTTCCTTTTCACATGATGAAAAATAGCATGCCATTTTTTGTGTGTGGATACTCCATGAACTTACATCAGAGCTTCTAAAAGAGTGTAACTTACTAGATCCTATTAGTGTGCAACAATCCTCATATGGTACAATGTTAGTATTATCTATCAACCAAAAAAATCTATGAACTGTAGACTCACCTTCCTTACCTGGACCCATTGTAGTGTTACACAATTGGACAATGGATTTTCAATTTGTCAATATTGCTTCATCTTTGTACTTTAGTTCTTCATGAGTCAACACTTTTTTAATGCATGCACCTACACCATCGTGCTCTCCCTTATCATGACCAACCTCTGCAAAATTTCACATATATTGAATTTTACACAACCTGTGCATCCTGCTCAACCAATAGAACATACGTGCATTCTTGAATTGAGATGCACAATTGTCTGACTAAATAATATGCTAACAATATGTTATGCCCCTATTAGCCAAATCTCCATAAAATAGTTGAAAACAACCATTTACAAACTTCGTAGAATGTGATCGTTCATTGCTGATGTAAAAATGGTACTCCTTCAAAATCTTCCTATCATCCTCTGTACTTATAGGTGAATGCATGAATGTTATGTGAACAAATATGGAAACCTGTTGAGAAGTATAATACCTTTCTTGCACCTCATTTTGTGGTTGTAGTGTGTATTTCTCTGCAAAACTTACAATGGAAACAATGGTATCCAATGGAAACATATCCTTGCTCAACTTGAATTGAAAATCTATCCATCAAGCTCTATGGGTATGCCTTGCTTACTCGTCAATAATCTTTTCATGAAAAATCTTCATAAACTCATACACTAGAATCTTTTCAATGACTAAATCACATCTTTTACCTTGTTTCCCATCTTTTAGAGCATATGTCACTATCTTAAAATTTTCGTAATCTACTATTTCATTTCCAATTGCATGTGTACTATCTATATGTTGACAAGTTGATAAAAGTTGCAAAGAACCACAAAATAAGCACGTACCATCCAAGCATGATGTCTTGTAAAATTGTTGGCCGTCCTCTATCTCACATAAAATTTTGGATATGAATTTCCTTGAAGATTTTTGTGGCTCATTTATGTCACAATCTTGCAAAACAAACTGAGAATGCAAAACTACACATATATGCCTATAAACATCAAAATGGTTATAAAATTCAATGTGTATCCTACAACAACAAGTTGTGCATGTGTGATTTATCTTCACATAAAAAGGTTTACCCATCTCAAAAAATCTTTGACTTCTTCGAATTTGAGGATACATAGCAATAAATTTTGCAAAAAAATGTTTCTGAGTTGAGTCCAAAAAATGTTTTTTAACATGTGGCTCCCAATTTTGGCTACCAATCCTCCTTCTTACAATATCTCTTTGATTAGGAGAAACATGTGTGTTATTTTTCCAAAAAATTTTGATCAATGATTTCAAGGCTTCACTAATTTCTTTATCCTTTCGTGGTAGTCTACATCTAAATGTCCATAACTAATTTTTTGTTGGATCTTTCAATCTCTCATGCCTTAGCATGGCTCTCCTTAGAGTACCTCTACCAATTTTTAATGTTTTGCTTGTCTTTTTCATGAGTCGAGATTTTTTCATTTGGCTACTTACTATTATCAATGTAAGTACTTGTCTTGTGATATTACTATCTTTGGTGCATGATTTAGAACCTACTTTGTCATAAGCACTCATTAGATTCTTTACAATATTTTTTTCATTTGAATCGTCCATTGTTCTTAGCCCAAGAATCTTCATGATAGGCCTAAATTTCAAAATTCTCATCATTTTAACAAATAAATTGCATTGACCTATAATATTTAATTCTTCAAAAAATAATCTCCACATACGATTAACTTTTCTTTGACAAGTATGCTTGCTAATCTTGTCAGGCATTGATTTCAAAATGTTAGTATCAATATCAATCAAATATTTTGGTCTTCTAAAATGAATTCTAGAAGGTGTCATAATCTTTTCCATTCCCTCAATATTTTGAACATCAACATTAGGTCGGGTGTATTGTGTACCTTGAACTAAAGATGATGTGCCTTGACAATAAGATGCAAAAGATGGAATATCACCTACTTGATGTGTTGATGTTGTGCCTTCAACATGACATGATGGAGTGTATCTATCATCGGATCTACAAATCGGTGTCTCTTCAACGCGAGAAGATAATATGACTTCAACATTGGAAGATGGTGTAGTGGACATTATGACTCCAACATTGGAAGATGGTGTAGCTTCACAATTCAATTGTCTTCTTGAGCGTAACAGTCTCATTCATTCTCTTTGTATTTCCAATTCTTTCTCTTTGTTTCGTTGTACCAGTGGTTCTTGATTCTCTTCAAAAGTCAATTCTTGATTATTGCTTTGTAATTTTCTTTGCTCACGTAGTAATTTCATTTTATCTCTTTTAATTTCCAAATCTCTCTCCCTATCTTCATTTGTTTGATTTTTTGGTTTCTTCCTTGGCATGATGATGATTTTTACATGTCAAATTATTCAAACATATGAATTACTTAAAATGTGTAAATTACAAATTATTCAAATACATATAAAATTATAATTATTTGAATGAATACACAACATATATCAAACGACTTGTCAAATTTATAACCATTTCGAAATAAAATTTCATTCAAACATACAAATTTCAATGAATTCACTATATATTAAACATGTCAAATTATAATCAAATTTGTATCTGTATATCAACAAGCAATATTTAAAATAGATTGCACTAACCTTTTTTATACAAGGAATATTCAAAATGTCTTCAAATCACATATCCAATGATTGAATTTGGTGTTTTCTAGCTTCCAAAAGTGTTGAAATAGTGTTTACTATGTTGAAACTTGCAATTTCTATTGGAATAACAGAGTGCATAACAAATCAAAAGCAGAAAATGAATGAAATGGGCCCTAAAGTTGTTTTTTGACCATTTTTAGGTGAATTCACATAGTGCATGTGAACTATAGTGCATATGCACTATGTAAAAAGACATCACTCCCCATCTTCCCTACTCTCTCCCATCCCCTACCCTCTCTCTCTCTTCCTACTCTCCCTCTCCCTCTCCCTCTCCTATTCCCTACTATCTCTCTCTCAAGTTCTCTCTCTCTCCCTCTCTACTCTCTCTGTCTCTCTCTCTCCCTCTCCCATCCTATACAAGCTCTCTCTGCCACCACCTACTCACTCTTACACTCTCTCCAATCCCCTACTCTATCTCTCTTACACACACACACACACACTCCCATCCCCCCTCTCTCTCCCTCTCCCACTGCCTACTTTCTCTTCCCCATCCCCTACTCTCTCACACTCTCTCTCCCATCCCCCTCTCTCTTTCCCTCTCCAACCACCTACTTTCTCTCCCCCATCATCATACTCTCTCTCTTCCACCCCCTACTCTCACACTCTCAAATTCTCTCCTACCCCCTACTCTCTCTCTCTCTCTCTCTCTCTCTCTCTCTCCCTCTCTACTCTCTCTCTCACTCTCTCCACCATCCTTTACTCTCACTCTCTCTCTCTCCCATCCCCTACTCTCTCTCACACTCTTCCATCCCCTAATCTCATTCTCTCTCTCCCATCCCCATATGAGCTCTCTCTTCCACCACCTACTCACTCTCACACTCTTTCCCATCCCCTACTCTGTCTCTCTTACACACACACTCCCATTCCCCCCTCTCTCTCTCTCTCTTCTTCTCCCACTCCCTCTCCCACTACCTACTTTCTCTCCCCCATCCCCTACTCTCTCACACTCTCACACTCTCTCCCATCCCCTACTCTATCTCTCTTACACACACACACTCCAATCCCCCCTCTCTCTTACCCTCTACCACCACCTACTTTCTCTCCCCCATCGTCATACTCTCTCTCTGTTACCCCCTACTCTCACACTCTCACACTCTCCTCTATCACCTACTATCTCTCTCTCCCTCTCTACTCTCTCTCTCTCTCCCATCCCTTACTCTAACTCTCTCTCCCATCCCCTACTCTCTCTCACACTCTCCCATCCCCTAATCTCACTCTCTCTCTCTCTCTCTCTCCCATCCCTATATGAGCTCTCTCTGCCACCATCTACTCACTCTCACACTCTCTCTCATCCTCCCTCTCTCTCCCTCTCCCACTCCCTCTCCCACCACCTACTTTATCTCCCCCCTCCCCTACTCTCTCTCTCTCTCCTCTCCCATCCACTACTCTCTCCCATCCCCTACTTTATCTCTCTTACACACATTCCCATTCCCCCTCTCTCTCTCCCTCTCCCACTCCCTCTCCCACTGCCTACTTTCTCTCCCCATCATCATACTCTCTCTGCCACACCCTACTCTCTCTCACACTCTCACACTCTCTCCCATCCCCTACGCTCTCTCTTTCATAGACACACACACTTTTACTCCCCCCGCTCTCTTCTCTCCCATCCCCTACTCTCTACATTTGTCACACACACTCCCATCCCCCCTATCTCTCTCCCTCTCCCTCTCCCACTCCCTCTCCTACTGCCTACTATCTCTCTCTCTCTCAAGTTCTCTCTCTCCCTCTTTACTCTCTCTCTCTCTCTCCCATCATGTATGAGCTCTCTCTGCCACCACCTACTCACTCTCACACTCTCTCCCATCCCCTACTTTGTCTCTCTTATACACACACTCCCATCCCCCCTCTCTCTCCCTCTCTCACTCCCTCTCCCACTTCCTACTTTCTTTCCCACATCCCCTACTCTCTCTCCTCTCCCATACCCTACTCTCTCCCATCCCCTACTTTATCTCTCTTACACACATTCCCATTCCCCCTCTCTCCCCCTCTCCCACTCCCTCTCCCACCACCTACTTTTTCTCCCCCATCATCATACTCTCTCTCTGGCACCCCCTACTCTCTCTCACACTCTCACACTCTCTACATTTGTCACACACACTCCCGTCCCCCCTATCTCTCTCCCTCTCCCTCTCCCACTCGCTCTCCTACTGCCTACTCTCTCTCTCAAGTTTTCTCTCTCTCTCTCTCTCTCTCTCTCTCTCCCCCATCCTATATGAGCTCTCTCTGCCACAACCTACTCACTCTCACACTCTCTCCCATCCCCTACTCTATCTCTCTTACACACACACACTCCCATCCCCACCTCTCTCTTCCTCTCCCACTCCCTCTCCCACCACCTACTTTCTCTCCCCCATCCCCTACTCTCTCTCTCCTCTCCCATCCCCTACTCTCTCACACTCTCTCCCATCCCCTAATCTATCTCTCTTACACACACACTCCCATCCCCCCTCTCTCTCCCTCTCCCACTCCCTCTTCCACTGCCTACTTTCTCTCCCCCATCCCCTACTCTCTCTCTCTCCTCTCTGATCCCCTACTCTCTCACACTCTCACACTCTCTCCCATCCACTACTCTGTCTCTCTTACACACACACTCCCATTCCCCCTCTCTCTTTCTGTCTCCCACCTAATTTCTCTCCCCCATCATTGTACTCTCTTTGCCACCCCCTACTCTCACACTCTTTCCCATCCCCTACTCTCTCTCTTTCATAGAAACACACACTGTTATCCCCCCACTCTTCTTCTCTCCCATCCCTTACTCTCTACATCTATCACACACACTCACATCCCCTTTATCTCTCTCCCTCTCCCTCTCCCTCTCCTACCACCTACTATCTCTCTCTCAAGTTATCTCTCTTCCTCTCTACTATCTCTCTCTCTCTTCCATCCCTTACTCTCACTCTTTCTCTCCCATCCCCTACTCTCTCTCATGCTCTTCCATCTCGTAATCTCACACACTCTCTCTCTCTCCCATCCCATACTAGCTCTCTCTACCACCACCTACTCTCTATCACACTCTCACACTCTCTCCTATCCCCTACTCTCTCTCTCTCACCCCCATCCCATACGAGCTCTCTTTGCCACCTCCCACTCTCTCTCAAACTCTCACACTCTCTCCCATCCCCTACTCTATCTCTCTTACACACTTCCATTCCACCTTTCTCTCCCTCCCACTCCCTCTCCCACTGCCTACTATCTCTCTCTCTCTCTCTCTCTCTCTCTCCCTCCCTCTCCCTCCCATCCCTTTGCCATTTCTTACTCTCTCTATCTCTCTCTCCCCTCTCTCATTCCCTACTCTCTCTCTTTCACACACACACCCATCCCCCCTCTCTCCTCTCCCATCCCCTACTTTTTCTCTCACTCGCTCTCCCTCTCCCACTCCCTCTCCCACCACCTACTCACTCTCACTTTCACTCTCACTCTCTCTCCCCCTCTCTACTCTCTCTCTCTACTACCCCCTACTCTCTCTTACATTTTCACACTCTCTCCTATCCCCTACTCTTTGTCTCTTTCTCTCTTACACACATTTCTATCCCCCCTCTCTCTCCCTCTCCCACTCCCTCTCTCATCACCTACTCTCTCTTTCATCCCCTACTCTCTCTAGCTACTCTATCTTCCCCCTCTCCCATTCCATACTCTCTCTCATTCACACACATGCACTCCCATTCTCCTCTCTCTTTCTCTTCCTCTCCCACTCTGTCTCCCACTGCCTTCTCTCTCTCTCCCAACCTGTACTCTCTCTCACACTTCTTGTCTCTCCCATCCCCTGCTATCAATTTCTCTCCCCCATCATGCACTCTCTCTTCGCCACCCCTACTCTCTCTCACACCTACTCTCTCTCACATCTTGTACTCTCTCTAGCACCCCTACTCTCTCACACTTCCTCTCTCTCCCATCCCCTACTATCAATCTCTCTACCCTATCCTACACTTTCTCTTTGCCACCCCTACTCTCTCACACTTCCTCTCTGTCCCATCCTATACTCTCTTTACCACATTTACTCCTTCTCACTTTCTCTCTCCCATCTTGTACTCTCTCCCCTCTCCCATCTCCTACTTTCTCTCTATCTTTCTCTCTCTCTCACAAACACACACACATCTATTCCCTTTCCCCCCCCCCCCCCCCCACCCCCAACCTAGTTTTGTTTTGTAATTTAGGTTTTGATAGTGCATGCACCCTCTAGTGCTTACACACTATAGCGCACACGCGCTACTGGGAATGTAAAGTTAAATAGTGTGTGCACGCTATAGGGCACATGCACTATTGAAAGATTTGAATTAAACCCAAGCCTAAGGCTTGGTTTTGCCTTGGAGATCCAACCCATAGGTTTGGAGTTTATAAACAACTCTGAGACGTTTTTTCCAGCAAATGTACCAAAAATGATTGCTTTTTCTTGTGTGCTCCACTTCAAGATTCCTTGTGGTTAGGTATCGATAAGATCAGGTTACATAGCATTATAGGTCTCGGTGTTAGCTATCTAACCATATGATTTATTTTTAATTTGAACTATTTCAAACCTTTCATCTATAATTTCTTTTGAATGTATGTTCATTTTTTGTGAAAAACCACCATGTACTAATTGGGCTATAGATTTTAGCTCATTCATCAAATTTTGCAACAACTTAGTTTTTTAGAAACTAGACTCCATTCTACACACTTTGAAAAAAGTAGTTTTGATTTTAGATTACTTTTCAATTATTTCTAGGGGGAGCACATAGATATTTCACATTTTTGGGATATGTCTAGTTAAATAATTCATTAAAAAAAAAATACAAATTATAAAATTACCCAAAAAATATGGGATAAACTACATAGTGTTAAGTAACTTTTGACCAAAGCGATTAAAGAATTAAAAAAAAAAAGTTAAAATTTTAGGGGGGCCACACTTTGTACTATGTTATGGTTTTTTGTAATAAACAATACCACTTTTTGTGGCCCCCTTTTTTGAGCACCTAAAACTAAACCATTTTGAAAACAATTAGTAGTTTAGAAACTAGATTCAAAGGACTATAACTTTTATTTTTGTCATATCTTAAAATTTTGAGCCTAACTATCTTCAAATTCTTGTTGAAGTTCAAAATTTGTAGATTTTAGGAAAAAGGTGTCTACTTATACCCCCCTTTTGGCACCACAACTTGGTGCACTTACCCAGTGGCTCCTTCCAATACTACTGAGAAGAAGTCTAGATCAAGCAAGGATGTAAGTAGGACATGTCCCAAAGAACAAAGTATCTCCTCAAATGATAAAGAGACCTCCTATAACTACTATACATAAGGATCCACAATTACAGCAACCTATTAAGACTGATCATGTAGAGGATGGACAAGAGGGTCAAAGTGAGCTCTCACAACAACTCGAGAAGTATCTACTTCATCAAAGAGAAGGTATAAATCATCAAAGAAGTCTTCAAAATCTACTATGTGGGACTCCACAAACAAACTTTCAATGTCTATCAAGAATTCATCTGTAGATACTAGAGTTGGAAGACAAAGTGTACCCTATTGTGTTCAACCTATCACTGTGACAATGGATGAAGTATTTGCCTCAGCAAAGAGAATATGAATATCATCGATGATGTCTCCCACATCTTCAATGTGACACTCCATGAATAGACCTACAATATTTAAAAGGAAGTCATCCCATGAAGCTAAAGTAGGAAGAGATGGAGGTTCTTGTTGCACTAAATGAAAAGTATCTATGGCTGGAACTGTATTAGTAGAAGTAACAGGAGCATCACGAGGTGAGATCTCAACTGGAGTTGTAGGGACCATGACTGGAGTGACTAGTGATAGAATGTCCTCTAGAAATGGAGGAACTATTGGATCTCCATATGCTTCCCAAAGAGCCATCCAAATGTCATGAGGAAAACTTGACATTCTAAGAGGAGCAAATGATTCCTTACTCATACTATTATACATAAAGAAAATAAGAAGATGAAGATTATATACCCAATTAGGATTAGGTGGCAATATCTTTGAGTAGAGATAAGGAAACACTTCCTGATGTTCTCTAATATGATGAAGTATCAATGCACTCCATCTATGATAGTTATGTGTTATCAACTTTGGTCTAATAGCAAACTAACATGTGTGACAAGACTCCACGAGATCAATTAATGAACCCCCCAAGATGCAAAAAATCAATCAACCCAGCCCCCTAATGTATGATTTGGGCACTTTATTGGTAATGCATGTACAATAGGCCACTTGTCAAAATTGAGAAAAGTGGGCTTCTAATTTTCAGTTTACAACCTCCTTGGATAATTCAAATCTAGAACTTTACAATGTAGCTCTTAAATACAATAACGTTGAAAAGTAATCAAAACAATACAATGCAAAAAGGGTCCTGATTCTGAAAGTGATATTTTTGTCCACACAAGCCTATAATCTGATTGTAGATCTAGAAAGTAGACTAAACATTATTCATTTAAAAAAAAAAAAAAGAACCTGATTATGTGTCCAAATGAGCCTGTACTAAGCATTTGAGGTTACAAAAATAGGATTTATGACTTGCAAAAAAATTTAGAAACAAAGGTATCAAACATCCTACACCAATGTGTATATTACAAAATTCTACCCCGAAACAAAAAAATTGCTTGCAAAAAACGAGCCTGTATGAGGGAGATATCACTATTTGAAAATCACCTCTACAATTATTTTTTCTAAATCCCTACCATTGTACCTCCAAAAATCAATTGAATCTAGATTTCACCTTAGATGTCCAATTTTGGTAAAACAAAAGTTGATTTGGGTTTTTTTTTGACCTTCTAAATATGATGCCAATATTTGATTAGCACTAGCCAGCTCCAATCTTCACCAACAAAAAAATCTCTCCTACCAGCCTGATGGCCAAAAAAAATTAGAAAATAATGCAGATCTCAAAAATAATGTAGAGAAATTGCAGAGACTAAAATAATAAAATATGTAGATCTAAAAATTAAATTTAGAGATCTAAAATGATCATTACCAAATCCACAAATTGGGCCTTCAGGTTCCAGTTTGCAAAAAACAATTTTCTCAAATTTGACTATTGCCACACATAGGCAAATTTATAGTAAAAAATTTACTCTATTGATGTTCTGGACATAATGGCAAGGTTTTCTTTGGCTCTAGATGCTCCCAATGACTATTATACTTTGGATCTAGGTCGAGGTCCTTAGAGAGGTGAAACAAGAAAATTGTCTCGAACAACTATGTGAAGAGAATTTTTCTCAGCTCTGATACCATGTAAGAATTTGGTATAACATTGATACCATGTAAGAATTTTCCTTAGGGAAAAACCACCCAAGATCAAGGAACTCAAGTTCAAGCACAAGAACAGACAAACAAGATATGATCAAAATAACAATATCCAAAATTGATTTATTGTCATTCAATGTTTAGTGTCTAAGTACACTAGGAGTGCCTATATATAAAGGCCTTTGGAATGCTTCTAGAATGCCTAGGAGTCAACACACTGATAAGTCTTACAATCAAGCACATGTCCACTAGAATTTGATTATCCTCTCTTAAGCACAAGAGTAAGTGTGATGATGAGAGGATAAGCCTATAAAGGTGTAGCACATAAAATTATGTAGTAGACACTGTGATTAAGAGTGAAAATAACTGTGTTGTCTATATGACAACTTAGTTAATTATGCAAACTCTAGTGTTATAGACACCATGTTCTTAATTAGAGTTGCTTACTTCTATGTTGTCAATATGAGAACTCATAAAAGTACGCAAACTCCTAAGTGCCTAACCTAAGAAATAATAAAATAATACATAATAATAAAATAATGCATTGACCTAAGTAAACTTAAGTAAAGTGTAATAAGTAAATACTTATTTACACCAATAATTACTACAAGTTGTCTAAATAGAGAAGGCAAGGATGAAAAGAAGAAGAACAATTACAAAGGCAAGACGGACTTAAAAATCTACAAGGATAAAGGTAAGAAGTCTTATTTAATGGGTAAAGATTCAGATAGTAGTGATGATGATGAAATAGTCTAGATTATTGTAAAAGATGAATCTAATGATGTAGAAGATAAAACGACACTTACCTCTCATGCTAGCAAAAATTATACATGGGTTTTTGATAGTGGTTGTTGTCATTATATGACTAGTGATAAAAAAAATTAAATAAACATATGGAACACTATGATGGTGGAAGTGTAAGATTTGGAAACAATGACTCATATTGCATAAAGGAAAAAGGTTGCATCTCACTAACCAATAAACTTAGATGTGATAATGCTTATTGGGTTGAAGGAATAAAGCATAATCTTCTAAGTGTGGCACAATTGAATGACATTGGACTCAAGGTAGAATTCATGACTCGAAAGGCCAAGTTGCTCGATCAAAAAGAAAATCTAGTTGGGTTTGGTAATAAAACAAAAGGTAACTTATTCTACCTAGATCTTAGTGAAAGTTCATATTTCATTGCTCAAGTAGAAGAAAGTTGGTTATGACATAAAAGGTTGTGTCATGTGGAATTTGATAACCTAATCAAACTAAACAAAAACAAAAGAGTGAGAGATATTCCTAGTTTGAGGAAATCTAATATGGGTCTATGAAAAAATTGTCAAATTAGTAAGATGGGAAAGAGTAGTTTCAAGAGTAAGAACTACTACTTTTGAAGAAGTCTTGGAGCTAATTCATATAAAGGTTTTTGGAACTATTGGCATAAAGAGCTATAGTGGAGATAAGAACTTTATTTTATCTATTGATGATTATTCTAGAATGATGACAATAATGTATTTGAAAGATAATTTTGAAGCTTTTCAAAAGTTTAAGTAGTATCTAGCTAGAGTAGAAAAGGAAACATGAAAGAAGTTGAAGTGTTTGAGGTTAGATGGAGTAGGTGAATTCATTTCTAATGAATTCAATCAATTCTACAAAGGAATCAAAAGACAAGAATCGACCCCTGGTACACCACAATAGAATGGTATAGAAGAAAGAAGGAAAAAATCAATCATGGATTGTGCAAGAACCCTGATGATAGAAAAGAATGTTTTAATGAAATATTGGAAGGAAGTAATTAGTACAATAGTTCATACCTTAAACAAAGTATAGCTGAAGAAAGACTCAAATTAGACTCCTTATGAACTATGGTATGGACACAAACCTAATGTGAGTTACTTTAAAGTATTTGGTAGACAATGATATATCTTAAAGGAGACTAGGAAAGGTAAATTTGATGTCAATATTGATGAAGTCATATTCTTAGGATACTCCAGTAGAATTAAAGCATAAAAATGTTTGAATCTAAGTACTCATAAGATCATAGAAAGTGCACATGTGAAGATTGATGAGTTTGCAAAAAAGAGTGCAGAAGATAACAACAAAGAACCACAAGAATACATAAAATTTATCTACTTTTAACCCGATTAATTGCAAAATCCAATTGGAAGTCAATAGACTTCACCTCCCAAGTCCCCAAAATCTCTAGAAGCACCCAAGTTGCAGCAAGTGTAACCTAAGTCACAATTTAAAGGACCTAAGTTGTAGCCAGTGCAATCTGAGTTTGAACCTAAAGGACCTAAGTCATAGATAGTGGAACCTAAGCATGATGCATAAGATCATGGTGAGGCAAGTGGAACAAGTTCTAAACCAAAGTTCTTATATTAGCAAGATATGTTAGAAGGAACCATGCACCTGAATAGATCATTAGAGACAAGTTAGATGGAACAATGACAAGGAACAAATTGAAAGGTGCATTTTTTCTTACTAAATTTGAAGCTAGATTAGTTAAAGATGATTTGGATAATGAAAGATGGATTGGAGCAATGAATGAGGAAATAGAAAAGATAGAAAGGAATAAGACCTAGAATCTTGTTCCTAGGCCCAAGGATAAGAATGTAGTTGAAACAAAGTGGTTTTAGAAATAACCAAAATGAAGCTACAAAATTTTCAAGAAACAAAGAAAGATTAGTATGCAATGATATTCTCAAGAGGAAGGTATTGATTATGGTGAAATTCTTGCTCCTGTTGCAAAATTAGAAGGTTTTAGGACTCTACTTTCTTATGCTACATATAAAGGATTTAAATTAATTAGATGGATATGAAATTTGCATTATTTTATTGAATTCTATAAGAAATAGTCTACATAGATCAACCTAAAGGTTTTATAGATCCTAGGAAAAGGGATATCATTTGTAAACTACATAAAGCATTGTATGGTCTCAAACAAGCTTGCAAAGCTTGGTATGAAAAAAAACTTCATAATTATTTGATGAAGATTGATTTTCAAAGGACAAATAATAATAACATATATTATAGCATAGAAGGACCAAACAAGAAGATTGTGTTGCCATAAATCATTGTGGATGATAAATTGTTTACTAGAAATGATGATTTGTGAAAAAAAAATTCATAGGAAATGAGTAAGGAATTTGAGATATCAATGTTTGGAGAGATCAAATTCTTTATTAGATTACAAATTCAATAGAAGAAAGATGGTACTACATTACTCAATCTAAGTATATCAAGGAGATACTGAAGAAGTTTGGAATGGAGGATTCAAGACTTGTTGGAACATCCATGTCTACTAGACATAAGCTTTTCAAAAATGATTATTCTAAGGAGGTATATTAGATCACATATAGATTAATGATTTGAAAACTATAGTATGTAATACATACTAGGTCTGACATTACTCTTGTAGTAGGTATTTGTTTTGGTTTCACAATGAATGCTCCATTTCTCCTAAAAAAGGGGAGCACTAGTAAATTTTTGTATCCACAATGCCTAATCCAGGGATTTTTGGTGCCAAAAATTGGGAAAGTCTAGAAGAAAGAGTGTTCTTGTGCATAAAAGTGCATTAGCACACTTAGTGCAGATGCACACCCTATTAAGGTGCATAGGTGCACTAAATGTGCAAGTTCACACTCTTTTCCCTTTGGAGATGCACACATGTACACCTACGCATGTGTGCACCTAAAAAGGATGCACAAACTAGGCCTAGGCCTATATAATCTTGGGACCCCTCCACCCTCTCCTTGTTATTCTGACACCTCCATTAGCTACTACACATTTTCCCCCTTCAAGGTATGCTCAAACATAATGCAAAATGTTAAGACACCAAAGGTGCATACATGAGCACCTCTTCAAGATGTGAAAAGTATGCACCTTTAATCTATCAAAAAACCTAAAACCTAAGGCACAAATAATAGAAAAGTTGCACACATGTGCACCTATTCAAGGTTCACATGTGTGGACATTTTCTTTTACAACCTAAGGCTAAGAAACAAACACCTACAACAAGGTATGCATTTGTCAACCTCTCCAAGGTGTGCACATGTGCACCATTGAAAAAAACTTAGGCATAACATAAGGGACCATCAAGGTGTGTATGTGTAGACCCTTAATGCATAAAAAAAAATGGATTTATGTTTCCCCCATTTTTGCACTTGTCACATGCTTGTGTGCGCTTGCACACCTCTTCTAGATGTGCATGTGCACACACGCGCAACTATGCTAAAATGGGTATAGAGGAACCATTTGAGTTAACCTAGTGCACCTGTGAAGGAATGCTATGTGTGCTATTTTTTATATTAGGGCTATGGGAAGATTAATTGGGTTTCCACTTTTTTTTGGGTATTTTGTTAGGTTCTTGGTAGATTAGGGTTTGTGTTTAGGTTTAATTGTTTCTTTCCAAACTAATATCTATTATTTTGTGTAGATAAAATTGTGTCATAATCATCCTCAATGGTAGAAATGATTTTTATTAAGCTCATAGATGACAGAAATCAAAGACACTGAGCTTGGACATACTAATTGGAATGCATTCCTCACCATTTAAAACCAACCTAAAGAAAGATCTATAATAGTATCATAGATGATTAGGTTGGAGCTAGTAAATGCAACATCACATCTAAATTCTATACTATCCTCTTAGTTGATTATGACCTTGGTAAAACATTATGTGTATAAAGAAAAGATTGTCAAGAGTATCACAGGGAAGATAGTCTGGGACCTTAGACTAAGAAATATTGAGAAGGTATTTCATCTCCCAAGGGCCAATCAATATGTAAAGATGATGTATGAACATACAGAAAGATGGTATAGGGAGAATGAAAAGGAAGCCAAAGAAATAATTCAATCTTCCTTCCTAATAGATAGAACACTAGTTCATCACAGAGTCAGGAAAGTAGATATGACGTAAGGGTACATGAAGGATGATATTGGCTACATATTTGTACTTTTAAGTAGAGCCATGGGACTCCCTGTAGCAAGACACCTTCACATTTTGATGGTGTACTTTAGAGAGGCCACTAGAATGACAAAAATACCAATAGACTAGGTTACTTCCTTTGTGATAATCTACATGAGTAGCTGTTAGACTTAAAATATGATCTAAGACTTTATATGACATTATACATGGTGTACTTATTGGCAGATCGAACAACTGACTACATAGGACTTTCCAAAATAGGTAACATGAAAGATGATAATGCATGACCTTATGTGTTATACCCTCTACTAGTAAAGAAGAATCTTTCAGATCAAAGAAAAAAATATAGAATAGTGAATGAAAGTTTTATATTTACAATTAGCTGATTCATAGAGGGTGATTATGCTACATGGATGTCAGTATAGGTAGCAACCAAAATCACAAAGTTGACACCTACTACATATATAATTCAAAACATTCATATACCTAAGGGTACCAAGCACATAGGTGACCCCAATGAAGCTCCCAAGATATCCCTCTAATAGGCTCATTTTTGTTGGAGATTGCATGACAACTCACATCTACATATGATAGAGTTAGGAAAAACAACATGAAGACATGGGTGGGGTTGATCACAATAGGTTCTTTTGAGGTCAAGAAAAATAAAAAATTATGACCTTTGACTTATAATGAGATTAGTATCCCTTCGAAGAGTACAACTCCCCTTGCCCATACTTTGATAATATTGGGATGGTGTAACATCTAGCAAGGAAGCAATTCATACATGAGAATACATTAGAAGACCACTAGATGAATGTAATAAATGTCCATGCTAGTTGAATAAGGGATTATTATAGGATGACTTTATATTTGGTAGAAAAAGGCCCTCAAAATGAAGATCCCATTAAAATCTATTAAGAAAGACATATAAGATTTCTTAGATCCATTATATATAAGGGATAAAATTTATGACAAGCCAATAATGAATGTGGATGTTGGCAGAGATGAGAATATAAACATTAATAATAGAGTGAGGCACATAGTCTAACTTTGTATAGTTCCCTAGCCTATTCATCTTCAAGCCACAACACACCCAACTAGGGGTAAAGGTGCAAAAGTCATAATACCAACCTTTCTTGCTCAATCCCTAGTGTAGCTAGAAAAAATACATCAACATGAGAGGGAGGTCGAGTACTTTAGGGTGGATAAGGGAACAAAAAAAAGGAAGGAGCATCTAGCCAAGCTGAACTTAAAGCTCTAGAGCCTCAAGTTAACCTAGAAGCTCAAGTTTAAGAGATTGAGCAAGTGCATCCACTAGAGAGGAACATGAGTAGGAAGAGGAAGAAAAGAGGTTGCCACTCATAGGTCAAGAGGAAGAAGGCTCCCCCTCAATTCCCAAGAAGGAAAGGGTTGATTCTACTATAGGAGGGCCATGTAGGGGAAAATTGAAGAAAAATAATAATCCTCCTCCATAGGTGCCCTAAACCATTCTAAAAGCTAAAGCATATGAAGAAGGGGAAAATTTTGAATATGTCCCCTTGAGTTAGAGGACTTACTTGAAAAAGGCCATGGAATAGGAAAGAAGAATAAGCTCCACCATGACACCACCATCCATTTGAAAATAACCTATTCAAGTTACTACTTTAGATAATGAGAAGTAGTAGTGGATTGTAGATATGTAGGGTCAAGAGATAGATGTTTTTGACCTCTCAGATTTTGATTTCATTTTGGTGGGCAATGAGATGGTGGGGGAGAACATACAGGATACTCTAATTAGTCAATCCCCAGGAGAGAACTAGAACTAGTTACCACCTTTGCCTCAAGGACCTCTAGTCCCACCCCCACCACCATCTCATAATTTTTTGATCCTAGACAAAGGTTTGACAATGCCACTTCCTCCTATAATAGACTTTGAAGAAAAATTAGGAGAGAAAGAAGAGCCCCAACAAATGCAAGCTAATGAAGTTTTGGATGAGGGTAAAATAAACAAGGATTGTAAAAAAAATCCTCACAATACTGAGCCTGTGACCTTATCCCAAGAAGAAATAGAGACTCAAACTAGTAATCTTGCTTGACAAGAAAAAACTCTAGAGATGACTAATAAGGGAAAGGGACCTACAGTGAAAACCCATTATTTAGTCAAATTTATGTCTCTAATGGGCACTACTTCTGCTTGGCTAAAGATGGAGGTCATGGTTTGATAGAAAAGGTAGTTGAATGTATCTACTGAGGAGGGAATGTATGAGCTAATAAAAGCCATCAAGAATCTCGAGCCACTTACAGGTGATGAACGACCACTGGCCTTCATAATGAAGAACCAAGATTGAGAATTTCTTGCACACATAGTCATTCCTCCTCCACATAGTTACATTGAGGATTTAACTCCTAATGATTACCAAATCAAGGAGGTCTTATAAGGAAAGCCAAGGGTGGATACCACCAAAGTACTCATTACTAAAGATGTAAAAGAAGTGTTCAAGCATATGGATAGAAACAAGTTAGAACTATAGATGCTTCAAAAAAAAAAGAGATTATAAGAGGCTATCTCCATAGAATAGTGGGCCAAATAGACCTAGATCATTTAGAGATTACTCTTGCTATGACATTAGAGAGAAAGGAAAAGGGGATGCTCGAAATGGATCCATTTTAGGGGGCATGTCAATGATGGCATGATAATTTTGAGGAAAAGGGAGTATAAATAATATAGGGTAATTTGAACCTGTTTCACTACATTCAGTCAAGTGCAGATAAACTGGTGTCCATAATGAACCCAAATTTTGGGTTAATGGATGATGTACATAACTAGGCAAAAGACCTACAATTTTTTTTTGTAATTCTTTATAATAATTTGGGGTGGCGAGGGGGGGGGTGGGGGGGGGAATTAATTATCCATATAAATAATTTTTTTCAATGCTTAGTAGACCCATATCCATAAAACCTTATTAGGCATGTCCATTAGATCATACAATACTTAAACTTTGAAGGTTATTGTTCTAGCTCAAAATAAATTTGCAGAAATGTAAACATGAAACATAACACATTCAATAACATATTTAAAACAAGGATTTTACATGGAAACCCAATTTGGGAAAAACCACTAGTAAAATTCTACTAATTCCTACTCTTCTAAAGTAATGCCCTTTAAATGACCAACCCTTTTAAATATTATAATACACATTGTTAAAAATGACCTAGTTAAAGGATTTCAATCACCCTATTAGGAGTGAGCCTTGTTAGAGGACTTTAGACCATTCAATTAAAATGTCACCTAGTTAAAGGATTTACAAATGACTATTAGGTCAATCTTAATCCAAAGGATTTACCCTAGAATGATACAATGATTAGAAAGTAATAGTAAAGTTTGATCTAATAAAAAATTACAACTGACTTGTAGATAAAAAATATCTATTTTAGTTGTCCATTCTGCTTGACTTGCATACACTTTAGCTTTGATAGCTTGCTCACCCTTCAAGCATTCATATTCTTAAGCATTCTTTCTTTGCATGCCAACTGTAGTATCTTCAGTTTGGCCACTAAATGAAGCAATACCCTAGACTCCTTGTCTTCCTTAGGTTCTTGCACATGAAAATCTTTTCTTTTGACCAAGTCTCTTTAAAAATAGAGAATTAATATCCTTCTCCACTTAACCACAATCATACATTTTAGGGTTAGGTAGGATTAGGTAGGATACAATGAACATACTCACTTTTCCATTTGGTTCCTCTAGAAACTTCTTCTACAATCTTTCTTGAATACGCCTCAAAATAGTTACCTTGAATTCTATGCCACCATCTCATCATAGTTATCTTTCACATGCTTCACATAATTCAAGGAAGCAAAATAGTTAGCTCAGATTTGTTATATCCTTGATTTAACATAAATACTAGCACTAGACATCAATATGTTGTCACTCGACTTCTATATTATTATTCTGCTTGCCAAAAACTAGTTTACTTGGTGAACACTAAAGTTCATTGATGCTTGAAATCAATTAAAATATTCTCGACATATACTAACAATCACTTATCTTACACTGATTTGAATTTTTGCTCAACGCATCTTTCATTTCACTTGGCTTTCACTGATTTTTGCTCAGCTTGCACTGATTGCTTGAAAGGGCTTAGTAGACACTTTTAATAATTGATCTTCTTCTAGCCTTAACTTGATTAATCTTTCATTTCACACTCTAAGTAGACAAACCATACATTATAGCATCAATGTCTTACTTGGTCTTAGTGGTTCTTTTCCATACCAAACAACTCAACCTTTCTCTTGGTGTTATTGTTATCTTCTATTTTCAAATCCTCTTCATCAATCAAATAAATGATATCTTTTAGACCAAAAATAAATTGTGTCACTAGTAGGTAGCAGGTTTGACAACATTGAAAAAATAATGATTATTCTATTAGAGGTTCTTCACTTCAAAACAATCTCGTATCGACAACTTTGATATTAATAAAAGACCAAAGGTATCGTATACTCATGGAGGTGTATGCAATAGAAGAGAATGATAATCTTGAGGATTTCATTGAGAAAATAGCTACTACCAATAAGGTCATGGAAGGACATCAAGAAGATATTCAAAGGTTAAGAGACTAGACTCAAGAGAAATTTTTTGAAGAAGAGAAGTAGTATGACACTATTGCCCTTGATATTTTTGAAGATGAATCAAAAATAAAACTCAAGTTAGTGCAATCAATTGTCCAAAAATTCCAAATAACTTTTGAAGATTCTTCTTCTAATGAGTATATCAAGCAAGAATTTAGACTGAAGAGGTATTTTTGGAACTAGACACTAAACTGGACGATTTTGTAGAAACCCATATGGAGTTTAGTAACTACCAAAAAATAGTTAAAGATAAATATGTAGATTTGGAATTTTTGGAATCTTCCCAAGTAGTAGATATTATAGAGAAATTCAAGAGAAAACATCCAAACATCACTCTAGTATAAAAGGCTACAAAACCCAGAAGATAGAAATTTATTTTTGACACTTGGGAAAATTTTAGATTTTTTGGGAACTTGTCATTAAGGTGCATAGGTGTGCTATTCAGATCGGTGCATTGACAATTTTGAAGAAGTAATAGTGCACTGATAGTTATTTTCTACTTCATAATTTAGAGCTTTCCATGCTCCAAAAATACATTTTGATAGTAGTTCATGTAGGAGTTGATGAAATCCAACTCCACAGCTCACCAAGATCACCTGCATGCAAATAACCTATCAAAGGGAAACCAAGAAGGAAGAGGTGGAGCTTGGAAAAACCATAAATGGACTTGAGAGAGATATTATTGCAAAAAAAATGAAAATGTATTTATAATGAGAATTCCATAAGAGTTGTATTGAATTGAGAAAATACAATGAGAGAGCCCAAATATAAAGGCCTTATGTAAGCTTGTAGAACAAGCTGGAAGGAGGTGGAAGATAAGGTTGAAAACTAAGCACACTTCCACAAAAAGGTGGAACATGCTAGAAGGGAATGAAATCCCGTGTTGTCAACAATCATCACTACAACAACTAAATACTAAATATTATTAATAAATAATTATTTACTCTAACAGTTCAACTCCTAGAAATGCCTAGAGAAGTTCAAGCTTCTAATTTTAGAGCTTCTAGTGACTCTCAAATCCCCTTACAACTTGCTTCTTCTTATCTTCTTTCTTTTATTTAAGTTATGTAAAGGCTCATGCACCCATTAATTGATAAAAATAATGGCAGAGACCATTTAGAGTGTCAGTTTGTATATAGTTAGATTTGTTTTATTAATTTTTAGCATGTGTTTGAATTTTAAGATCTCTCACTCTCAACACAAAAAGAGGAGATGATTTCTTATAAATACATGGATGTAATGTGTACTCTATACTATTATTTTGATGAAATAATATATGCTAGTGGTGCTATCATTCTGAGTGTAGTTATTCTTGCTAGAGTTTTTTTTTTTGTGAATGTATGTTCATGAATAATAATGGAGCCAATGGTTTTGTTATGTTGATTTGATTGTGTGATCTTTTATTTTTGGTGTTTGCTTCATGTTAATGAATTCTACTGACATACTGAGTTGGAGAAAAGATCTCCTATTATTTTTGCATAGCTTCTTGTCTTGCACGAGCACACTTTCTTTAGCCTTGCAAATCGATGAGAAGTGAAACATCTTTTAGTTATTATTGAGTTACCATCAATTATTTTATCAAAGGAATTTAGGAAGTGATGCTCCTATTTTCATTTGTTTTCTATCTGATCTTTTCAATGACTTAACTCACAAATGTTTGGTTACCATGGTTTATGTTTGTTAGGAATTTCCCTTTCAAGTTATTTTCTTTAATATCTTATTACCTTATCTTTGTTATTTTCTTTTCTAACACTTGATTAGAATAGGAATTCATATAGTTTCCTTGATAAATTGTGATCATCATAAAAAAAAAATACCAAAAATATATCTCTTTTGTGGTTACTTTTCAAAACAATAGATCAAACATCTTATCTGAAATTGGATCAAACTAGAAAAGGCATCCTTATTAAAAAAACACATTTATCTTCATTTGAGTGGATTCAAGTAGTTTTCAAGATAACCTAGAACCTTGGAGTTGATCCTAGATTACCTTTTCAAGAGAGGAGGTTGAAAGGAATCCTACCATTAAGAATCATGCAAAATGACAACTCATCAGAAGTGGTGCTAGAAGGAAGGCCTCATACCATTAGGAATAGAAAAGCAACACATTGTTTTTAAAATCTAAAGTTTTTAGGATTTTAGAATATTTTCCATCTAAAACTATCAAAAGGTGCATAGGTGCACAAGGTTCACTATTTTTGAGAAAGTGTGCATTTGCAAAGGTGTGCCTTTTCTAGAATTAATACAAACTAAAAGATCTTGATCCAAAATCTCCATTTGGGTGAGCTTTTAGATCTTTAGATAGCGGGCCATAGTTCTTAGCACTTAGTCATTTTTGTAATCCTTGCAATGACAAAGGATTTCATAGTATTCTACCACTTCCTTTCCAAATTTCATCATCTTTCGTTCCAACTGTGAACCAACCTCCACCCATTGTTCCACCAAATCCTCCATAGGTGGCCTTCTTTTCAAACATGGTAGATTCACAAGTTAACTTGCAACCTAAAATTAATGACCTTCCCAAGATCCTCAGAAATTCTACCTTGGATTCATCTATGGAGAAACATGAACAGTTGAGGACCATGTCAAAGTTTTTAAAGAAATATGCAATCAAAAGAAAGTTCAACAAGAGAATGTGTTCCTCTATTTATTTCCATACTCATTGGGAGAAGCTACATTTAAATGGTATGTGAATTTTCCACCAGGATGTACCTAAAATTGGGCCACCTTCAAAAAGTTGTTCCTTGAATAATTCAAAACATTCATCAAGCTGACTTGGATACATCCTTAGTTTATATCAATCAAAAGGGATCTAGTGGAGACTATTTCACATTTCATTCATCACTTTCATATGGATTTCTAGAAGTTGGAAACACCCTATACTATACTAGTTGAAGCTACTATTCAGATTTATCTTAATGCTATGGACCATCTTATGACTATCTTTCTACAAAGACTCTCTACTATAAACATTGACACATTAGAAAAGGTCTTCAAGGACAAAATTACCTTTACCAAGCAAGCCAATCCTAATAGAGGAGGATTGATGGTTCCAACTCAAGAAACTAAAATGATACCAACATATCTTGTTAGAGCACCAATAATTCCTAGTCAATTCATTCTAATGAATCTAGTCCTACTACAATAGGCACTAGTAGTACTAGTTCCAGCCATAACCTATCTTGGATATGAACCCTCAAAAATTATTTTTTTAGAAAAAAGCAATAACTTTCGTTGAACCTAAAAATAATGTCAACTTTAAGATTGGTCAAATGAAGAAAAAAAGGTTTTAGATTACTAATGAACTAACCCACTTGAGGTTTTCACAAGGGTAGAACAGAAACTTTTAGAGAACAAATGCAACCCCTTACAACAACATCTATGATCATAATTACAATAAGAATTTCCATGGAAATAACAATGCGGGAAATAACAATATAGGGAATAATTACAATCTTCTAGATTGCAACAACAGCTTCCAAAGGCAAAATCAGTAACATAATACTCATCCTATTAATGGAAGCATCCATGTTGATAATAACAATAATGCTCAATATGTCGACATCAACCAATATGATAATAACTAGAATGTACCTAATGATGGTGGCTCATCTTTCAATGGAAATCAAGAGATGAACCAAAATTTACAAGGCAATAATGGTGAGTCTCCTATGCAATACAATTCTATGGTGTTAGAATCTTATGATTCTCCACAAAATCCTAAAATAGAACAACCAGCTAGTGAAGAATTCACTTTTCCATTCAATCAAGAATTATATCCTCAACCAAAAGAGATGTCATCTTTTCAAAATGACAATCAAAATACTTAGAATTTGCATAACCAAGGGGAACTTATGACTGATGAGATTCCTCCTACCTTGCATCCAACACCTTCTATTCTATGAGATAATAAAAATCTAGTACATACTAGAGAAATCTACATTGGACAAAAAAATAAAAATCAAGGGAACATACCTACAATCTTGAAGAATCCTATATGGGCAACTAAAAAGTACAATGTAGTAGAAGATCTAAAGAGAATCAAGGCTAATGTGTCCATGTTTGATATGCTACAAAATTTTCCTAATCAAAGGGAAGTAGTGCTAAGGACTCTTGATCATGCAAAGGAAGTGCCAAATGTAAACATAGTCCCTCAAAAGATAGCATCACAACAAGTCAATTCATCTAAGGAAATGCCTACCATGTATAAAGAAAAGGCTGAAGTGCATCATTTCTTACTTACTCTTAGAATTTTTAGAAAGAATCTACATAATTTTCTTATAGATTTAGGAGCTTCTTTCAAAGTTGTGCCATTTTCAATAGCTCAAAGGTTGGGAGTCACTCCTCCACTCTCAAATTGGATAGTGATACAACTCGACAAGACATAAGAAAAAGTTATAGTGGTATTGAAAGATGTTAGAATACAGTTGACTATAGACCCCCACATTTAAAACATTATAGACATACATGTGGTTGAAATCCCTGAATCTTACAAATTATTGCTAAGTAGAGAATGAAAAAAGTTCTTGAGAGGATAGTTTTCAATTGATTTTACTCAATTAAGGCTGCCTTGGAAGGGACCAAATAATTAGATCAAGATTGATGTTGTGCTAAAGCTGAAGAAAATGATCACATAATACAATACACCAAGCAAGGTAGTATTTTTTCAAGCCAAGCTAGGCTCCTACAAAGTGATGTCTCTTAACATAGATGCAACTGAGAAACCCGACCATTGAAATAAATAATCTATGATTCCTACTCCAAAATAAGAACTCATCGCTTAGTTTGTAGAAAATATGGTTGCAAACTTACAATTCTTAGGAGAGAAAGCATACCCAAATATTTTTCTTCTTTTAGGATTTTGTAGGTTACACAAAGTTAGTCATTTAGAATTTGAATGCTCACATTGTCAAGAAGAAGTTACTAGGGTACTCACTTAGATAATGCAATTGAAAATTTACCAAATACCAAATGAGGTACAAAAGGAATGTTGGATTTCTACAAAAAACATCTAAATTGGCTGAGATTTATGAAGAAGAAAAAGAAGATTCCAGTGCATCATATAGTGCCACTTCTTTAGATGGTGGGGGTTTATACAATCCTCCACCTAGAAAGATCAAATTATAGAGGAGAAGATATTTTGTAAAAGGCAAGGGTTGAACCTCAGTGTTGGTTCATCCAAAACCCTAGAATGACAAGATAACTAAATTGATTGGGGATACTCAAAGTCAACAAGAAAAAAAAATAGTCCTTATATCCGAGATAAAATATGGCAACTCACCAAGTCCACCATGTGAAACATTGCAATGGATCCCAAAGAAATAAAATTTTAAAACTCAAATCAAGGAAAAGCTATGTACAAACAAGCACAAGATCAGAAAACCCAAAAAACAACCAATCTAGACACTCGGGTTTGATAGCTTTAAATGCAAATTTGGAGTTGGTGTACATATTAAGCTAATTAATCCAAAAGGTAACTCCTTTTATGCAACATATCATTTACAATTTAGATATACTAATAGTGTTTTAGAGTATGAAGCCTTAATTTGCAAACTCCTCTTCCCATTGGAAAAGGACATCAAAGCTCTTGTAATTGAAGGAGACTCTCAGTTAGTCATCAGACATGTGAAATACATCTACTTGTGCAATGATAGGAGACTACTTACATACCAAATAAGATTTTGGGACTTGTTGGAAGATTTTTGAGGCCTTGAACATAAGTTCCATCACAAGGAAGAAGAATATGGTATTTGATGCCCTTGCCATTTCAGAAAGTATGTGTTTTATCCTATTGAAAGGACAAAGCTAAAGGGGTTTTTAGTTGAATTGATTGATGCACTATCTATTACAAATAATATTAAAAACTTCTAATTCTTTCAAGATGACCAACATACTCTAGAATTTATCATGTGCAATGGCCTTTTCAAGGGACAAGATATTGATGATACTCTCAATGACAAGCCTAAAGAAGATAAGCTAGAGGATGAAGATGGAATTATAAATTTGAAGACCAATACTATATCCAAGGGGATGGTAGAGTTAGAACACATCTTCAACTAAGATGAATAAACATGTAGTAAAAGGAATATTGAATGAAAAGTGGTTGAAGAATGTGATTCATATAATTTAAGAATGGAAGAAGATCCAAAGATGGTCAGAATAAAAAAAACTTGTAACCCTCAAGAATGAGAAAGTATGCTTCAAATACTTATAGAGTATAAATATGTCATAACATGGAGTTATGAAGAGCTTACAAAATATGATCCTAAGATCGACACTTACAATATTCCATTGAAGTTAGATGCCAAACTCTTTTGTTAGAGACAAAGACCAATGAATCCCATAATTGAGCATATGGTAATGAAAGAAGTACAAAAGTTACTCGATGCTAAAATTATCCTCCCAATCTAACATTATAAATGGGTTGCTAACTTGGTCTGGGTAATAAGGAAAAAGATTGGAGAAATTCACCTTTATGTGGATTTTTGAAATTTTAACTTGGCTTCTTACAAGGATAATTACCTATTGCCATAACCTGATAAAGTATTACAAATTGTGAATGGGTCTAAAATAGTGTCTTTCCTAGAAGTTTATTCTACATAAAATCAAGTGATGCTAGATGAAGAAGATAGGTTAAAGACTATATTTACAACAAAATGGGGAACCTTTTCATATTGAAGGATGCCTTTTAGGATAATCAATGTAGGAGCCACATTCCAAAGAGTGATGGACAAAGCATTCAAAGGGCTGATAAAAAAGTGCATAGTCATCTAGATGGATGACCTTACTATCTTTTCTAAAGATAGGAATACTCATATTGTAGACTTAAAACAAGTGGTCAAATGATGTTATAGGTATGTTATATCATTAAATCCAAAAAAATGTTCATTTGGGTTCACCAAAGGAAAGGCTATGGGTCATTATTTCTAAAGTTGGGATATCTATTTATCTTGAAAGGATAGATGCCACTCTTAATCTATCACCTCCTCATAGTCGTAAAGAGCTGAAATATTTCTTTGGTAAAATCAATTTCATATTTAAGTTCATTAGTGGATTTGTTGAGATAGTATGTCCTCTTAATGATCTAATTAAGAGAGGAGCAAGGATTGAATGGGTTCCTAAAATAAATAAATCTTTTGAAGACATCAAAGTAGAAATCTCTATAGCCCTAGTGCTTGTAAGTCTAGATTATGATTTACCATTCAAAATCTATTGATTTCCTTTGAAACATTCATATGTCAAGATTCTTACTCAAAAGAAAGACAAAGAGGATGACAGACCCATCACATTCATGTGTTGCCCATGAAACAATGTTGAGTTGAAATATTCTAATCTTGATAAATACTCTTTCACATTAATAAAAGAAATTAAGATTTTTTTCCATTATATACTTAGAAGCAAGATATATGCAATTATGCCTGACCCTATGGTTAAGACATTGTTTATGTAGAATGAACTAGGTGAGAGACAATGAAAATGGATGGCTATGTTACAAGAGTTTGATTTGGAGATTCAACCAATGAAGTTGGTAAGATGACAAGGATTAACTAAAATGATAGCTGATAATGAAATTAGTAATGATAGTTCAAAATTAGATTTGATGATGAAATCAAAACTAATAATTAATGAAAGATCATGGTGTCTCAAGTGGATATTGATCTAGGTATAATCAATAATGTTTGGTATCAAAATATTGTTTACTATCTTTTCCAAATTCAATACCCCAATGGGATGAATAGTTCTCAATGTAGAGGACTCGAGATGAAATGTGAATCCTACATGTTGCAAGATAGAAAAATTTACAAAAGGAACTATGAGGGAATTTATTTGAAATGCTTGGGATGCAAAGAAGTGAATGATGTTTTGGAATAGATTCATGATAGATATGGCATGGGACATAGATCAGCAAAAGCTATAGTGCATATAATTTTGAGGTTAGTTTTTTTGGCCTACCATCCTTAAGGATACATTTGAATATGTATGTTCTTTCCATATTTTTTTGACCAGTACAAATAGAGAAAAGCATCCAACTATGAAACTACAATGAGTGTTCAAGGTACATCATTTTACTAAGTGGAGGATGGACTTTATTGGTCTAGTAAACTGACCACTATCTACAAGACATATGTTCATCCTCATAGCTATAGGCTATTGCACTTGTTGGATAGAAGTTGAAACTTTTATAAATTTCATGACAAAGGTGATTATAGATTTCTTAGAAGAACATATTGTCATAAGGTTTGGTATGTTGTTCTTCCTACTATGTGATAATAGATCATCATTTGAATTGATCTTCCTTACTCAATGGGAACTAGATAATTAGGTTATAATCACATTCTCTTCAAATTAATATCCTCAAGGAAATGGTGTGACTAAGTCCACAAATAAGAACTTGATTAAAATGATAAAGAAATACCTACCAAAAAATCCAAAAGATTGGAACACTTAGCTGAAATATATGTTATGGATGGACATAGTCGGGATAAAAAATGCTTTGAGGAAATCTATTAGAATACTTTAGAATAACTAGGAGTGGGGGAGGGGTGAATTAGTTATCCAAGGCCTAGATGTATAAATAAAACTTTTCATAATTTAGTGAACCCATTCATATCCTTGGATGCATCCATAAGATTATGCAATCATTAAAACTTGTAGGTTACTATCAAATCAACTTGTAGAAATGTAAAGCATGAAACATAAAAGATTCATCAACACACTTGACACAATGATTAATGTGGAAACCTAATTTGGGAAAAACCACCAGTAACATGCTGCTCCATTTCACTCTTCTAAAGTGATGGCCTATGAAAGGCCAACCCTATTAAAGGCTACAATACACACTATTAGTTGTGACTCAATTAAGGGACTTCAATTGCCCTATTAGAAGTGAGCCTTGTTAGAGGACTTTAGGCTATTCACTTGGAATTCCACATAGTTAAAGGATTTACAAATGACTGTTAAGTCAACCTTACTCCAAAGGATTTATCCTAGACTGATATAATTGTTAGAGAGTAACAATAGAGCTTTGATTTGATACAACTTACAACTTCTCTTGTAGATTATAGATCTCTATTCAATCCTCAATTCTACTTGACCTTCATACCTTTTAGCTCTGATAGCTTGTTCACCCTTCAAGCATTCATCTCCTTAATCCTTCTTGCTTAACATGTCATTGCAAACTCTTCTCTTGGGTCACTTGATAAAGAAAAACCCTTAACTCCTTCTTTTCCTTAGGTTCTTGCTCATAAAAACTTTTCTTCATGAGCAAACATTCCTATAAGTAGGAAATTAGGATATTTACCTACTCATATTCCATTGTCAAAATTTAGGGGGGTAAAAGCACAAACCGATGTCACCCTTTTGTAAAGGAAAATGCTAACAAAAGTATAATTGTTCACCTTTAATGACTTCAAATTGTTATTATTATTTTAAATTTTAAAATGAAGTAAACTAATGAAATGTGTAGAAATGGATGAAGTTTAGAATTATAATTTTTAATCATTATTTGGAATAAGAATTGATATATTTTCGTAATAATTTTTTTTTGGAATTAGATGCTGAAAAATGTTGAAAATAAGGGGTCTAGTTCCCACCACAAAACTATATGGAAATAAACTTATTTCCCTTTGATCTTAGACTATGTTATAGATAAGATATATAGCTAGAACAATTACAAATAATAATTGACTTTAGACTTATATTTTCTCTTTTGTAGTGATTCAAATTTCAACTCACCTAAAATCGATAGTTTTCATCTCCCACCACATTTTTTGAAACAAATCTAATCTAACTAAGAAAATAATTATACATTCTAGAAGAGGATTTTCTCCTCTAAAACCTCATATAATTTTTTATTTTTTTATATGATTTAATATTTTTCTTTCTCAACATCAACATCTTTTCGAGTGTTAAAATACATGCTTAATTCTTTTTAATTACAATATACTATATCTAATTAAAACACTATAAACTCCATATTGGAATATTCTTGATTGTAAGTCTATAAAATAGTGTTTACATGTTATTAAAAAAATATCATATAAAATAGTAAGAGTTATTGAAACACCACTTTTTTTATATAATTTTATTTCTTTGGTAATTGGATATAAACTAGTATAAAACATGCATTTAATAGATATTTCCAATTGGAAAAGTGTGACACCATATATAACTTAGCTAGAATGAATTTTTCTAGATCATATGTTTGAGAAAAATTCATTTTTAGATAGAAATATTCAAATTAAATCATTCAGATAAGTCTGCCTGAAAGCTAACACAACTTTATACTTTTACCTAGAGTTTGGATGAATTAGGTAGGATACAATGTATCTACCTAGAATTCATTTCAATTCACCTAAAAATGGTTTACCTCAAATTCTATGCCACCAACTCATCAAGCTTGTCTTGCACCTAGTTCACAAAATTCAAGAAAACAAACTTGTCACATACTGATGCTTGGCACATACTACATTGCTTAGCATCTATTATGAATTCACTGGGCATCAACTAAAGTTTACTGATGCTCGACATCAATTAAACTTTACTTGGAATTAATTATCTTGCTTGGAATCCACTTGAATTTTCTTTCACTTGGCTCCAACTAACTTTCTAATCAGCTTGCATTGTCTTTGCTCAACACCTACTATCTACTTAGTCAAGCTTGGCAGACAAACTTTATGTAACTTATTCTTCTAAAGTTTATAAATGTAGCAAACATTTGTAACATTAAGTAGATTATCAATACATCATTTCATCAATGTCTTAGCTTATCCTTGTACTTCATTACATAATCATAACTCAACCTTTCCTCTAGGTGCTTTTGTTACATCTTATTGATCAAATCCTCTTTATCAATCAACTAAGTGATAGTACTTGAATCTTATAAGTAGTTGTCTTACCAAAAAATAGCAGGTTTGACATCAATCACAAAATAATGATTGAAAGAAATAGTCTTCTTTAACAATCTTCCTCTTTCAATGATCTCTTTCAATCATATCTCAACAATCTCCCTCTTTAACATTGATGGGAAACCAACTAATCAACTAAGTTAATCAAATGATGAACATCTTGTTCAACCAAATTGACTAGGTTAAAATAGTAAGACAATACCAAAATGAAAAAACTTGTATCAAATTTTTTCCCTCTATTAGCAACTTCCATTTTCTAATTATGTTACAAAATTCCTTCTTATGACTCCCTCTGAGTTCCTTCTTGTATCATTTTCATCATACATGTGTTTTCTTTTGATATTTCTAACCACTAACACTCTTCATCTCTTTGACAAAAATCTCTTGATATTTTTGATTATGAATATCTCTCTCAACATTTATATTGGTTTGATTAGTAGAATATATCCTTTTTCTTATTATTAAATCTCTCCCTCTTTTCTTTCTCTTGATCAATATCTCCTCTCTCTATTCTAACTCTCTTGATCAATATCTCCTCTCTCTTGATCATTAGAATATCTCCCTCTTTGACAACAATGCCAAAGACATATCATATTGACATCTTAAACATGTAGAAATAGGATTTTGTAGTTTCTTTAGTTTCTCCCTCTATCACCTTACTTGTGACTGATTTGAAGTTTTAGCTCTATGATTACTTTAGGTAGCTCCTCAGGTAAGATCCTCTACATCAGTGTGTAACATATGAATATCAGCTTGTTTGATGCAAGGCACTCCTCTTGTTACTTAGATAGCCTTTGATAGAGGTATCACCCCTAATTTACCTATTAGATACTCATGAGCATCCTTTGGTAATGGTTTTGTGAAAATATCAAAAATTTGCTCCTTTGTGTTAACATATTTCATCTTCACCTCTTTATCTTGAATTAACTCTCTCAAGTAATGATCCTTGATTACAATGTGATTAATCTTTGTGTGCATCACTAGATTCTTTGATATATTGATAACACTTGTATTATCACAATAAAGTATCATAGGTTATGTGATTTCTTCCTTCATTGCTTTGATTATCTATTTGATCTATACAATGTTTGTGCAATTTACAACAACATATTCATCTTTAGTAGTAGATTGTGAAGTACAACTCTATTTCTTGCTAGTCCATATAACTAGTCCCTTGGCTAAGAAAAATTCTCCTCCACTAGTGCTATTTCTATTATCAATGTTTCCAGCCCAATTAGCATCACTGTAGGCTCTCAATTCAAATTTTTCATTCTTCTTGTAGTATAAACCAACTCTTATGTTCCTTTCAAATATCTCATTATTTTCTTCATAGCCATTAAATGATTTTCTTTGGGATTAGAAAAGAATCTTGGAACTATCCCTATACATAATGCAATACTAGGTCTGTTATATACTACATTTTGCAATTTTTCAATCATAGACCTATACATGGTTTGGTTCACATTAGCAGAATCATCATTCTTTGACAACTTGTGTCTTGTCACCATAGGTGTACTTACTAGTTTTAAATCCTCTAATCCAAAATTTTTCTATATCTCCTTGATATACTTTGATTGAGTGATGTATATACCATACTTCATTAGATGTACATGCAAACCCAGAAAAAAATTGATTTCTCCAAACATAGACATTTCAAATTCTTACTTCATTTGATCTGAAAAATCCTTACATAAATCATTTTTACCTCCAAATATGATATCATCAAAAAATATTTTAGATAATAGAATACCTTTTCCTTTCTATCTCTTAATATATAGATTGTTGTTATCACCAGTCCTTTCAAATCCAATCTTCAGAGGATAATTATGAAGTCTCTCATACCATGCTTTAGGTGCTTGTTTCAAACCATATAGAGCTTTTTGTAGTCTACATACCATGTTCTTATTATTATCATCAACAAAACCTTCTGGTTGTTCTATGTAAACCTTATCCTCTAATATAACATTTAGAAATGTAGATTTAACATCCATTTGATAAACTTTGAAACCTTTGTATGCAACATAAGAAAGTAGAGTTCTTACTCCTTCCAATCTAGCAATAGAGGCAAATGTCTCTCCATTGTCAATTCCTTCTTATTATGCATATCCCTTGCAAACTAATCTTGCTTTGTTTCTTATGACTTCACCATTCTCATCTAGCTTGTTTCTAAATACCCACTTGGTACCAATCACATTCTTGTCTTCTGGTATGGAAACTAGACTCCATGTTTTGTTCTTTTCTATTTGTCTGATCTCCTCTTCTATGGCTTTATACTAGTCATCATATTCTAGTGCATCTCTTACTAATTTGGGCTCCTTCATGCTAAACAAACATAATTCAATTTTCAATCTATTTCTTGTCACAGTCCCAACATCTTTATCTCCAATGATTTGGGTAATAGGATGATGTCTTTTGACATATTTGGATAATCTTGGCTCAACTCTTGTTTCTTCATTTTGTTTTTCAATATCAGAATCACTATCTATATCTCTATTAGGTATCTTAGCATCTTTTTCATGTGTACTAATCTTGGAATTAAAATGTGCATCTACTTCATTTTGTAACTTGGCATCTGAATGCAACTCAATTTCTCAATGCAACTCAACATTCATAGGATGTGACTTGGTAGTCACTAAAACTTGTTGTTTGTTTGTAACTTGATTTGTAGCATCTTCTTTGACAGACATTCCTTCATAAAAGTATACAAATGATTTTTATTCTTCTAGCATTTTCATAGGTTTAGCCTCATCTAATTCTATATATTCATCAAAATTTACATTTGCATTTTTCACAATTTTGTTATTATTAGTATTCAAACACCAATAAGCTTTACTTCTTATGGAACATCCTAGAAATGTACCTTCTTCACTTTTTGCATCAAATTTCTCATTCCTAACATCTTTAAGAATATAACACTTACTTCAAAATACCTTAAATTATTTTAGATTGGGTGGATATCCATACCATAGTTCAAAAGGTGTTGAATGAGTACATTTCTTGATTTGCACATAGTTTAAGGTATAGACAACTATACTTATAACTTCTCTCTAGTATTTTAAAGCAGAATTGTTCTCCATCATGAGTGTTCTAGCACAATCCATTATAGATTTATTTCTCCTTTTAGCTATTCCATTTTGTGGAGAGGTCCTAGGGGCAGATGTCTATCTTTTGATTCCTTTCTCATTATAGAACATCTGAAATTCACTTGATGTAAATTCTCCTCCTTTGTCAGATCTCAAACATTAATGCCAATTAAACATTTCAAAAGCATCATATTTCTATTTTAGAAACATAACTATCATCATCCTAGAATAATCATCAATAAATAACATTATGTACTTATCTCCCTTGTTTCTTTGTACTTCAATCAGTCCACACAAGTCAGTATGAACAATCTCTAATATTCCTTTAGAGGTATAGGTTTTACTCTTAAAACTTGACTTTGTCATTTTTCCTAGTTACATTAGTTGCACACTACATTATAAGGCTTCTTCAACTTAGGAAAAACTCTAACTTTCTTCATGTTACTGATACTAACCAAGTTATCAAAATTAACATGACAAAACCTTTTGTGCCAAAGCCATACATCATCAATTTTTGCAACAATACAACTAACATCCTCTATATGAAGATAAAATAGATTACTTCTAGCTTGATCACCTTTTCCAATTAGTTTCCCATTTTTGTCATATATCTTACCAATCTTGTTTTCAAATTCAAAATTGGATCCCAAATTGTTCAATTGTGACATACTCAACAGTTATAGTTTAGTTCTTCAACATAGTAAGCATTGCTATGTGAAATCTTATCTGTGAGTTTGATAGAGCCTTTTCCTTTTATCAAACATGATGCATCATTACCAAATCTTACACTATTTCTATCATAACAATTTAATGTAATAAACTTACTTTTGTCTCATGTCATATGATGTGAGCATCCATTGTCAATGATCCATCTGTCATTTTTGTTCACATAAGTCACAAGTGCAGTTGCCTCATCTTCATCAAATTCATCTTTCATTGCAACATACACCACTTCATCATCATGTTCATTAGAATCATCCCTTGTTTCCTCTTCAGCAACATAGCATGACTTTTTTCATTTACCTTTATAATCTTTTCTATCATTTTCTCTACTAACCTTGTACTTGTTACCACCTCTATAGTTCTTCTTTTTTGTACATCTTGTAGCAATATGGCCAACCTCATTATAATTGAAACAAATGATGGGTAACTTAACTTTGAACTTGCCTTTACACTTGTGGAATCTTTTTTCCAGTAGTGCTTCTAGTTGTTCAACATCTTTCTCATCTGTATCACTATCACTAAATACATATTTTATCTTTCTCTTCTTCTTCTACTTCACTTCATCAGTGTCTTTCAATAATAGATTAGCTTTGAAAGCAGATTCAAGACTTGTAGGTTTGTAATTATCAAAGTTAGATAGCTCAAAAGCATTGATTCTACCGACTAGACCTTCAAGGGTTAGATTATTTCCTAGAATACATCTTAGCTCTTGAATTGTAGAAACTCTAATAACATAAATATGCACTAATGTTCTCAAAAATTTTCTTAACATAGTATCATCATCTATCTAACCAGTAGCTCCTTTTATTGCAGTAACAACTTTTATTCTAGCAACATATTGAGCAATATTTTCATCTTCTTCCATTTTCATATCATCAATCTTAGCTTTGAGACTCTCAGATTTGCCTCTTTGAACATTTTTGTCTCCTCCATAGATGGTGGCTAGGGCATCCCACATTTTATTTACACTGTCAAAACCTTTGATATAATCAAATTTGGCATAGCTTAGGGAAAAGGAAATCTCCAACATCACCTAATTATGTTCTTTCTTCTTCTTCATATCTTTAGTAGTTAGAACTCCAATTGGATCAACATGTTCCATAGAAATGGTAGATTTAGCATGATCTCCAAGTCCTCCACGGTGTAGCTTCATCAAAATTTTCCATGCAGGAAAGATATCTCTATTGAGCTTGGGTACTTCTCTTTTAGACATCTCGATCTTTGTGTTCCTAGTACCTTAAAACTAGTCCTCTCAAGTAGATGGCTCAGATACCAATTGTTGGAATACTTTAGAAAACTAGTCCTCTCAAGTAAATGGCTTAGATATCTTATGCTAAATACTTTGGAATACTTTAGATGGCTCAGATACTTTAGATACCAAGGTATAGATGTATAAATAAAACTTTTTACAACTTAGTGAACCCATTCATATCCATGCATGCATCTGCAATCATTAAAACTTGTAGGTTACTGTCAAATCAACTTGTAGAAATGTAAAGCATGAAACATAAAAGATTCATCAACATACTTGACACAATGATTTACATGGAAACCCAGTTTTGGATAAAGTGATTCCCTATGAAAGGGGAACCCTATTAAAGGTTACAATACACACTATTAAATGTGACCCGATTAAGAGATTTCAATCATCCTATTAGAAGTGAGCCTTGCTACAAGACTTTAGGCCATTCACTTGGAATGAAACCTAGTTAAATGATTTATAAATGACTGGTAAGTCAACCTTACTCCAAAGGATTTACCCTAGGCTGATACAATTGTTAGAGAGTAACACTAGAGCTTTGATTTGATACAACTTACAATTTCTCTTGCAAATTACAAATGTTTATTCAATCCTCAATTCTGCTTGGACTTCATACTTTGTAGCTTTGATAGCTTGTTCACCCTTCAAGCATTCATTTCCTTAAGCCTTCTTACTTAACATGCCATTGTAGACTATTCTCTTTGGTCACTTGATGAAGCAAAACCCTTAACTCCTTCTCTTCCTTATGTTCTCACTCATAATAATTTTTTTTCATGACTAGACATTCCTATAAGTAGGAAATTAGGATATTTTCCTACACATTTTCCATCATCAAAATTTAGGGTTTGGGTGGATTAGGTAGGATACAATGTATCTACCCCATATCTCATATCTCTTCTAGAAACTTCTCCTAGAATCCATTTGAATATGCCTAAAAATGGTTTACCTCAAATTCTATGCCACCACCTCATCAACCTTATCTTCCACCTAGTTCACAAACTTTAAGAAAAAAAACTTGTTGGCTCAAATTTAGTGAATCTTTGATCTTTAAAGTAATGCATCAGTTCAACATTATCAACCTTCTAATGCTTGACACATATTGCATTTCTTGGCATCTATTATGAATTCACTTGTAATCAACTAAAGTTTATTGATGCTAGGCATCAATTAAACTTTACTCGGCATCAATTGTCTTGCTTGACATCCACTAGAATTTTCTTTCGCTCAGCTTGAACTAATATTTTGCTCAACTTGCACTATCTTTGCTTATCACCTGCAATCCACTCAGTCAAGCTTGACAGACAAACTTTATGCAACTTGTTCTTCTAAAATTTCTAACTATAGCCAACATTTGTAACCTTAAGTAGATTATCAATACATCATGGCATCATTGTCTTAATTGATCCTTGTACTTCATTACATAATCATAACTCAACCTTTCCTCTATGTGCTTTTGTTACATCTTATTGATCAAATCCTCTTCATCAATCAACAAAGTGATAATAATTGAATCTTATAAGAAATTATCTTACCAAAAAATAGTAGGTTTGACATCAATGACAAAAAAATTATTGAAACATAGTCTTCTTCAACAATCTCCCTCTTTCTATGATCTCTTTCAATCAAATCTCAACAACATCTCTTGGAATTGGATGAGAAGAGAACACTGATCTTGGAGCATATGGAAAAACATTATGTTTTCTTCAAATGGTTCTTTGAAAAGTAGGCCACAATAAAATCTTTGAAAATATATGACCTCATTCTCTTGAGGCATAAGGGGAAAGAAAAGTCGAGTAGTCACACAAAGTTTCAACGCTTGTGGATTGGCCCTTATCAAATTGTAGAGATTTTGCGAGAAAATACTATTAGGTTGAGTTTCTTACAAGGGGAATTGGTCTCATTTTCTATCAACAACCAATTCTTGAAACATTACTTTGAGGCCTAATAGAAAAAAAAATTTCAAAATAAACATAAAAATTCCCTTTTGGCAAGTGTGTTCATTTTCAGCAATTTTGTTTATTTTTTGCAAGTGTACTTTCCTTCAATTGTTTGTCTAATTTTAGTTGTGTGTTTTCCTTGAAAGTTGTGTCAGTGTGAGGGTTAGGTGAAATCAAGAATCACTCTCGACATATTTCATAAGTCAGTCCTTATGGTTTCAAATTTTAGGAAGATGTATTTCTTTGTCAAAATATTTAGATGATTTTTTTCTCATACCAACTGGAGAATTAATATTACTTTCAGTCGTAAAGGACTTATAGTCTTGAAATTCGAATTAATGATCAATAGTTCTCAACACTTGGAAAATTTAAAGATTAACTATCTTGGTGTTTTAAAATTAAGGTTGAAGAAAATAAGGGATAGTATGAAACTTGTTGGTTCAGACAAAAGTTCTTTTCAAGGAATTTCTAAGGTCACTATTTGGCATGAGATTTTCCAAAAATTTTAAAAAGCGAAATGAAGAGGTTATGAAACTAAGGAAAGAATCTAAGAAATGAAACCAATACCTTGGCCACATAGTCTAGGCGTGGTCAAGGTACAAAAATAAAACAAGGAAAAGGAAAGATGGTGTTAAGAATAAAAGATTCCAAAATGTTTGAGAAAAGTAATCTGACAATAGGGATAGGTCTTTTGAAATGACTATCTAGTATCTATACACATCACATCTCTTCATGTAAGATTGAAATGGAAACATACAAGCTCTATGAAGTAGAATCGAAAAGATTACTTAGGACCTAAAATAGGAAAATAATAACTTGTCAAAAGCCATTTGATAGGATTATCTCATCTGGTTAGGTAGTGATTGATACAAATGATCTACACAGATTCCCAATGAATGAACTAGTGGAGTGGAAGATTGTTTCCAATTTGCTAAAAAATCATGATAGATTACACCTTGAAACATCAAATGGAAATGAATACATTGCACAGACATTTAGCTTAAAGATTCAAGATTCTAAAGTTTTGACTATTAAGAAACTTGAAAGCTAATTGAAGTGTTTAAGATTTAGTTTTTATTTGACACATGTTAGAAGAATGCTTCTTGATGAAGAAATTCCTTTGTCATTTCTTCCTTGTTGTTTGGGATGTTTATTTTGGTTTCACAATGCGCACCCCATTTCTCTTAGAAATGGTGACCACCTAGCATGTTTTTATCTTCCAAACCCCTAGTTTAGGGCCTAGGTTAATTTAGAACTCCCTTGGAGTCTGGGTCTAGTCTTTACCACTAACTAAGAAGCTCTATGGTGTTATATCTAGGAAATTTTTAAGAAAAGAGTGTTCTTGTGCATAAAAACACACTAGCAAACTTAGTGCACATGCGCACCCCATCGAGGTGCACAAGTGCGCTAAATACAAAATTACATACTCTTTCCCCTTTGGAGATATGCACATGTACACCTGCACATGTCCGTACCTCCAAATGATACACATACTGAGCCAAGGCTTGTATAAGTTAGGGACCCCTCCAAACTTTCCTCATTGTTCTCACGCCTTCATCAACTACAACACATTCACACCCCTCAAGGTGTGCTTAAAAAAATGCAAAATTTTAAAACACCAAAGGTGCACATGTGCACACCTTTAATCTATCAAAAAACATGAAACCTAAAAAGAACTAAAACCTCTTAAGGCATGAAAGCTAGAAAAGGTATGCACATGCAATAAACACCTATGGCAAGGTGTACACATGTACACCTTTGAAAGAATCTTGGCCATAACATAAAGATGTGTACATGTGCACCCCATCAAGGTGCACATGTGCATGCCCTTAATGCATAAATAAAGCATGAACTTAAGTTTCCCCCCTTTTTGCACTTGCCACATGCATGTACACACCACACCTAGATACATGCACATGTTGAGTTACACCAAAATGGTTCCTCTGCACACCTAGCACAACTTTGAAGGTGTGCTAGGTGTGCTATTTTGCATAGCAAGGCTATGTGGGGGATTAATTAGTTTTCCACTATTTTGGGTCATTTTTGTTTGTTTTTGGTATATTAAGGTTTGTGTTTAGGTTTAATTGTGTCTTTCTAGACTAATGTCTATTCTTTTTTGTAGATAAAATGACATCATCATCATCCTCAATGGTAGAAATTATTTCTCTTAAGATTGTTTTCCTCAACTATGAAGGTAAACTAAAGAGATCCCACTTTCAAGATGGACATGAAAAAATTAGAGACATCGAGCTGAGACATATTGACTAGAATGCCTTCCTCACCATTTGCAACAAGCCTAGAAAAAGATCTGCAATGGTATCAGCTATGATCTAGTTGGGACTGGTAAATGTAGCATCACATCCAACTTTTGTACAATTATCTGAGTTGATTATGACCTTGGTAGAGCATTATGTACCTGAAGGAAAGGTTGTCAAGAGTGTCATAAGGGAGATAGTCTTGGACCTTAGACCAAGGAATATTGAGAAGGTGTTTCATCTCCCAAGGGTCGATCAATATGTAAAGATGACCTATGTCTCGGTAGAAAGATGGTATAGCAAGAATAAAAAGGAAGACAGAGAAATAATTCAATCTTTTTTCCTAATTGATAGAACACATGTAGGTCGCATAGTTAGGAAAGTAGATATGTCACTAGGTTACATGAAGGATGATACTAGCTACACAATTTTTCTTTTGAGTAGAGCCATGGGACTCCCTGCAGTGGGACACCTTGACATTTGGATGGTGCACTTCATAGAGACCATCAAGATAGTAAAAATGTCAATAGACTAGGCTACTATCCTCAATGATAATCTACATGATCACTTGATAGACATAAAAGCCAATCCAAGATTTATATGACATCATACATGGTGTACTTATTGGTAGCTTTAATAACTGACTACCCATGACATTAAAAAGATGCTAATGCATGGTCTTATATGGTATACCCTCAGCTGGTAAAGAATAATCTTTCACATCAGAGCAATGAATATAGGATAGTTAATGATAGTTTTATATTCATAATCATCCTATTCATAGAGGGTGATTGTGCTAAATAGATGCTAGTAGAGGTAGCAATAAAATTACAGAGATCTATGCCTACTACTTCCAGTTCAAAATATTCACATACCTAAGGGTAGTAGGCACATAGGTAAACCTAATGAATCCTTCAAGATATCCTTCTGATAGGCTCATTTTGTTGGAAATTTCTAGGAAACTCACACCTACATATGATAGAGTAACGAAACAACAAAGAAGACATGGGTATGGCCAATGACTATAGGTTCTTTTAAGGTCAAGAAAAAGAAAGAAATTATGAACTTTTATTTAGAATGGGATTAGTATCCCTTAGAGGAGTAAAATTCCCCTCTCCATACTTTGATAATATTGGGATGGTACAACATCTAGAAAGGAAGAAATTTGTACATGAGAATACACTAGAAGACCACTAGATGAACGCAAATGATGAGTGTGACATCTAAATAAGGGATTATTGTAGGATGACTTTATATCTAGAAAAAAAGGGCCTCAAAATTAAGATCACATTAAAGGATATTGAGAGAGACATAAAAGATGTCTTAGATCCAATTCATAATAGGAATAAAATTTATGATAGGCCGATAATGAATGCAAAGATTGGTAGTGATGAGAATGAAAAAATTAATAATAGGGCTGGGCACATAGTCCAAATAACAAGGGAATGGATCAAGAAACCCTTCAAACTTGGTCCAATTCCCTAGACTATTCCTCTTCAAGCCACAACACACCCAACTAGGGGTGAAGTTACAAAGTCACAATACCAACCTTCCCTACTCAATCCTTAATGAGGCCAGAAACAATACATCAACATGAGAGGGAGGTTGAGTACTTAAGGCTAGACAATGGAAAAAATAAAAGGAAAAGAGTGTCTAAGCATGTTAAGCTTGAAGCTCAAAAGCCCCAAAATGACCCAGAAGTTTAAGTCCAAGATACTAAGGAAGTGCCTCCACTAGGAGAGGAATAGGAGTAGGAAGAGGAAGAGTAGAGGGTACCACGAATAGGTCAAGAGGAATACACCTCCCTCTCAATTCCTAAGAAGGAAAAGGTTGATTCCATTGTGGGAGGGTTGCATAGGGTAAAATTGAAGAAAAATAATACTCCCCCATAGGTGATCGAAACCATTTTGGAAGTCAAAGTAAAAGAAATAGAAGGGGAAAAAATTGAATATGTCCTAGTGAGTCAGAGGAATCAAGTGGAGAAGGCCATGAAATAGGAAAGAAGAAGAAGCTCCACCATGATGCCACCATCCATTCCAAAAGAATCTATTCAGGTTACTACTTAAGAGAATGAGAAAAAATAGTGGATTGTAGACATGCAGGGTCAAGAGATAGATGTCTTTGACCTCTTAAGTTTTGATTTCATGTTTGTGGGAACTGAAATGGTGGGGGACAAGATACAGAATGCTCCAAAAAGCCAATTACCACCTCTACCTCAAGGACCTCTGGACTTACCCCACTACCATCTTAGGATTTGTCACCCCTAGAAAAAGGTTTGGAAACACCTCTTCCTCCTATAACAGACTCTAAAGAACAAGCAGGGGAGGAAGAAGAGCCCCAAAAAATGAAATCCAATAAAGTATCAAAGGAGGGAAAAATGTACAAGGATCTTCAACAAATTCCTCATGATACCATGGTTGGGACCTTTGCCCAAAAAGAAACAAAGACTCAATCTGGTAATCTCACTCAATGAGAAAACACTCCAGAGAGAACAGATAAGGGAAAGGGACTTATACTGCAAACCCCTCTTCAGTCAAATATATGTCTCCAATGGGAACTACACCCACTTGGCTGAAGAGAAAGGTCATGGCTTGACAAAAGAGACAGTTGAATGTAATTGTTGAGGAGGGAATGAATGAGCTAGTAAAATCCATGAAGAAGATTGAGCCACCTATAGGTGATGCATGACAACTAGGCTTGATAATGAAGAACCAAGATCTAAACTTTCTTGCATACATAGACATCCCTCCTCCACATGATGGCATTGATCATTTGACTCCTAACAATTACCAAATCAAGAAGGTTCTTTAAGGAAGATCTGTGATGGACACTCCAAAGTACTAATTACTATAGACATGAAAGAAGTGTTCAAGAATATGGACAAAAATGAGTCAAAACTATTGATGCTTTGGAAACAAAATGAAATTATGAGAAGCTATCTACTTGGAATAGTGGGCCTAATATACCTAGATAATCCAAAGATCACTCTTGTGGTGGCATTAGGGAGGAAGGAATAGGGGATGATACAAATGGATCCATTTTTAGGGGCATGTCAGCAATGGTGTGACAATTTTGAGGAAAAGGGCATACAAATAATATGGATAATTTGAACCTATTGCACTACATTTAGTCAAGTGAGGATAAAATGGTGTCAATAGTGAACCAGGATTTTGGGTTAATGGATGAGGTACATAGCTTGGAAAAAGACCAACAAATTTTGAAATTAATAAAAGGTCAAAGGTAATGTACACTCATGGATGTGTATACATCAGAAGAGCTTGATAAGATCAAGGATTGAATTGAGAATATATCTACTAGGAATAAGGTCATAGAAGAAATTCAAGAATAAATTCAAAGGTTAAGAGACCAAACTCAAGAGTAGATTTTGGAAGCAAAGAAGTACTACAACACTGTTGCCCTTCAGATTTCTGAAGATAAGTAAAAAATAAACCTCAAGTCACTAAAATTAGTTGTCCAACAATTCCAAAGAACTTTTGAGGATGCTTTTTCATATGAAGATATGACTCAAGTATTTAAGACTAAAGAAGGTTTTTTGGAATTGGAAACTAAACTGGAGGATTTTGTGGAAACTTGTATAGATGTTAGTAACTACTATCAAATAGTTAAAAATAGTGCCACTAGCTCATCAAAGTTATCTTCCACATGCTTCACATAATTCAAGAAAATAAAGTAGTTGGCTTAGATTCGTTAAATCTTTAATCTAACATAAATATTGGCACTCAACATCAATATATTGTCACTCAAGTTCTATATTGTTCTTCCACTCGACCAACACTAGTTTACTTGGAGAATACTAAAGTTTACTAATGCTCGACATGAACTACAATTTACTTGGCATATACTAACAATGAATCAGCTTGCACTAATTTGAATCTTTACTCAAGATCTCTTGATTTTAACTTGGTGGCACTAATTTTTGCTTGGCTTGCACTGACTTCTTACCAAGGCTTGCCATACACTTTTCATACTTGATTTTCTTCTAGCCTTAACTTGATTAATTTTTCATTTCACACTATAAGTAGATAAATAATACATTATAGTATTAATGTCTTACTTAGTCTTAGTGCTTCTTTTACATATCAAATCACTCAACCTTTATCTAAGTGCTATTGTTATCTCCTCTTTTCAAATCCTCTTCATCAATCAACTAAATGATAGCTTTCAAACAAAAATGTAATTGTCTCACTAGTAGGTAGTAGGTTTGACATTATTGAAAAAATAGTTATTATTCTATTACATGTTCTTCACTTCAAAACAATCTCATATCAATAATTTTAATATTAATAAAAGTCCAAAGGTATTGTATACTCATAGAGGTGTACACAATAGAAGAGCTTGATAAGCTCAAGGATTGGATTGAGAAAATAGTTGCTAGCAATAAGGTCATGGATGAACTTCATGAAGATATTTAGAGGTTAAGAGACCAAAATCAAGAGCAGATTTTGGAAACAGAGTATTATTACGACACTACTACCCTTGAAATTTTTGAAGATGAGTAAAAAATAAAGCTCAAGTTAGTGCAATCTGTTGTCCAACAATTTTGAATAACATTCCAAGATGTTTCATCTAATGAAGATATCAAGGAAGCATTTAAGACTAAAGAGGTATTGTTGGAAATGGATAGTACACAAGAGGATTTTGCAAAAATTTCTATGGAGGTTAGTAGGTACTAAAAAATAGTTAAGGATAAATATGTAGCTTTGGATTTATAGAAGCTTCCTAGGTAGTAGATATTAAAGATAAATTCAAGAGAAAACATCCAAACATCACTCTAGCATAAAGGGGTACAAAATCCAGAAGCTAGAAATTCATTTTTGACACTTGGGAAAATTTTAGATTTTTTGCAACCTATTATTAAAGTGTGCAAGGTGCATAGGTGTGCTATTCACAAAGGTGCGCCAAATTTTTTCAAGAAGTAACAATACATTGAAAGTTAATTGCCAATTCCTAATTTAGATCTTTCTACGTACTAGAAATACATTTTGACAGTAGTTTAACTTCTAGAAATGTTGAGAGAAGGTGAAGCTTCTATTTCTAGAGCTCACAGTGACTCTCTGATCCTCTTGTAGCTTCTTCTTCTTATCTACTTCTTCTTTCTTTTCTTTAAGTCATGAATGTTGTGATGTGAAGCCTAATCAGATTCATAGGTTTATTTGGCTTGGGTTTTTCCCCCATATTATTTCTATGGAGGTTTGGGGGAAACACCCCCAAGATGGGGTCAAGGGGCAAAACCCTTGCAAGGTCCTAGAGAAACTCCCCAGGTGTGCTCCCTATCATAGTATAGGGTGGGGTTGAGAGGGCAATGCCCCTATAGGGGTTTTGTGGGGCAGCACACCCAAAGCCAAAAATGCCTATATATTGTAAAAGGTCTTGGCTGCTACTTTTCCTATTAGACAAATTATTCCAGCCCTAATTTTGTAAGTGGAAAAACCTTGTATAAAAAAGGCTTAAGGTTAAGGATTTCATAATGTAATGGTGATATTGTAGCTTCTTGTTGAGGTATTGAGCTATAAGAGATTGTACATTGTAATCACTAGATAATAATAATATTGGACTTGTTGTTGGTAGACATAGCCCAGGGAATGGATGAACCATGTTAAATCTAGATGTCTTGTGTTATTTTTTATGTGATCTATTATTTTTTGATATTGATTATATTTGCATGTAACTGTTATTTTTGTCTAAGGTTAGTCCTAACAAGTGGTATCAGAGCTACATGGTTGTCAATTTTTTTTTACCAATCCTTTGCAAGAAGGTCTCATGGTTGAGTGAGAATCTCATGATTGAGTAGGAATGATTATAGATGAGAGTAAGCTGACCATTGACAAGTTTAATGAAAAGGACTTTTAGCTATGGAAGATGCAAATAGAGGACTATCTCTATTAGAAGGATTTATGGAAGCCATTGAAAGGAAAAGCTACAAACTAGGGAACTATGACAAATGAGGAATGGGAGATTTTAGATAAAAAGTCATTTGGAAGTATTCAATTATGCCTAGCACCATGGGTGAAATTTAACATTGCAAAAGCATAGATGATGGAAGAGTTGATGGAAACTATAACAAAATTGTATGAAAATCCCTTTGCTTCAAATAAGGTATTTCTCATGAAATGTTTGTTTAATATGAAAATGGTAGAAGGTTGATCTATTGCAGATCATTTAAATGAGTTTAATACTATTACTAGTAAGTTATCTTCTATGGTTATTAATTTTGATGAATAAATTAGGGCTCTGTTGATTTCGTGTTCTTTGCTTGAAAGATGGAATGGCTTGATAATGGTTGTGAGCAATTCCATTTCTGGATCTAATACACTAAAATATGATGATGCATTCAGTTTTAAATTTTGGGTGAGAAAACTCATAGGAAAACCTCAAATGGATCTACATCAAGAAGTAATTTGAATGCACAAGTAGATGCAGAATGACTAAGAGAGGAAATAATTCCAAAAATCGTGGGAAATCAATAGAAAAGTCAAAGAGGAAGAGGTCTCAATCTAGAAGACTTATAGATTGTTGGTACTATGGGAAGCTAGGGCATATGAAGAAAGATTTTTGGACTCAAAAGAACAATGAAGGAGATAAACTAGAAGGGAACAAGGAGGCAAATGCAGTAAGTAACAAATCCAAAGATGATGCTTTGCTTCTTTCTATAGAAAGTATTGATGATTCATGGGTTTTAGATTCTGGTGTTTTATTTCATGCTACACCTCATAGAGGTTATTTTATTGATTATGTCCAAGGGAATTTTGGGATTATTTATTTGGGGGATAATGAATCCTATTAGACTTTTAGAATGGGAAAAGTTAAGATTAAGTTACAGAATGAGAATCATTGGCTACTACATGAGGTAAGACATGTTCCAAGGTTGAGTAGAAATTTAATTTCAGTAGGAAAACTTGGTGATGAGGGTTGTGTAGTTACTTTCAATGATAAAAATTGGAAGGTTTGAAAAGGTTCCTTTTTAGTAGCAAAAGGTGCGAAAGTAGGCATCTTATATCTTTGTGTAGGTCATATTGTTCCTTCTACTTTGATTGTTTCAAAGAAAAATTAATGTTTAGGAATAGTTGTTGTAGTTGAGCAAGGAGAAAAAATAGCTATTGTAGTTTTTGATACAATGCTATGGTACAATAGACTTGGGCACATGAGTGAGAAATATATAAAAGCACTTCATTCAGAAAAAAGTTTACAAGGTTTGAAATGTGTTAATATGAATTTCTAAGAAAGTTATGTGTATGGAAAACAAAAGAGAGTGAGGGTTGGAAAGACTACGAAGGAAAACAAAAGTGAGAGCTTAGAGCTCATATATTTAGATGTATGGGGACCAACTTAGGTATCTTCCCTTGATGGATTTCATTATTATGTTACATTTATTGATTATGAATCTAGAAAACTATGGGTTTATTTCCTTAGATAAAAATCTAATGTATTTCACACTTTAAGAAATGGAAATGCTTGGTTGAAAACGAGACTAGTAAGAAATTAAAATGTCTTAGATCTGATAATAGTGGTGAGTATTGTAGTCATAATTTGAAGATTACTACTTCACTAATGGTATTTGTAGAAAAAAAACTATTCCAAGGAATCCATAGAAAAATGAAGTGGCTGAAAAGATGAACAAGACTATAATAGAGCATGCAAAGAGTATGAGGTTTCATGAGAGGTTGCCCTTAAATATGTGGGTGGAGGCTATTAATACTATTTTTGATTTGATTAGTAGAGGCCCCTCTACTCCTTTGGGTTGTCATATTCTAGAGGGAGCATGGACTGGTAAGAAGGCGAGTTTGTCTTTTTTCAAAACCTTCAGTTGTGAAGCATTTTTTCATATAGATTCTGAAAAATAGAACCAAGCTAGAAGCTAAGTCAAAGAAATGTGTATTTTTTGGATATGATATTAATGAATTTGGTTATAGGCTTTGGAATTTTGCAAATCATAAAATTGCAAGAATCAAGAATGTTATATTCAATGAGAAATTGTTGTAGAAAGATATGTTGTAGCATCATAAGAAGAAAGAAGATGATTATGTAGTGTTGGATGATACTCCAAAAGATGATGTTTCAGTGACTCCTCTTGATGATCAACAACCACAACTACAAATACCACACACCCTAGTGAATGTTAAATGACTAACAAGGCTAAGTAGACCTCCAAAAATATTTTCTTCTTTTTTGTACTCTATTTTACTAACAAATGATGGTGAAACTGAATGTTATGATGAAGATGTGTAGATGGATACTAAAATTTAGTAAGAGTCTATAATGAAAGATGAAATGGACTCTTTCCTAAAAAATAATACTTGGGAGTTACGCAAGTTTCCTACCGGTAAAAGGTCTTTAAAGAATAAATGGGTTTTCAAGTTGAAAGAAGAGGATGGAGGTAAGAAAAGGTTCAAAACTAGGTTAGTTGTAAAAGGATTTGCATAGAAAAAGGCATTGATTGTGATGAGATGTTTTCTCCTATTGTTAAAAGGACTTCTATTCACACTATTTTAAGTATTGTGGCTACTGGATATTTGGATTTGGAGTAGCTTGATATTAAAATAACCTTTCTTCATGGTAATTTGGATGAAGAGATATATAGTACAAGTATAGGGATTTGAGCTCAAAGATAAAGAGAACTTAGTGAGTAGATTGAAGAAAACATTATATGTCTTAAAGAAAGCACCTTGACAATGGTATATGAAATTTGATAGGTTTATGCATGAGCATAGATACAATAGGTTTCATTCATATCATTGTGTTTATTTTTAGAGGTTGGATGATGACAACTACATTATTTTCTGTTTATATATTGTTGATATACTTGTAGCTAGGTCTAACATGGATCACATTTAGGGGTTAAAGGAATAGTTTGCACATTCATTTGCTATGAAGGATTTGGGGCCAATAAGACACATCCTTGCTATGAAGATTTTTAGAGATAGGAAGAATAGGAAATTGACATTATCTCAAGTTGATTATATTGTAAAGGTGTTGCAACACTTCTTTATGAAGAATGTTAAAGTTGTTAGCACACCTTTACCTATTCATTTGAAGTTGACAAAGGAGATGTGTCCCAAGACACAAGAAGAGGAGGATAAGATGTCTAAGGTACTTATGCTTCAACTATAGGAAGCTTGATGTATGCTATGGTATGTACAAGGCCATATATTGCACATGTAGTGGGAGTCATTAGTAGGTATATGAGTAATCTAGAAATTGAGTATTAAATGTAGTCAAATGGATTCTTAGATATTTAAGAGAAACATCCAATAAGTGTCTACATTTTGGGGGCTCTACTACTAATTTATAGGGATACATTGGCTCAAATTTGTTAGGGAATATTGATACTAAGTGGAGTACTATAGGTTATGTATATACTTTTCATGGGGTGGTCATGAGCTAGGTTTCTAGCTTGTAGAAGGTTAATGCCTTATCCACTACATAGGTAAAGTATTTGTTGCTAAAGAGGTAGCCAAGGAGATTATATGGCTTTTATTCTTCTTGGAAGAATTGGGACATCCATAGAAGAATAATTATTTGTTTACAAATAGTCAGCATGCCATTCATCTTGCAAAGAATTCAGCTTTGTAGTCAAAGAAAAAACATATGTAGTTGTGGTACCATTTCATTTGGTTAGTTTTGGATGATGGACAGTTAAAGCTAGAGAAGATACATATAGATGATAATCCATCAGATATGTTTACCAAGGTAGTAACAAGGGAGAAGCTAAAATACTCTCTATCTTCAATTGGTCTTCTCGACTAAATAGAATAAAAGAACAATAGAATCTAGGGTGGTTTGATATATTCCAATGGGAGATATAGGTTTTGCAGTACTATGATCAATCTCCAAGTGGGAGGTTATTGTTGTGGATTCTGATCAGTCTCCAAGTGGGAGATTGTTGTGATGTGGAGCCTAATCAAAATTGGAGGTTTATTTGGAATATTTTTTCTCCCTTTAGTATTTCTACAGGGGTTTGGGGGTAGTGCACCCAAGATGGGGTCAAGGGGCAGCATCCCTATGGGGTCTTGGGGTAGCACCCTAGGTGCACTCCCTATCATAGTATAGGGTGGGGTTGAGGGGCAATGCCCTTGCAGGGGTTTTCAAGGGTAGTTCCCCTGAAGTGCAAAAAATGCCCTTATATTGTAAAAGGGGTCGGCTACTATTTTTCTTATTTGACGACTTATTCTAGCCCTAATTTTGTAAGAAAAAAAAGGTTGTATAAAAAAGGGTAAGGGTTAGGGATTTCATTATGTAATGGTGATATTGTATCTTCTTGCAACAATATTGAGATATAAGGGATTGCAGATTGTAATCAATGGATAATAATAATATTAGACTTTTTATTGGTGGATGTAGCCTAGGGATTTAGAGAACCATGTTAAATCTTGGTGTCTTATGTTCTTATTTATGTGATCTATTATTTTTCAATATTGTTTATATTTGCATGTAATTGTTATTTCTATCTGAGGTCAATCTTTACAGTCTAAGGGTTTGTGTACCTATTAATTGATAAAAACAAAGGTGGAGAACTACTTCTCACCATTTAGAGAGTTAGTTTTTATATAGTTAGATTTGTTTTATTAGTTTTTTGCATGTGTTTACATTTTAAAATATCTCATTCTCAACAAAAAAAAGAGGAGATGATTTCTTATAAATACATGTATGTAATATTTACTCCAAGTCATTACTTTGATGCAATAATAAATGCTATTGGTGCTCTCATTCTGAAGTGTAGTTATTATTACTAGAGTTTTTTATTTTTTTGAATGCATGTTTATGAATAATAGTGGAACCAATGGTTTTGTTGTGTTGATTTGATTGTGTGACCTTTTAGTTCTAGTGTTTGCCTCATGTTAAAAAATTCCACTAACATATTGAGTTGGAGAAAAGATCACCTATTTTTCCTCCATAGCTTCTTTTCTCGCATGAGTGTACTTTCTACGGCCTTATGTTTCAATGAGAAGTGAAACATCTTTCAGTTATTATTGAGTTCTCATTGATGAGTGCATCAATGCAATTAAGGAAGTATTGCTCCTATTTTCATTGGTTTTGTACTTGATATTTTCAAAAAATTTACTCATAGATGTGTTGTTACTGTGGTTTATGTTCATTAGGAATTTCCCTTTCAAGTTATTTGATTTAATCTCTTGTTACCTTATCTTTTTTATTTTCTTTGCTAGCATTTGGTTAGAATAGGAATTCATATAGTTGCATAGATACATTGCATTCATCATAAACTAGAAAATGTTAAAAAAATGTCTCTTTTATGCTTACTTTTAAAAATAGTAGATCAAATGTCTTATCCAAAATTGGTTTGAATTAGCAAAGGCCTCCTCATGGACAAATACATTTATCTTTAATTGAGCTAATTCTAGTACATGACAAGATCACCTGGAACCTTGGAGTTGATCCTAGATTATCTTTTAAAGAGAGGAGTTGGAACGAATTCTTGCCACTAAGAATCATGCAAAATGACAATTCAACAGTATGTTGGCAAGATTTTTAGCTAATCCTAAAGAAAATCATATGATGGAAATAAAGAGAATTATGAAGTATATGAAGGGTACTGAAGATTATGGATCATGGTAAAAGAAAGTTGGCAATTTATATTTGAAAGCCTTCACTGATGTAGATTTGGTAGGAAGTGTTGGTGATAGGAAGAGAACCAATGGTGGAGCATTATTTCTTGGTAAAAGGCTAGTATCTTCAACAATTAAAAAGAAGAATTACATTTCTCAATCTATAACAGAGGAAGAGTATGTTACAACAATAGTTAATTACTCCATCGTTGTTTGATTCAAACAACTATTGGTAGGTATGATGGTAGAAATCAAGGATCCAATGGTTATCTTTTGTGATAACACCAATTCAATTAATATATCAAAGAATCATGTGTTGCATACCAAGACCAAGCACATTGCAATAAAATATCAGTTTTTGAGAGAATTGGTGCAAGACAAAGAGGTGAGATTGGAATATGTGAATATTGAAGAAAAAATTGTAGACATTTTCACCAAGTCATTACCTAAGGATACATTTTTGTATCTAAGAGGTAAGTTAGGGGTTATTCCACTATATAAAGCTCACTAAATAAAGTTTAGTGATGCATCAACTAGAGAATATTGAAGATCAATCAAGTTGATGTAGTAATAAAAGAGTAGATTGTGTATGACTTAGTACATAAGGTATATTGAAATTCACTAAATATTGTCTTTGGCATAAGATGTCAAAGAAGGAGAGTTGGTTGTCATATCACAATTTTTTTTTTGAAGATACCAAGGAGAACTTGGTCTGATATCAAATAAGAAAAGTTTGATATCAGAAGATGGTGTTGAAGATAGAGTAAACTTATAGAGTTTGCCGACAGAGGAAGAAATTAAAGTCAGAGGGAGTTCACACTAATGGAGGGAGTTGTCATGGATGAGAATCACAATGAAGCTAAGGATATTATCCTTACTATTATTTTTCTCCAAAATTTCATTATATTATGACATCTTGTGTTGTCATCAATGTCAAAGAGGGAGATTGATGAAAATAATTGATCAATTGTATATTATCTTTGATGTTACACAAAATGTCATATCTTTACTAGTCAATGTATTTCAAGCTCATTGCCACAATGAAGGAAATTTCCTATGTCTTTTGAGGATTCTAGAGTTTACCAAGTTTAGAAGACAATATCTACCAAGTTCACTTAGGCATCAAAGTGAAGTTCAAAAATGTTAAGCATTAACCGAGTTCACTTGGTTAACATAGGAAAATCATTTCAATGTTAGTGTCTACCAAGCTAGGTCATGTAATGAAGCATTTTCTTGTTTTGGTATATTTAGTTAAATAGATTTGTTTGTTGGTTCTAGCCAACTAAAGAGATGAATATTAATTATTCTAAGGTGTATTCAAGCTGACTTGATAATGTAAAATTTGATATAAGGTCAAGTTGAGTATTGAAAGTGTGTGAGAATGTGTGGATGATAAGAAGATGCATAAAAGAAGCAGATTGCATAAGAAGAATATCCTTGAGGAGCTGCAAAGATACATTTGATCAAAAAGGATCAAGTAATGAAGAAAAAATTGAGTTAAGAAATAAAAAAAGATAAGTTTTCACTAACAATCATATCATACCATTGTTACTCTCTAACAATTGTAGTAGTTTATCTAATCTCCTAATAGAGTTGGCTTAACAATTATTTTCCAAATCCTCTAACAAGGTGGAATTTACAGATTGAAGAGTCTAAAGAACTATAACAAGGTTTCTCCTACTAGGGTGATTAAATCCTCTAACTAGGTCACACCTAACAGTGTGTTTTGTAACCTTTAACATGGTTGGCTCCTAGCAAGCCTCACTTCAAAAGAGTGAAAAATAGTAACTAGATGTAATTGGTGGTTTTCCCAAATTGGGTTTCCACATTGAATATTGGTGTCACTTGTGTTCATTATTTTTCTTTAATGTGTATGAAACTAAGTTAATTAAGGTTAATTATAGTTAAACATCTTAAAATCTACATCTTTAGTATTTGGTGAGTTACAACATATTGTTAGTGTTAACTGAGTGCTTGTGTATTAACTAAGTAACAAAAAATTTTAGTAGAGTTTATGTTTTTTATTGACATCTAAGGGATCTAAGATTTATTTTTGTGGTAAATAGTTCACCCCTCCCCTCTTAGTTACTCTTATATTTCCAACAGTTAGGTTAACCTTGATTAAAGGATTTTGACTGTTACAATGGTTAGAAAGTAGTAGAAAGTTTGATGTATAAGACACAACTCACTTAAGAAATTTAGATCTCCATTCATCTCATCTTGTGAATCATTGATTAGAATTCATTAATATCTCCATCAATAAACTTCTTGGAAATCCTTCAAGAAATCACACTTCACCAATCTTCTCACCTTTCCTCTGCTACTATGGACTTTATAGGTTTTCCATAAATTCACCAATAAAAAATGATCCAACCTTAGAAAAAATATATTATGCTTCCTTAACTAGGTAGATTTGATCATTTTCTTCTTAAAAATCAGCGTAGATCTTAGGGTTCTATATTAGATTCAACAAACTAAATTCATCCATTTAATAAGTCAGCTCATCAATCCTTATCATCCACATGTTTTGACTAATCCAAAACTTCAAGTATGTCAGCCTCAAACTTGATTATTCCACAAACTATAATTTTTATGAGACTTAGTCATCATTATGTAGGTTGGTCTCTACTATTTTGTTTCACTTAGTTTTTACCAACTTTCTAGTCTTCACTATGCTTTATTTCTTCATCTTTCTTGATCATAACTATCACTCGGCTAATATTGTTTGACTCAGCCAACTCTTAAGTTCCTTAATCTTCTATTTCAACTCCTTTATTGACTAACCATTATTTACTAGGATTTTCTTATGTTTTATTCAATACTTATATACTTCATACACTAATAAAACAATACATCATCTTGTCAAAGACTAACTAATCAGGTGCCCATTGTGATTCCATCATACTTGCTCCTCTTCACTCAACAACTTCACTAGTTCATCTAGTTATAAGTATTTTCAAATCCTCTTCATCAATAAATTGATATGGAACTCTACACTATTAGAAAATGTCTCTCCAATAGGTTTGAAGTTAATGATAATATAAAAATTGTTCCAATTGTAGTTCCCTACAATCTTCCTCTTTCGCATTGATGGAAACAACCCTAATTACCATGAAAATTGAAAACATATTATCATAAAACATAAAAATAATAGATCCCTCCATGATTTGATACAAATATTCATTAATATCCTTAGTTTTATTATGGTTCTCATCTTGCATTAACTCACACTTCTCCTTCTATGGTAACAATTGTATGTTCTTCAATGTTAACACCAATTGTAATACCAATTGTATTGGTAAAACCTCTAATCATATTCTCTATTATTCCTTAAAATATAGGATGGTAATTGTACACATATCCCTCTTATACCTCAACATATACTCTCCCTCATGATAAGTTAATAATAACTAATAGTTAAGGCTCTCCCTCTTTGACAACAATGTAAAAGACATCAACCATTCACATACATATTATCCTTGTGTCACTATGTGACTAATATGTTAAAATCATTTAAACTATCATCCATAGCTTAAATCTTTGTAGTCCCATCTTCATATGCTTTAGACCATCATTTAACAATCTTTAGGAAGCTACTAAAGTATGACATCTTGCATCAATGTGTATATTATTCTAATCACAACATTTGATGTAGTGTGACATCTCATCTTAGCTTTCTTTAGATAGGGGAATTACCCTTAGCTTACCTCTTAAATACTAAACATAATCTTTAGCTAATTCCTTAGTGAATATATCATCTATCTACTCCTTTGTGTTCACATACTCTAGCCTTACTTCTTTGTCTTGTACCAATAAATTCTCAAATAATGATATTTTATAGCAATGTGTTTGGCCTTTGTGTGGATCATAGGATACTTTGATATGTTTATAGCACTTGTGTTATCACAATATATCATAATAGGTTTAATAAGCTCTTCCTTAATACCTTTAACCAACTACATGATCTACACAGTATTAGAAAAATTGACTACTGCTGCAACATACTCAACCTCTACAATGATTTGAGAAATACATTTTCTTTTCTTTCTTGTGCATGAAATTAGTCTTTTTCTTAGAAAGAATGAGCCTCGAATTGTACTATTTCTATCATCAATGTTTCCAACCCAATCAATATCTGTGTAAGCTTTAAGTTCAAACTTGTCACTCTTTTTGTACTATAATCCATAGTCTTCTATTCCTTTTAGATATCTTAGTATTGTTTTTGCAACCATCATGTGATTTTCTCTAGGATTAGTAGAAAATATAGCAACTATACCAATTTCTAATGTAATTTCAGGTTTATTATGTAGAAAATAATATCATTTTCCAATCCTTGACGTATATATTGTATCATTCACCTTAGTAGAATCATCACTTTGAAATTTTATGACTAGTAATCATAGGTGTTCTAATTGATCTTGAGTCCTCCATCCCAAAAGTCTTCAATATCTGCTTGATATATGTTGATTAACTAATGTAAATCCCTTTTTGTAAACTTGTAAACCAACAAATAACTTGATCTCTCTGAATGTCAACATCTTGAATTCTTTCTTCATCTCATTAGAAAATGATCTATAGAAAAAATCATGTCCTTCAAATATGATATAAAAAAAAAATTCAGCTAGTAATATCTTGATCTTAGATTCAATTTTTAGGTAAAGATTCTCATTATCTTTAGTTCTTGAAAAACTAATTTTCATCAAATAATTATGTAACCTTTCATACCAAGCTCTAGGGGCTTGCTCCAAACCATATAATTCTTTATGTAGTTTTCATACCATATTTCTCTTTCTAGGATAAACAAATACTTTAGGTTGATCAATGCAAATTTCTGCTTCTAAGATTCCATTCAAAAATACAAAGTTGACATCCATTTGGTATAACTTGAATTCTTTGTAAGAAATATATGCAAGAAAAGTTATCACTTCATTCAACCTTGGAACTGGGGAAAATTTTCTCACCATAGTCAGTTCCATCCTCTAATGCATATCCCTTACAAACTAGTCTTTCTTTGTTCCTTGTGACTTCACCTTTCTCATTCATCTTGTTTCTAAATAACCACTTTTTTTCAATCACATTATTATCCTTCTGCATGGTACCAATGACCATGTCTTTTTGTTCTCTATTTAATCAATTTTATCATTCATTGCCTTAATCCAATATTCATTCTCAAAAGCATTGTGAGGCCTCACCCCAACCTGTCATAGCATAGACATTCTTACTTGCATTTTGATATTTGAGACTTTGATATTTTGATAGTTATTCAAGACTTAGATGGATAGTGGCTTCTTTTATCTATTGATTTTGACATTATAATAGTGTTTTACATCTATGATATGCACTAAGAACCTGATATTGTGTATGAAATGATCGAACACGTATGTATGTAGCTTTAGAACATGATAGAATTAGATTATAATGCAATGAAATTTTTAAATTTGATTATGATGATTTATGATAAGTAGATAGATGATGAATTGATTATGATGGTTTTTGATATGTAGATCTGATATTTGAATAACTTGAATGATTTATTTGAAAGGATTAAGAAAGGAGATTTAATATGAATTATGTTAATATGGATTTCCTAAAATTTGAATGCATTTATTATATATATATATATATATATATATATATATATATATATATATATATATATATATATATATATATGACCACCTTGGACAACCAATGCTTGAGTTTAATGTGTAGGAAGTGGAACCATGGAAATTCTTGTGGGGAACAAGTTCCAAACCTATGTGAACATAGTTTAACCAAGAAAAATTTATGGAAAATTAAAAAGCCTCATTGTGAAAGTATTTTGTTTCATAAATGTAACTTTTCTTGTATGTGGAAATTTTTAATCATAAAGATGCATTAGAGACATGTCATGGTGATGTGGTATGTGTTTTTATGTGTCACTTGACACTTGTGGACTTTGTGTGTAATTGACATGTCATTTAAGGTTTTGATCATGGTGGCAATTTACCCTAAAATTAAGTACCTTATTAATGAGTAAGTAAACCCACTTGACAAGGGGTAGGATGGGTCACAATCAAAGGAAATTCGAATTTGGTCTTGGCTAAGGTTTTGAGGGGTCATTAGGTGGTCTCAAAGTGTGTTTTATGTGAAAATAAGTTACCCATATGATAGTATATCATGTTAGGGACCTAATTTTGACCATGTTAGTGTCTAGATAGCCTAGGGGGGCCCTTTACCCATGCATTCTTCCATCAATTCGAAATTGGAGTTGTCACATGTGTTTTCTCCCATGTCTCCACTAAGTCAAAAATAGAAAATTTAGAGGGGTTCAAGTTTGTAAGAGAAAGTGGCTTGGTGTATTTGCTAAAATAGTTAGTGAGAAGGCCTTATTAGAGAGTCTTGGACAAAATAGTGGGGTGTTCACCCACTCTCTATGTTTAGAGATAGTTAGGGTTTTGGAGGGAGATTTCAGGAGCCCTATAACAACAATCATTGCTTTTATCTTGGACCAAGGTTGGTGTTTCAACCATGTTAATTTTTCTTTCTTTGGTATTGCATAATTAATCTACAAGCATGAAGTATTTTTCATGGGATCATGCATTGTATTGTGAACTTTGTATGGTAGATCTTGGTATTGTGTTGTGACAATGTGGATGTGTATTGTGTTCATGCAAATTTCTTGGCTTTCCTTCTTGATTTTCTTGTTTTGATTTGAATGTTGAATATGAACATGGGTGTGAAGACTTTACTCACCTTTGGGAGGGAGGATAAGTCTTAGGTGAAGGGGTTAGTTGTGCTCAACAATGTAGTAGAGATCCTCTTCTCTTGGATATAAGGGGGAAAGATTTCATGGAGTATAGGCTCCATTGAAGCCATTGTCTTGATATTATGATTTGGGGGTGATAAATGGAAATACAAATTTGGGGGGGATTAGTAGAAAATGTGGAGAGAAGCATGGATGATGAAAGCCTTGTAGAGGCATGGTGAAATTAAATGTGTGTGAATTGTATTGACATCCTCAAAGAGCCCAACTTCACCCAATTTTTTATGATTCCAATGGTGAATCAATGTGAAAGCCATGGAAGGGATATTTTTGTGTTATGTGGTGTGTTTCATACATTAGCAAGTGATGAGTATGTGTATCCCATTTGGACCTTGTTTCCCCTACTCGGTGGGTGTCTTCCTAGAATCTTAGGATGGAAGGTGAGCCTCCATGGTTCCTAGTTTGTGTGTTTTTTCCAATTTTGTGAAGATGGAATATTTGAAGATATTAGGGTTTCACCCTTGACAAAGTTGAAAAATCAAGTGGGTAGAGAGACCAATCTTCCTATATTATCACAAAATGTGTTGTGATGTTAAGTCTCCATTTTTTTTTCAATGTGATGTAAAAAAAGTATTTTTATTATTGTATATTGTTGAAATGGTGTAAGGATAGATTGGGAAATTGTATATAGTTACTTGCAAGGAAATATTCATTGTAAGTTTTTACATTATATGGTTTGGTGTAATATGAATAATCATGTAAATGAGACACTTCTTCTTATAAATCAATTAGTCGAAATATTTCATAATGGTTATGTTTCTTTTGATATAGTTGATTTAAATCAAAACATAGATGATTTCATTGTAAGTTTATATGTTATGTATTCAATATATGGAAGAAATTTTTCATGTTTTGATAGTTCATTTTATGTATTACAAAATTCAAAATTATTGCTACATGTAATTTTTTAGAATATGACTCATAAAGTTTAAAATTCAATAAGTCAATAGACTTCCATAGAACCCACAAGAAGATACATTAATTAGTATGCTAAGATTGACTTTAAAACTTAATACCTTAAACAATCTCATGTTATAAACATTTTAGCAAGGAGAAGGAATGAGTAGATCTCATAGTATAAGAATTCATAAAATAAATAGTCCTGTATGTGCATAAATTACTCTCTAGAATTTGTATGGGAGAGACAAATAAGTCTCCTCCCCATTATATTCTAATATTTTAATCCAATGAATATCCCTTGGAATCTCCCAAAAAGTTGTCATGAAGGTCAACCCTCTAACCAAGGAGAAAGAAATAAACTTAAGCTCAAAAAAATACACCATAGGTCCATGATGGGATAGGAGGATGGGAAAAAATAAAAAATAAAATAAAAGGAAATATAAAACCTAACACTTGAACCAATCCACCAAACAAGAAAAAAAATAAAAAATCTATAATCAAAATGATACATTGGTGAATCCTATTAATCTAGTTGTTACCTTTAAGCTAAAGGGATACCATATTCAACATGGGGGATACCATATTCAACATGGGGGATACCATATACAAGATCCAAAATCACCGCTATACACAAAATGAAAAATATTTACCCTACAAGAAATCCACCATGGGTGAAAAAGCTTAAATACTTCTCTTTTTTCTAGTAATATATAGATAATTTGGTTTGCCTAGGTATCTAGAGATTTATAGGCTAGGGCTCTTTGATGATGCTAGTAACTAAAATTATGGCTTGACTCTTGAATATAGAGACCTATGTTTATTTAAGTTGTATTTTAATAAAGGCAAGTGTATATATGTGTACACACACACACGCGCGTGCACGCGCCATGCACACACACATGCACGCACGCACGCACGCACGCACACACACACACACACACACACACACACACACACACACACACACACACACACACACACACACACACACACACACACACACACACACACACACACACACACACACACACACACACACACACACACACACACACACACACACACACACAGACGCATGCACACGCACGCGTGCACACACACGCACGCACACACACACACACACACACACACACACACACACACATAGACGCATGCACACGTGCATGCACACACACACGCACACACACATGCACACACACGCACGCGCGCGCGCACACACACACACACACACACACACACACACACACACACACACACACACACACACACAATTGTACATTTCCTAGCACAAGCATTAAAACAAGTTAGTTCAAATGTCAAATCCTACAATACCTCAATTCAATAGTTAAAATTGATACCCTTATCTCAAGTTTTGTTGCTAGTGTTAGGTGTAAATTTCAACTAACTTATTGTTCTCCCGCTTAGCAACTAAGACATTGTTGTGGTGCTAGATATTATTTTGTATAGTCCTTGCATCTTTTAAATAAAAACATATTTTCCTTTAATGGAGGACATAGATGCTTCAAAATTTGATGCATTGGCTCCATAGACACCATGTTGTCCTAGCATACTTGTGGAACTCCTTTCCATTTTCCCTCCATTTCTACCTGTCTTTTTGTCATGTTGTAAACTATAAATGTTTTCTTAAGACCTTATGTTTTCTTTAAGGCTCTTCTATTATGGTATTGGAAATTTTATTTAAGACTATTTAAAAGTAACCATGTACCTTGTACCCTTCTATCCTATTGTTTGAGTATAAATTTTAGTTACATCCATTGTAATAGACATTGCAATTTACTTTCTCTTGATTATGAAACTTTGTGCGTTATTTAAATGTTCTTTTTATACTATTGTGATTTTGATGGAAATATTAAAAACCAAACATGAAATCCACTTGAACTTGTTTCTATTCATAATAAAGGAAGATTTTAATCCTCTAAAACTCATTCTAAAAATAGTTTTCATCCTCTAAAATATTCAAGAAGTGTGGATTCATAGTCATTTGATTTTTAAAATCTCTTTTGGAAATCTCCTTTTCTTAACCTTCATTTTCTTATTCACTTTGTGAAATGAAATTCCTCTTTTGCATGATATTCCTAAAATTTATCATTCTTCAAGGCACTCACTTTGCAATTTGACTCAAGTAGGTACTTTTATTTCATTGGATATTTTGCCTAATAGGTAAGGATGATGCCTCAAAATTTCCCTTTTTATGGAAGTAGTTTTTCTTGGTCCAAGGCCTGCTATGAATAGTAGGGGAAAAACATCAATTCATGTGATGCTACTAGGCTTATGTCAACACCAACTTAGTTGGTTACCGTAACCATTACCTATTCAACAACTTCATACTTTTCATCTAGAGTAAGGAAATGTTCCACTAAATCAAGCTTTAGTAATAATACCTATTTTCCAAGACAACATAATATTGCAACCATGGCTAATGGATTTTGAAGATACCAAAAAAGAGCCACAATACACCTCAAAATCCTTGCAAGAAAATATGGGCTCATAGAAAGTGATAAATGGGGCATTTAATTCTAGTAATAAAGTTCTCCAATCCATCAATGATAAGCTTATCCTAATTTAGTTTTTATGTGCATCTATGTATTGTCAAATGGTCCTAAGAGATATGAGAATTCTCATATAATGTAGGCAATAATTCATCTTTATAAATAACATTTATTGTATCTAGTCCTTATGCCAAATCATATGGATTCTCCTCTACAATATTAAAAATAACCTAGGAGGAAAATAAAGAAAACCAAAATCTAATTGAATTAACAATAAAATATGATTAGCTAATTTTACTACCATATAGTGCACTACAATATTGATATTAAAAAGAATATCGTATATGTCAATGCAAGAAGAAATTTAGTTAAGATAAAAATAAATTCAATCAAGATAAAAAAATATATATGTAGACAAGAAACATCAATCACTTTCATATTCAGAGTCACCCACAATACTTAATCATATAGAAAATAATATTATGAATAGTAGTAAATAAATAAAATCATCATGAAATACTTGAAAGATATTTTCCTTTGAGTATTTATAACACTAGTTTGAGGATCACAAAATAACTATATTATTCTGATGCTCTGTCATAAACTTAAATAGGTGTTGTTGGTCATTCTCTTTTCACTTTTGTAGACTAGAATTCTTTGAAGGAATATTTATATGTGATGTAAAAATAATATTGAGTATTTTACCTACATGATCTAACATCACATATTATGTTGGTTCTTTATTGGACCCTTAACTGAATACCACATACGTGCTTCTTCATATTCTTTAGATGACTCATCATCACTAGGTTTCTAACACTAAAAGGTGCATTTGATACTCTTTTCCATAGCTATAGTCCATAGGCTTGAACCAACCATTTTTTGGCTCTTATAGACAACACTATTTGATATTCTTTCTTTATAATAGGGAAAATGTTGGTGCACATGACATCCTTCAATATTACTTTACACTATTAAATCTGTTAACCACATCACTAAGGTAGAAAGCTTCAAATTTGTTCATTTAAGTGTCATCTAAGTCATCCTTGGGTATATCTATAGTAAATTGAATAAGTTTCTTTCCTTTAGCTTTCTAAATGTAATGTAACAACAAAATCAAGTTTATCTTAGGGCGACCATCATAATTAGTAAAGTGCACCTATAATGATGTGTCATAAGAAGAGTATTCTTAGATTTCCTTTATAAATAAAAATAAAATTTTACATGATATATCTTCATAAAGAAAAAAATGAAAATGCAAATGGCATAGTGATTTCATTAGTAAGATATACATAGGAAGCTTATGGAAATGTGCAGGATCATGGTCAACCAAACTATGCCCTTAAGTGGCAATAAAAAATCAAAAAATTAGGGTTATGTAAACTTGACGTGCAATTTTCTACTTGTTATTAACTTCATATCAAAAAGTTGAGAGAAAAGAATCTCTAGAAAATTGAATCTAGTTTCTAAACTACTCAGACTTATCTCAAAAAAAAAAAAATTGATTGTCAAAATTTTAAATTTTAATGTAATATTACAAAAAATTTAGAACAAAAATAATAAGTAGCTGTATGTTTGACCACCTTAATCAAAATCAAATGATAATATTTTTTAATAATATTCCAGATATAAGTAGTAGACTCATGCCTAGATGTGACACATATTTTTGGGTATTTTTATTCTAAATAAATAATAATTAATTAATTTTTGACTTTTGTATTTTTGGAATAAAAAGCTCTCGTGTCTGATCATCTTAACTAATTCAAAACTCTATAAAATTCAATTTTTCATTTTTTTCCTTATAGTAGAAGAAACGTAGAATGTGATGCATCTTTTGGATTCAAAAAATGTTGTACCATTTGAAAGTTATAGTTGTTTTCTAAGTAGTGTGTGAGTCAATAGTTTATATGTAACTCCATTAGAAAATAAGTAATAATTACTTACTAAACTCATTATTTGACAAACCTTACATTTATGGAAAGATAAGAACATTCCTAAGAAACTCTTTCCATTTCATCAAATTTTGGTGAAAAAAAAATCATCAACTACATGTTTGAAGTAAAAATCACATAAAAATAGGCCAAAAGCACATTTTCGGGATGTTTTTAAAGTTGATCATATAGGTTTGGTATCAAAAAATATAGTAGACCTTATCAAGATATTAATTGTTTTCATTTAGTATAAGGGTGGGTGGGGGAAAAAATAGAATAGATTTTTAAATGGTTTGAGATATTTCAAAACTACAGATTTTTTAGATCACCACTTTTTGGCACACCATGATCTTGCACATACCCTTATGACCTAAATAACAAAAATTATCTTCAATTTTATGATTGGGTTTTTGTATTTAAGAAATTTCCTTTATTTATTTTTTCCTGAGAGGTCTCACTTGTAGTAAAATTTTCAAAATGCACATGTATTTTTTCTTGGACACCTCTCAAAGATTGTAGTCCTTGTATTGGCACGGGTCTTAGAAAATCTAATCTAAACAATACTCTATGTGGATTTTCATTAAGTGTCAATGTCTCCTTTAATGTGTATAAATGTATAAGTTATAATTATTTCTTCTAGAAAATATATATTCTTGTCAATGATTAATTGTTCACTTATCTTTGCAACTTTGTGTTATAGCAATCACCTTTTCCTTGGAATGTTTAGCCCTTACATCATCTTTTCACTCAAGTTACACTATATTATAACCTAGGAAATTGAAGCAATGAATTTATTAATATGTTCTATAATTAATTTATAACTATGTTTTTATATCGTTCATAAAGAATTTTCCCCCTATATTGGTTTCATCAATGGTAAGATAATGATTGTGTTGTTTCCTACTTTACACCAACATACAATCATGGTAAAAGGAAGGAAGATTTGAATGATGTTTGCTACTCAAAAATTAGAATTTTTGACGTATCTTTTTCACTAAAATTTAAGACAAGACCTCATGATAGAATCCAATTGGTGTGTTGGTCCCATTCTACTTTCTTCCATTAATTAATCATTAATAATGACTACAAACTGTCTTAGGTTCAAAAATATGTTTTAGTATATAAACTTTACTTAAAGCACTTGTCAAAATGCCAACAACTTAATGCAAGGTATGTATATCATTGCTGGAAGTGCTTTGCAATGGAACCATTTTATAGATACTAATAGGAGAGTTTCAAGAATAGGAAAAACTAATTGAATGTGGAATGCCTATAACATGTACCTCTATGATACAGGATGTTCTTACGATTATACTCTATAGTCTACAACTAGTAACTGGTCCCATCTACAAAAGATTCATGCATTGAGGTTTAAAATCATAGTGACTTGGTAGGAATCTATAGGGTTTCCATTTACTACTAGAGATCTATTTCTTAAAAACCCATAAAAGGTTTTCTAAAGTTTGATTTTTTCTTTTATTCTAAAAAAAATCACAAGAATTTGTTGAAATTTCCTTGGTTCTACTTATTATGTATTATTTTGTACTCTTAAGGGCTTCATGTGCATTTTCATCTCTATTACAACTATTGTGTATTCATAAGATGTGAACATTTGGTAATATTTATTTTGAAAGAATGTTCAATCTTTAACAAAACTATTGTGATATTATGCTCACTTATCATACCCATCATGTTGTCCAGTTGACTTCTCTACTCATAGTCTATTTATTTTGATCCTTTGCTAATTTCATTTCACCTATGGTAGCTGAGGATTATCATTTGGAAACATTTCTTTGCTCTCTTACTAAGTTTGTGTCAATGTTCCTTTTAAAATTATGGCTACTATGACTGTTTCTTATAGTCTTCATTTCTTTTTCATTAATCATAAGGGATTTGATCATCATTCTTTTAAGTTTTGAACAAACGCTTTGCAACCTTTTAGAAATTCTCATTGATAGATCTAGTATGAACTTGAACATGAATTATCATTGTATACATGCCACAACTACTAGTTTCTACTTCACAAAACTTCTCTTTACTAGATCTAAAGTAAAACATTGAAGAAAAATGGTTTTCTTTCTCTTTACTCTATAATGGAGGTCAGTTGTGAATATTTTTCTGTAATGTTCATCAAAGATTATTAAGGATGCTAACTGTAAAATATATATACTCAAAAGACCTTCATAACTTTATCCTATTGATGCTTGATTCTTTTATATGAAACTTGGCATCATAGTTGTTACTATTGTAAAAAGACTACAAAAAGAAAATATTTTTCATTACAAAATTTGTGTGGCCTTCTATCTTTAGCATGGCTTCCTAATTTGTTTGTGCACTTGAAGCCTTTTCACATGTGACCATGACTGGTTCTTCTTTAATTAATATTTTTTTTTTCATTCCCAAATACAAGGTTGTATTGATTTTATTCTTTTCATCTACAAAAGCTAAACATCTTTTGCAAACAAAAAATTAGAAAATTGATTTACTCTATATATGATGCTCATATTGTACCCTTTGAAGGTTATTTGAAACTTCATGGATATTTAGATACTAATTTACCCCCAAATATTATTGTGCTAACAAGATTTTGAGTCTCTCCAAACTTTGGCAATTGCTATAATTTAAGAAGCTTTTATGTTCTAATGACACCCCTTAACTTTAGGTTATAAAGCCCCATTTTGTAATGTTGAAAAAACATTTATTTTATTTATATCTTTTGATCCATACCTAGTCTATTCTTATTTTATTTCTTGAATCTTTTGTCTATGGTCAAAACAATGACTATGTCTGGACACATAATTTTAATATCATGATTTTCAATTTTGTTGTTTCGTTTTGAAGCTTTGGTTGTCAATTGTGAACTCATTTCACAACCCAAACATTGTCAATCTATTTGTAGAAAATAACATTACTATTTCAAGATAATTACTCAAGTAAACTTTAATATGTTGTAGTAAGATTAATTCCATTTTTTATCATATATATATATATATATATATATAATTGACACAAGGTTTTCTATGAATATCATATCACCTTGGGTTGCCATAGTTATGCTTCCTTTGATTGAATTGCATGCTTCATTCATAACTCAGACTCCCATTTTTTCTTTATAGATTATGCAAATGGCATCCTAAAAGACTTATAAACCCAACATTACTTCCTTTGCTTAATCATGTTTAATTTTAAAGCTGAATATTACTTTTATCATTTACCATAATTCTAAATTCAAGACTCATATCAATCCTATAAAAATGAACACTCCTATTAAAATGAGCATTTTTTTCTAATTGAAATACTTTGGTAAGGAAGGTAGCTTCATTCAAAAATAATATGGATTCTTAGCTTTATAAAACATTCCTTTTATGATTAATTTTAATCTCCATTCTAATTTTTTTCTATTTTAGGGATTGTGTAGAATTTATTTTCTTAAATTCATGATTGTAACTAACCTTACTCTGTCATACTATGAAAAAAAAATTCTTATCTTAACATACAACCATCTTTGAATTAATACTTGAATGTTTGAACATACCTCATAGCTTTAGTTGAATGTTAAATTTCAATATTATTTACTCATGCATAAACTGATCTTAGTATAAGTACAATGTTGAACTTTGAATAAACTCCTAATTCCAGATCCTTTAAGATTATCATGCTCTATTGCATGTCAGTGCACTTTACTCTATGAACTTTAAAATAAATAAGAGTTTGGATTGCATCTTTTTTTTTTCCCTTTTATTAATGACACTCTCTTTCCTCTAGCCTTAACAACAACAAATTTTTTTTAACATTAGCATTTAAATTATGTTCAAGATTTTTTTTTAAATCTTCCATAGATATAATATGTAATAAAAAAATTGATCATCCCAACTATTATCTCTATAAATACTTGATGATTTATAGTTGCATATGAGTTGATAAGGCTGCTAAAATGTTTTGAAATGTTTTGAGTTCCTATTGTAGCATCATCATTGTGCTTTGTATCTTTTCATAATCGTATGTTAATATCATGACTTCTACACTTTAGTTGCTACATATAAAATTTTTTGTCATACTCTAAAACACAAAAATAATGTAATATTTGAGTCATATATAGAAATACAAAATGTTGCCTTCAGGAAATAGAAGATATCTACAATATGCTTCACATTCTAAGAATTACGCATGTGAAAGACCCAAATAACCTTATTCTAGACAACCAATAAAAAAAATTCCTTGATTCATCCACATTCCTCCATAAATCAAGATATAAGATGACTATTTGTTGATGTTGTACCTTATGTTGGGAGTTTGAATTTACCAATTTTCTCATGTAGTAGACTTACAAAGTTTTTAGCTATAAGCATTTACTTGATTCTAATACTTGCCCCCTTTTCTTATTTAGTCATTTGAACACTACTAGACATTCTTGAACATGAATTGCAACCCTTAAAACTCATTAAAATCTCTTTTGACTAAGAACTAAAAATATAAATAAGGAAGAATGCCTCGTGTACTTCAATTGGAAATTTTAGCCTTATATGATAGTCTGAACATGCTAAAGCTTTATGTGCACTTGTAGTTATTAGTATATGTTGAATCTGTTTATATCTGAAATCATTCTCAACCTTGTCTAAAATTTAAAATATGGTATGCTTAAAGGTTTTGTAGCTATAATACTAAGTCCCTTTAACAATAATTGAACAATATAGTCTTCATTTTTAAAAAATTAAATAGTTCAGCTAGAAACTCTCATGCTTAAAACTTCTGCATGCCCACTCAATAATATCTTCAAAGTCTTCAATCATTGCCCCTTCATGATTGGACCAGAAGGTTCCATGCTTGTAATTTATGTGCTCCCCTTTAATATTTTCCTCACCTCTTCAGTCTTGGCCTCTACAACTCTCAGCCATAAGGCTTCATGCATCTAATTTACGTGTAATCCTTCAATAACCTCAACTCTTCATACTTGTACCTGCACACTCAAGAACCAAATAGAGTAAACATTGAATCTTGTTTGCTCCTTTATTGTTGTTTCTTTTTTTTCTCTTCATCTAATGTGTAGGAATGGTTCAAGTTTGTATTCCTAATCTTAGTCATTCATAAGACTAGCCTATTTTTCTCTTTGATGTTTCTACAGGTGCCTAAAAAGATGAAAGGACTCAAGTGCTTCACTGATCCCTTAAAATCAACCTATCGCAATCACACAATGACAGAAAATACCCTAACCCATTTCTTATTTGGTTATTCATATTTGAACAATGTATGTGTCCTTTTTGAATCTTTGAACATTTTGAAAATGTTATAAAAGAAACCTCAAGATTATCAAAGTATTTCTATTTCAAAAGCTGCCACAACTTGTGTGGATTTAATGCATTGCAAGTGTTGTATATGAAATTAGAACACCTTGCATCTTTGTAAAACAATTTTACATATTACACAAGAAAATTACATTGGTTTTTTAATTATATCTTAGTTTTGAATAGTAGTAATCAAATTTTCATAATTTATGTACTTTGTAATTTACTTTTCTGCATACAAATAACTTTGTAAAGTATAACATCAACAACTTAAAACATGTAGCAAATTTAGTACTTAGCAATTTATGTCTCTAGGCTAAATTGGTAATAGTGATATCAAAGGTATAGTGATTGGATGTTGCCTTTTTGCCCCCATTTTAAGAAACACTAGGCCATAACCTTTTTCAGTGCTATATTGAGAATGAAAAGCAACAAATAATTATTTATTATATATATTTTAAAAGGGTTCTAGCTCAATGAAACAACATATGTTTCACAAGCAAGAAGATGGTGGTTCAATTCCATTGTGTGCTATTGTGACCAAATACACTATAGAATATGTAACTAAATATGCTACTAAATATACTATTAAGTTTGTGACCAAATATATGAGTAAAGAGGCTACTAAATATACCACAAAATATGTGATTACAACTATAAAATATATGAATAAATATGTGGTTAAATATAATACTAAATATACAATTAAATTTGTGACTAAATTAATGATCAAATAAGTGACTAAGATCATTTAGTAGTAAATATAGTAGTGATATAAATGACTAGATATTAACTATTATTAGTCATGTGACTAAGTTTGAAGTCACTTATATATAATTTTTAGTGGTTTTTTAAGTCACATATTATTTTTATACTAGTGTAAGAGATAAAATACAATCATTAGAAATAGCTTCTCAAGTACTCTATTTTTGTACTGCTCTCTATAAATCATGTATATCTTTCATCTCTTCAACTTATGTTATGCACACTTAACCTCATCATCAGGATATGGTGTGGAACATTTTCTTAACTATGCATCACTAGACCATCAAAATGTTGTTCGTATAATCACGATCTCTGTTTGCTACTCTATTAGTCTTCATAGATTTACTACTATGTTAACATCAATGACAAACATAGTCATGAATACAACATGTCAATTTACTACCAAATTCTCTCCAATGCCTAGGATACTCCCCTAGAGGAATATCATTAGCATTCATGCCAACACTACTAACATGTCATCAACATAAAGAAGAAGAATGACAAACTCACCGCTAAGAAGTTTCTTGAAGTAGATGCATGGATTTGATTCACATATTGTGAAATTGTGCTCAACCATGAAGTAATAAAATTTTATGTACCATATTTTTGGGGCTTTCTTGAGGCCATACAAGCTCTAATTTAATTTACAATAGAGATGTTTTTGTCCATTCTTTACGAAGTCTTGAGACTACTCCACATATAATTCTTCATCTACATTACCATGTAGGAATGTGGTTTTAACATCAAGATGTTCCAACTCAAGATCTCATGCTACTACTAATCCCAAAATAGTTCGAATGATTGTCATTTTAACAACTGATGAAAAGATCTCATTGAAATCTATCCCCTTTTCTTGATCAAACTTATTTACCACCAATCTAGCCTTGAAGTGTTTTTTGCCTTCTGCTTCCTCTTTCAACAAGTATACCCACTTATTCCTAAGTGGTCTTTGATTTGGTGAAAGAGTAACCAAATCCCAAGTTTTATTCTTCATTAAGAAATCCATTTCATCATGCATCACTGCTTGCTATTTCTCACTGTTTATATCTTTGAGAGAAGATTTATAGGTGGTTGGTTTTGAGAATTCTGAAACCAATATGGAAGGCTCTACCTCTTTAGGGAATAATAACTTATAATCAGAGAACTTTGCTGGCATTCATTTTTCTCTAGTAGACCTCCTTAAACCTTGAGTATTTTCGTGTTCCCCTATTTTGTGAATAGAGTTATCTAACTACTGGCCTCAAGCTAATTTTTGTCAGTCCCTCATCTAGTTAAATATCACAAAGCTCACGAGAACTTCCTTTTGAAAAGGTGCATCGTTTCTTCTATTTGAACTATGAAGTTTATAACCAACACTAGGGCATGCGATGTGATTTTTCTCGCTGTCAAAGGAACATGCGTGTCTATTCGCACAATTATGAGAGATTGCAATGTCAACACCAGTATTCTGTGTATGTGTTTGTTTCCATAAGGGAAAACTTTGAATGCTCTGTCTGATGGCGTCATCAAACCCGATCACCATTTTGCCATTCTTATCCTGCGATGCCCATATATTGAACGCAGGGGTATAATGCTCGAGAGTATATTCTGGTCGATGTGGGTGTGGTATTATCTCTGCTATTTTCCATAAACTTCTGTATTCAACATTTTCCAAGTCAAAATCATGGTTCATAGCCACTGTAGGTATATTTGTCCCATGAATGTGTTCAGTCCCATGTCCATTTGGAGGGGTGTTTACCTGCGTTTTGTTTGGCCCGATTCTGAGCTTGTCTTGAGACCCACTACCATTCATTTGTTCTCTGTCATCGTGTCTTATCTGCTCTTTGATATCGTGTCTTAGCTCTTAGCAAACACGGGATGTGGAATGTTGACATCGAGCATCATGAAAGTCTTCACATGTTTGATCATGGGGATTTCGTTCAGATTCACAGGAACCATGTTATAAATGGGTTGATGCTAGAGATGTTGTTGGTCCTAATGTTATGGAATTTTCCGTGTTCTAATTAGGATTGATGATGGCAAGGTTCTGCCCCAAGTTTTTTACATACCCTGTCTATCTTCAGAGTCACGTGGACATGGGATATCGGGCTCATCAAAGAGATGATAGTCTTGCATTGAAATATAGCCTGCAAATGTGGGATGTATTTTCTCTACCAATGGTGTGTTATAACAGTCAGATGAATGATTTTTTGGGGCAAAATCGCCATTGTGAGAGGAGTATTCTGAATAATTTGCATCGGTGTCACTAGCAACATTTTCGGATTTAACTGATTGTGATAAGGAGGGAAGATGAGTTAAAATAGAGATGGGACTATATGGAATGGTATTGGAAACTTCTCGTGGACACAATCCAATGGTAATTTTTGAAGACATGGACACTTATTATTGCTCTGAGACTTTTATTGTTTTCAAAGCTAGGAATGTCGTCTCATTGAAAACAATATCTTTATTTCGAATAACACTCTTACCTATTAGATTTCAAATTCCGAATCTAAATTTGTCCTCTCCATAACACAAAAGTTATCTTTTGTGATTTAAAATCTATTTGAGTAAAAGTACAAATTTGTGTCACCTTTTTACAAAGGAAAATGTTAACATCAAAAAATGTTAAACTTCAACAATGTAAAAGTCATATTTTTGTTTTAAATTTTAAGTGGGTGTAAATTGATGAAATATGCATTAAAGAATAAAGTTTATGAATGTTATTATTATTTATTTATTTTTAAATAAAAAATAGTGTTTTTATAATTTTCAACGACATTTTTTGATAGTGTTAAAAATTGAGCAAATTAGGGGTTATAGCTCTCACCAAAGAAATAGTTGTAAATAAAAGTATTTTCATTTAAATTTGAAGTATGTTGTTGACAACATATGTACCTAGAATTATCAAAAAAAAAATTTCAAAACTATTGTATATTTTGTTTGTTATAGCTATTTTAAGTTGAACTATTCATAATTTAACAATTTTTCATTCCCACCATCTTTTACCTAGTAAATCTATGTTAATTATTACAAATGTTATATATTATTGAAGAGGACTCTCCCCTTTAGAACAATTCATCATTTTAATTTTTTTTGGTATGATCTAATATTTTTTTATATTTTTCTGAATGTGTGTCATCTTCAATGTTGAATTACCTACTTGCATTATTTTACAATGTAAGGTCTCTCCTCGTATGTAATTATAAATTATGAATTCTCTGTCAAAACTGTTATAAGATATTGAAATGGATATGAAGTAATGTTTTATGTTGTGAATGTCCTAATAAAAATTGAGGTCAATTGATACATCCATGTTTTAATACCCAATGATTTGAAAACTGCTACATTATCTTGACTGTTTAAACTTTAAAATTTCACCAACGATGATATGAGGTGTTTTCATCCAATGATGATGACATTGATTATGGTACCCTGATGATTAGATTATATACAATTCAAATGGTTCAGTATGCCCTATTGGTGATGTTATGATGTCTAGGTATATGAATGTCTAACAATGATTATTCTAGTATTTTAATCAAAATTAATGAATAAGTTATGTTATATTGATGATGTGATTTCTGATGAATAAATGTGAGTAGAAATGAATTAAACAGTTAGTTATATGAAAGATTCATATTTTAATTTATGTGATTTTCCTGATAAATTATTTATATATGCATGAGATTTTCTTGAGCTACTAATATGTGCAATGAGTGTGCAGGATATTTTAGCTAGAAAATCTAACAAAGAAACAGAACTAAACCCTATGTACCAATTGTGGAAACCAGGGTTGAGTTTAACAAAAGATGCAAACCCCACTGTTCATATTTTATTTGTATCATAGATTGAATGAATGTATCATTTTATAATCTTTAAGTGTTAATATTTTGTAATAGTGATTTTTCAGTGTCATTTGACACTCATGAATTGTATATGCATTCCAGCATGATAGTTAGGATTAACCGAGTAATCTAAAGATCTAAGTTGGACTAGGTTAGTGACTTTTTTGTTAATCAGTTAGTAATCAAGATTAATTATCCTAATTAGGATTAGTGAATAATCTGTATTTTTAAAAATTGTTAGAAAGTATGGGTATGGGTATGGGTTGGGGGCATTTTCCACCCTCCAGCCCCTTTTCTTGACTTTTATGGTCACCTAAAAGTCTCAGTTTTACTTTATTGCAAAAATTGAATATTTTCATCATGAGTTGGAAAACTTTAACTCCACCTTGAGGTTAGCCTTATGACTAGTTGGGTTAGAAGACTATAGAACATTTAGGGAAGTGGGGGAGTTATTTCATTTTTTTGGAGTTGGTTGAGTTAGTATCTTATTTATAGGCAAATTTGAGAGTGTTTGAGTATTCACTCAACCTCTAGTTTTAGAGTGCAATTTAGGATTGAAGGAGAAGGAGAAGGAAGGGAATGCTCATCTCAAATTTATTCAATTTCCATAACTTGATTTTGACAGTAGGAATCCCTCAGTTCATGTTGTTCATGTTGGGTTCTTTATTAAGTAGTTTTGTCTACATATGTATGTTCGTGTGTTTGTTGAATATGTTTGCGAGGGATTGAAATGAGTTTTTCTTGAATATTTCTTTCATATTTTTCTTTGATTTTTGAATGGATTGTATCAGTTGTATTCACATTATTCACCCTTAGATAGGGCAGAAGTGGCCATGTATAGGAGGAGGTCTTTAGTTGGACTCGAACAGTGCCGAGTCTATTTTTAGGATGAGAGGAGGGAGAGAGAGTAGGGTGTTATGGACCCCTACTCATTAGAACAAACCATGTGTTTGAGTTTTGAAAATTAAAATATGGAAAAATGAAAGTTCTTGAGTTTATAGCCATAAAAGGGCACATGTTTAGTATTGTGGCTGACATCTCTTGTTGGAAAAATTAACCTTATCCCTAGTCTAGTTCAATGTCAAACCTATTGTGCAAACTGGATGGGAGTGAGTGTTTGATTTTGTCTTCATGTTATGATTGGTTATCTCTCAGTCAGTTTTTGTTCTCTCCATGATTACCTTGATGTGTTGCAGACTGCGTAATAGTTTCCCTATTGTGGAACCAAGGAGAAAATTCAGAGTTGTATTTAAATACAAATATTGTGAGAATTCTTCTCAGAATAATGATTCTGTTATAAAAATGTGATTGTTAAACTTATTGTGGATACGACTATGATTTCGGGTTTTCTTCCCTAGTTCTTTCCTGAGGGAGTCCTTGAATTAGAAGGCTGAATAAAATATGAAGATATGACAGTATATTACTCTACGTAGGTTTGGTGAAATTTCAATATGAAATCAAATGCAAATTAGATTGTGAACATAGTCTTTGGATTAATCCACTTTTGGGATATGATAAATTGCTTGGTATTTGACCTTATTGATTTAATGGATTAAATGATTGACTATTAGTTAGTAATCCTATATAAAATATTAAGAACATAGTCCCTAGGTAATAGTATTGTCTTAATTAGCATTCTAATGCATGACCCAACTCTAATGAATTAAATTATTATATTGGAAGATGATAGCAATATAAGAAAATAAGAATTATGAAACTCCATACTTTTTTGTGAGAGCATATTAACTCTCCAAAAAATGTATGGACAAGTAATTACTAGCTCCAAAGAAAAATCATAGACTATATTCTACTTTCAAATTCAAAATAGAAATATAATTAATATATAAAACAAAAATAATCACAAAGGACTTGTTCACTCATCTAAATACCTTGTAAATGACCAAAAAGAAAAGAAAAGGGGGATGGGATAATACGTGGTCCCCACCCCAATCTTATCCTCCTTATCCAAGTTGATGCTTGGAAAAGTCAGGAAGGATGTTAGTATTAAATTACATCTTAAAGTCATCCCTCCCTGCATTAAATACCACCTTACCCCACCAACCCATGCACTTCACTTGGCTGGTGTTACACTTCTCTCCATAAAAAGGGGCCCACACCTTATAAGAGTTAATGCAAATTTGGTTGGTGTATCTAATACTTTGTAACAATTGTGATCACCTCTTTGTCCTCCTCTATAGTGTTGGGCATAGGTAAGTGGGAGCAAGTCAACTAAACATAAATGAACTACATTTCACAAAAATCAAAACTTACCTTTTTTTCTCAAACTCCAAACTTTCTCCATGCATTCATTTCTAATCAATTTGACATAGGCAATGTGTGGTAGGCAATGTATCTTGACCTTGGGGCTGCCCATGATCTTGGGAAAAGGGTGGGCCAAGTGGCCAAATTGTCATAGGTAGGTTAGTAGGTTAGTAAGGCTAGTTTGGGAGTTAAGATAGTTAAGTTAAAGTGTTAGGATAGTATTATTATGTCATTAGTTTCTAATCTAATTTAGCATTATATCATTTTGCTTGTAAATTAGTCTCTTTCTTTATAAAATATCTAAGATCTTAAGTTTTACTATTTGGGAGTAGGTTGGTTATAAGGTAGTTTAGGAGAAGTTAGTTAGTAGATGATGTTTTTTTTAAAGATTAGAATAATGATTAGTAAATGATGTTTGGTTTTCCAGAAAAACTATTATTTTCAATTTTAAGTGAGTAAATATGGATTGATTATTAAAGAGAAAGATTTGATTGTAGTGTATAGTAAGTAATGTTAGATGTTAGAAAATTAGTTAGTTTTAATTAGTATTGAGTTATTTTAATTAGTACTGTTAGTAAGTATAAAGTAAAAGAAAATAAGTTTAAACTAAAGTTGATTGGTTGTTTTAGTTTAAATAAAGCTTTGTCAATTTATAGATTTATTATTAAAATATTTATTTTGTTAAAAAATTAGAATATGTATGTAATATTTGATATTAGCGGTTAATGCTTTTGAAATTAGATTTTTGTAAATTTTGTTAGTAGGTATAGTTAATGTTTAGAATATGTTAGAAGTTAGGATGTGTTTATAATTTTTAATGTTATATTTTAGTGTTTGGAAATGTTAGTATGTTTTAGATGTAATTGTTAGTAAGTCAAGTTAGGACTCTATTTTTTGTTAAATGGTTAAAGTTATTTAGTATTTAGTGTTAGGTTTAAAATTAGTTTTGAATGAATGTAAATATAGCAAATTTTAGCTTTGTTTTTTTTTTTTATATAATTGTTTTTTTGATAAAGTTTTATTATATGTTTAGATGTGATGGTTATTAGATTAGGTTTAGAGACATAATGGTTATCATTATCTAAACCTATTTAATTAGGTAGTAATCGAGGCTTTATTTTTGCATATTTAAGTATTAATTTTAGAAAATAAAAGTGGTAGGTTAAGTATAAGGAAAACAAGTCAAACCTAATGTTTAATTGATCGACTCATTCAACTAGAATTTAGTGTCTTTGTATCATTAGGACTTAAAGGGTTCAAACCTGTACACTATGTAGAGATGACAACTTTGCATCTTAATGATATGTTTTTGAAACCCACTTTAATCCTATGTCATTTTCTATAGCTTGATCAGTGTAGCATGCATCAACTTAGTAGATTTTTTTTTTTAAAAAATTGTCGGTGTGTTTTTTCCAGTACTTTGGGCATGACATTTTGGTATTAGAGCCCAATTTCATGACACTTGAGCAATAATGGGTCCCTATTAAGTATGGATGTTTAAATATTATCACACGAAGAAAGGAGTTCTCCTTGCAAAATTTTAATAAGCAAATGTATTCTTTCTAAATTGTGACACTAATAATTAGACCTAAGTAAAACTTTGAACTGGTATTAACAAATGTAAATGGTTAACCATATCAGATAACTCGATCTTAATGACTTGAAATGAATGATTAAATGTAAGAATATTAAAGTATATTATGATCTCATAAAGAATTCAAAATTTTATTGAACATGATTACCTTGAGGTAAAACTAAATTAAAAACCCTAAAACATCTTTCAATCATGTGAGGGGAAATGATTAAATAACCTAGTGATTAGAGACAGAGAGTTTCACATCATTGTTAGTAGAAGTCAGATTTTGTCTGACCCAATCACTCATGGAAGCATTGTAGTTTATATCAAGTACGAAGACCTTATCTGGTAAACTAGTATTGTTTTAAACTTTTCAAACATGAGTAAAAGAAACCTATGATCTTCATAATCTAATTTTCTACCTTTGGATTTAAAATATTGAATAGATAAAATGAATGGGGAGTAAATAGGAAGGTAACATTTGAAGAGTATACAACATTACTAAGCTATTGGGATAGATCTAACCTATTACGAATTTATAATGTATGGTTCTAGTAATCCTAGGAAAGAAAATAAGAACTCAATTAAAATTTGTAAGTAACCTTTGGGAACCTTAGACGATAGGATTACTAATAGAAGAAAGCTATTCAACAAGTGAGATAGCTAGGAACACGCAGGGGAAGGGAATATCTCAGTCTACTATGAGAAATAGAACCCTAATTGAGGAGTGAATCTATCTATATAGGGTGGTAAGAAAAATTAAATGAATGTCAAGAAGTATGTAACATATAGTATTGAATGAGTAAGATAGAAGATACACACTTCTAAGATAGGGTTAAGTGAGTTTAATTATGTTAGTAGGCTTATTGTATAGGCATGAGTAATACCAAATTTTAACTATCAAGCAAATGCTCATAGACTCTAGATTGAAATTATTGGATCAATTATAAACCTACAAATCAAAGAAAGTAAAGTCACGATGAGGTCATCAACCTAATCTGAACTAAAAGTTTAGGTATTAGAGTTAAGTAATAAGAGGATTATAAGTCACGAGACATGATAAGAACAATGATGATGACCGACATCTCTAATAATAAGATAGTTGTAAGAATGACTAACTAAACATTGACAAATGGTTTTATACCTAACTAGTTGCAAACCTGCAACCTAAGGATGAAATTAAAAGTCATTATGACTAGAAGACATGGAATATGGAATTAGATAAACACAATAGCATTCAGTACACTTTTGGATGATAATTAGAACTTGTGTAAATAAGGGAATAATACAAATAGTGATACATATATGTATAGAGGATCATACCAATTTTGTGAGATTTATAACCCAACTTCAATTGGTAGATTGTGGTGAAATTGACCTAAAAAAGATTATGGGTAGGACCCCTAATATTCAATTATATTAAATTGAGGATAATAGATTTGATATTGTAACTGGAACTCAAAGTACAACTCTACTGACATTGATGTCCCCACATGTTTAAATTCTTCAAAAAGAAACCAATGTAACAATAAGAAGATTGAAGGGCACTTATTTTGGTACCCTCATATTTGCACTTTTGAGTGAGTTCTGATTAGAACAAACCCCTTGGTACAGTAAACCCTAATAGTAGGGTGATGTTGATAAAGTTAACTATGTAGTTAGTACGTGAGATCAATCAGAGTTTGAGTGACATGGTGATGAGACCACCATATAATTTCAATTCTAGATCCCTCCAATATATTTGAAAGACCTAAGATTCCTCATTTTCCTCAGTGACCCTAGTACACTGCATTATGTCAAAGGTGTAACTTTTGTAAGTAATTGGCTTTATTTCCTTAATTTTCTTATTTCAGATTTTCTTATTTTAGTGCTCCTTCTTTTTTGCTAGTAATGTGGTGTGGGGCTATTTAGCCAACTATATTATTAATGATGCTATTTTTCCTCTAGGTCATGTCTTTATTTCTTAATCATTTTTTTTTCTAATTGTGGCCACTCTCTATTTCTTTTGTTTCAGACTTTTGCATAGGATATTTCATCTTTGATGTTGAATTTAAATATTGAGGCACTTTCTTTTGAATTTTGTTGGCAAAGTGACATATGATGGGCCTACTAGAAGGATTCCTAACAATCAAGTGGATGTATAACATTAGGGTATGGGGTCATTAGTGAGAGTAGTTGTGCCCCACCCTCTCCCAAGACTTTGAGAATAGGACCAATAAATTTTTGTTGACTGTTATGAGTGATAGATTGCACCCCAACATAAATATGGTTAACGTTATGAGTTAACTAAATGGACTTCTAGATGAAAAGGTGCAAGTGTAGCAACGGATTGTTTAGTATCCTATCAAGGAATCAGAAAAACATGGAAACTCTAAAGTAAAAGTGGTTAACCTTAACATAGAGCATAGTTTCTTATTATGAAAACCTCATTTTAGGGAGTCTCGTACAGATGTTACCTCGATGAGTGGGTGTGTGGAATATGGAATATCTATGATATTATTATTATTAGAGACTTTATAAGTATGTTATACCAGATTTGAATGTTGTTTATGTGTGACCAATATGTTTTAAGGAGTATTTGACCCTGGAAAATGTAATCATGTTGGAGCTATGGATTGAACTTCACTTTTTAGTAAGAATAATTAGGTAAATATGTTACTGCCCCAGAGCATATATATGAATTATTGATCATTATTTTTTTATAAGAGTAAATTTTGGTATAAATCTAGACAAGGTCTTGCATAAGATGAATCATTTTAGTTGTGTGACTTCCAGGAGAAAGTCAAAAGCCAATGGGGGAGGATGTAAGGTCCCTCCTCATAAGTAATTATCAATAATGAATTCTCTATCAAAACCCTTATAGGAGATTGACATGGATATGAAGTAATGTTTTATGTTGCGAATGTCCTAATAAAAATTGAGATTAGTTGATACATCCATGTTTTAATACCTAGTGATTCAAAAGCTACTACATTATCTCGACTATTTAAACTTTAAAATTTCACTAATGATGATACGAGGTGTTTTCACCCAATGATGATGATGTTGATTATGGTACCTCGATGATTGGGTTATATGCAACTCAGATGGTTCAGTATGCCCTATTGGTGATGTTATGATGTCTAGGTATATGCATGCCTAATGATGATTATTCTAGTATTTTAACCAGAATTAATGAATAAATTATGTTAAATTTATTATGTGATTTTTGATGAATAAATATGAGTAGAAATGAATTAAAATTTTAGTTATATGAAAGGTTCATGTTTTAATTTATGTGATTTCCCTGATAAGTTATATATATGCATGATATTTTCTTGAGTTACTGATGCGTGCAATGAGTCTGTTAGCTGGAAAATCTTACAAAAAAATAGAACTAAACCCTATGTACCAATTGTGAAAACCAGGATTGAATCTAACAAAAGATGCAAACCCCATTGTTCATATTTTATTTGTATCATTGTAAGGTCCCTCCTTGTATGTAATTATCAATACGAATGCTCTGTTAAGACTGCTATAGGAGATTGAAATGGATAAGATGTAATGTTTTATGTTGTGAATGCCCTAATGAAATTTTGATCAGTTAATTCTTCCCTATTTAAAATGCTCAGTGATTCGAGAACTACTACATTATCTTGAATGTGTAAATATTGAAATTCTACCAATGACAATTCAAGGCATTCTTCACCCAGTGATACGGATGTTTATTGTGGTACCTCGATGATTATGTTTTATGCTTTTAGATAGTTTAGTATTCCTAAATTAGTGATGTTATGATGTTAGGTAGATGCATGCCTAGTGATGATTATTCTAGTATGTTAATCTGAATTAATGAATAAGTTACGTTATATTGATTTTGTGTCTACTGATGATTAAATGTGAGAAGAAATTAATTAAATAGTTAACTATATGAAATATTCATGATTTGATTTATGTAACTATATAGATAAGTTTTGAATAAATGTGTGTGATTTTCGTGAACTATTGATGTGTGCAATTAGTGTGCAAGGTACTTAACCAGGAAATCAAATGGAAAGACAAGACTTAACCCCTTGCTATTTGTGCTAAATTGCATTGTCATTCTTTGAAGGTTATTATATAGTCTTAAAATTCTCCTAGCCTTTGTTTGTTTCTTATTAAGTCTGTAAGGCTTAAAAAATATTAAATTTAAGTACCCTAGGGGTGAGGGTAGGGATGGGGAGTGTTTTCCACCCTCTTAGCCTCCTTGGTTGACTTTTAGGGTCACTCAAAAAATCTACTTTTGGTTGATTGTGAAAATGGAGTTGTCTTCTTCATGATTTGGTGACTCAAACTCCATCTTGAGTTACTTGAAGTCTAGTTGAGTTAAGGATCATACTTAGAGGCATTTTGGAGTAGTTTTGGGTTGTTACCCAATCTCTAGTTTTGGAGAAATTTTGAAGATGGAAGGAAGAAAAGGAAAAGCTCTTCTCAACTTACCATTTTGCCATAACTTTTTTTGGAGGTAGGGTTCTTCACTCTCTTGATCATGTTCTTCATATTGTTCATACTTGATTCATGCATAAGGCATTTTGTTTTTTTTGTATTGCTTGCATGTATGTTGAGGTTGTTTTGGGAGGGATCTTGACTTGTTCTTGGATGTCATTCTTATGCTTTGATTTGAAATTTTGAGGGGATTTCATGAGGATTATTTTAGCATCACACACCCTTGGATAGGGAAGAAGTGGCCATGTATGGGGGAAGGGCCTTAATTGGACCTCAATAGTGTAGAGTCTCCTCTCATGGTGAGAGGAGGGAAAGAGAGTATGAAAATTTGGATTCTTGAAGAAGGGAAGGAATGAATACCCTTGTTATATTGGCCCTAAAAGGGCATTGTAGAATAATGGAAGTCTTGAATTTTAGCCCCGAAAAGGCTATGTTATGGTATGGTGATTGACATCTCCTATTGATAAAATCCACCTCCCCCCCCCCCCTATTTTGGTTCAATGTTGAACCATTTGTGCAAAACTGAGTTGGGAATTCATGCTTGAATTGTTCATCATATATGTTCCTTTACATCCAGCTTAGTCCTTGTCTTTCCCATGGTTCCCTTGATGCATTGAAGACATTGGAAATGATCTCTTGTGAAAGCCCTAGAAGAGAATTCAATTGAATTGCAACGTTATGTAAAAATGTATTTAAACTTTGATGTATTTTTCAATGAGGTCGATTTTTCTTACTAGTTCTTTCCTGATGGAGCCTTGAACCAGGTTGATTAAAAGAAGAGAAAAGATTGAGTAATATTCTTGCATTTGGGTTTTGTAACTTTTCTTTAGTTTTGCTTATATTATTTAAAAATCAAATGTGATGATGTTTACTCTTCCTATGGCATTCGTATGTCTCGTAATCATATTCATTTGTTTGGATTAATTACATAGAATGTGTTGTAAGAATAGTGTCACTGTTTCATTTCAAATGTCTTATGAAAGAGTTAAGAGTATCTACGTATTGTGGAAGGTATCTCTTGTGTATATCTGTAATACTTTGTTTCCACCAACTTTGTGTATCACAAGGATATCATAGAAGGGTTTTAATAATTGGGAGACTATCTCCTTGGTATTATCTTACTAGTCAACTCCATCGTTTAATAGATATGCATAATATTCAAATTGATCCTCTCAAGAGATAGTATTAATAGAAATGATTATCGTTATTGTATGTTATTATCATTTTAGATCTATTGCATAATAGTTGTGAATGTACATTCAAATTGAAATCTGCAAGAAAACATAATGTTGATCATTATTCTAGAGCATATGGTTTTCTAAACTTCATAATGCATGGATAGGAGAAGAAAAAAATCCAGATAGATTCATATAAAACCATGTCATGAAATGTATACTCATTGCATTGAGTTAGTATATAAATGTTAAATGAAAATCATCGACTTAGTTTGAATATGAGTGGAGATACATATTCTCACCTTTCAAGTTGCCTTAGAATTATTGAAAATTGATCTAATATCATCACTAAAAGGTTGAAATTAAAACCATAAAACTTTACCCTTTGAAAAAAAAAATTTAAAAAGAAGAAAGTTTCCTAAAACACCCACCTACAAGATGCTAGAAATTGTATGGAAGAAATGTATTAATCCATTATTGAAATAGAGAATATCCTTATAAGATTCCCTTTAAAAATCTATTGCTAAAGTTGATTAACACTAAGAGAATTTTTAAACCAATAACTAAATGTATAAAGTAAATCCTAATGTATCCAAAGTCTTACCTTATAAACTTTAAGGGGGTCATTACTCTTCCCCTTTTTCCTAGGTCTTCACCTACCTTGCAAAAAGTAATGAGGGGGGATTTGAGTTTTAATCTTTCACCTCTCCCCATGTGCTTACTCCTTGCAGAAAATAGTTGACTTGACTTGGGTCGCATGGGCTTGTGGGTAGTTGGAATGTCTGCCATATTCATTTCAAGCAAATGATATTGGATTATGTGCAGATTTGGTTGTAAGTCTAAAACCTTTTTTTTCTTCTCACCTTTCTACCTTATAAAAACATGGTGTACCTCCCTTCATGGCATCATTTCATGGGGTGGGGTGTGTCAGTGTTGGGCTACATGCCTTAGCCCTTGATTGGGTCAACCTAGGGCCTTGGGCAGCATGGTGTTGATTGGAAAGAGTATTGGCTTGTATGCTAGTTGTTAGGTAGAAGCTTTATGTTAGTAAGAGTTAGTTTAGGATTAAGTTAGAATTTGTTCTTTTTATTTTATTGCTAGATTTTTTAATTAGTTTTAGGATTGCATTACTTGTTAGATTTGATGATGTAGTGAGTTTCAGTGAGAATTGTGGTAGGGATAGTCTACGGTTGAAGTTAGCTTTTTATTAAGTTGTTAGTGGTTTGAGTTAGTAAGTATCATCTAGGCTAGTATGTTATTTGAAATAAAGTTTTAAATTTAATTAGTGTTATTAGATTAGGGTTAGTATTATTAATGTGTTGGCTAAATTTATTATTATATCGTAGTTTTGGAACATGGTAAAAAATAATTACAAAATATTTTGAGCGTTATTATTTTAGAATTTGTATCATTCAAAGTGTAGTCAGGTGTTGTTAAGTAGTTAAATTAGTATGTATTAAAGTTGTTAGTATGTTTAAAGGGTTAAGATTGTAATTGATAGTAGAATGTGATTAGGGTAGTGATGTTATATAAATGTTAGAGAATCATAAATAATTTTATTATTTGGGTGTAGGATATCAAAGTGGTTTCAAGGTTAATGGTTTTGTTTATGGTTGTTTTAATAAAGTTTAGCTAATTTTATGCTAGGTGTGATTTTAGATAGTTAGTCCTATGATTGTGATTTCTAATTAATTAGAGTTATATTTAATTAAATTGTTATTTGGAGAATTCAATTATATTGTTATTAATATTTTAATTTGTTAATGTTAGAGTGGATAATTATAAATGTTTTAAATCTATTGAGTGGACCTCACATTTTTGATATTAAATCTATGGAGAGAGGCTATAAAGATAATTTAGTATATAGTAAAGATCTATGTTTTAGTAAAGATAGTATCATTTTTGGTTAATATGTTGTCTATGATAAGTTAGCTAGCATACTTAATCCATCTTAAAATTAATGGAGATTTATCATTAGTAATTATATTGTTCTTAAATAGAAGATTGGTATTATTGTATCTTAAAATGTTTAGATTAGTAAAGGTCGTAAAACTAAGTTAGATTATCAGATCAAATTTGTAAGTATTAGATAGTTGTTTAAAATGGTGAGTTAAGATAATTTGACTTAGTCATTTTAATGATAATAGATTACTTTAAAATTAAAGTAATAATGAAACAAATTTCAAAATCAATGTAATGACAAATGCTCAAATTTAGCAATCTTTTCTACTCATTGATTATGAACTTAAATGGAAATGATAGGACATCGTTAGGAGATCATGTATCTCTTTCTCATTATGCCTATATTTTAACATGTTCAATTAAACATATAAAACTTAGTAGTGTGATTAAATTTAAGAAGTGGATTTTATTATTATGGTATTAAAAAAATTTTAAAAAAATCGTGTGTTTGCCCTTGTATTTTGGGCATGACAAATGTAGATTTAATGAATGTACCATTTTGTAATCTTTCAGTGTTAATGCTTTGTAATAGTGATTTTTTAGTGTCACTTGACATTCGTGATTTATATATACATTCCAACATGATAGTTAGGGTTAACTAAGTAACCTGAAGATCTAAGTTGGACTAAGTTAGTGACCCTTTTGCTAATCAACTAGTAATCAAGATTAATTACCCTAATCAAGATTAGTGAATAATCTGCATTTTTGAAGGTTGTTGGAAAGCCTTATAATTTTCAAGCTTTTTATTAAGTCCCTTATTAGTCCTAGGAGCCAAAAATCATAGAAAATAAGTACCTAAGGGGTATGCATATGGGTTGGGGGCATTTTCCAACTCCCTAGCCCCCTTTCTTGACTTTTATGGTCACCCAAAAACCCCATTTTTATTGTATTGCGAAAATTGAATGTTTTCATCATGAGTTAGATAACTTTAACTCCACCTTGAGGCTAGCCTTATGACTAGTTGGGTTAAAAGACTTTAAAAAATTTAGGGGTATGTGCAGGATCATGGTCAACCAAACTATGCTCTTAAGAAGCAATAAAAAATTAGAAAATTAGGGTTATGTCAACTTGACATGCAATTTTCTACTTGTTATTAGCTTTATATCAAAAAGTTGAGAGAAAAGAATCTTTAGAAATTTGAATCTAGTTTCTAAACTACTCGAACTTATCTCAAAAAAAACAAAATTGATTGGTCAAAATTTTGAATTTTAATGCAATATTACAAAGATTTTAGTACAAAAATAAGAAGTAGACGTATGTCTGACCACCTTAATCCAAATCAAATGATAATATTTTTTAATAATATTCTAGATATAAGTAGCAGACTCATGCCTGGATATGACACATATTTTTGGGTATTTTTATTCTAAATAAATAATTAATAATTAATTTTTGAATTTAGTATTTTTGGAATTAAAAAACTCTCATGTTTGACCAACTTAACTAATTCAAAAATTTCCAAAATTCAATTTTTCATTTTTTTCCCTTATAGTAGAAGAAACATAGAATTTGATGCATCTTTTGGATTTAAAAAATGTTGTACCATTTGGAAGTTATAGCTATTTTTCAAGGTGTGTTAGTGAACATTTTATACATAACTCCATTAGAAAATAAGTAATAATTACTTACTAAACTCATAATTTCACAGACCATATATTTATGGAAAGATAAGAACATTCTTAATAAACCCTTTTCATTTCATCAAATTTTGGTGAAAAAAATGTCATCAGGTACATGTTTGAAGTAAAAATCACATAAAAATAGGCCAAAAGCACATGTTAAGGATGCTTTTAAAATTGACCATGTTTAGGTTTAGTATCAAAAGATATAGTAGACCTTATAAAGAAATTAATTATTTTCATTTAGTATCAGGGTGGATGGGAAAAAAGTTGGAATATATTTTGAAATGGTTTGAGATGTTTCAAAACTATAGATTTTTCAAATCATCACTTTTTGGCACACCATGATCCTACACATACCCTTAGGCAAGTGGGGGAGTTATTGCATTTTTTTGGAGTCGATTAAGTTAGTGTCTTATTTAGAGGAAAATTTGGGAGGGTTTGAGTGTTCACCCAACCTCTAGTTTTAGAGTGCAATTCAGGATTGAAGGAGAAGGAGAAGGAAGGGAATGCTCATCTCAAATTTGTTCAATTGCCATAACTTGATTTTGAAGGTAGGAATCCATTAGTTCATGTTGTTCATGTTGGGTTCTTTCTTAAGTAGTTTTGTTTGCATATGTATGTTCGTGTGTTTGTTGAATATGTTTGGGAGGGAATGAAATGGATTTTTCTTGAATATTTCCTTCATATTTTGGTTTGATTTTTGAATGGCTTGTATGGGTTGTATTGGCATTACTCACCCTTGGATAGGGTAGAAATGGCCATATACAGAAGGAGGTCTTTATTTAGACTCTAACAGTGCAGAGTCTGTTCTTAGAACGAGAAGAGAGAGAGAGAGAGTACGGTGTTATGGGCTCCTACTCATCAGCACAAACCATGTGTTTGAGTTTTAAAAATTAAGATATGGAAGAACTAAAGTTGTTGAGATTATAGCCCTGAAAGGGCACCTATTTGGTGTTGTGGCTAGCATCTCCTATTGGAAAAATCCACCTTCTCCCTAATCTGGTTCAATGTCAAATCTATTGTGCAAACTCGGATGGGAGTGAATGTTTGATTTTTTCTTCATGTTATGATTGGTTGTCTCCCAGTCAATTTTCATTCTCTCCATAATTACCTTGATGTGTTGTAGACTTCATAATGGTTTCCCTATTGTGGAACCAAGCAAAAAATTCAAAGTTGTATTTAAATTCAAATGTTGGGAGATTTTTCCTTGGAATAATGATTCCATTGTAAAAATGTGATTTTTAAACTTATTGTGGATACCACTACGATCTCAAGTTCTCTTCCCCTATTCTTTCCTAAAGGAGTCCTTGAATCAAAAGGTTGAATAAAATAAATATGAAGTGGCTTGCCCACTATTCTTTAGAAAAAGAAAATGATATTCCCTTAAATAGGAGAAATATTTCATTGATTATTGTATTGTTTCAATGGTCCTCCCATTATGCATATTGTTAGTAAATAAAATTGAAGGACAAGACTATTTAATTGGTGATTTACATTATAGTAAAAGAAAAAACCAATCCTTTGTAAACTAAATAAATGATGAAGATATGACGGTAGATTACTCTACGTATGTTTGGTGAAATTTCAATATGCGATTAAATGCAACTTAGATTGCAAACATAGTCTTTGGATTTACCCACTTTTGGGGTATGATAAATTGCTTGGTATTTGAACTTATTGATTTAATGGATTAAATGATAGACTATTAGTTAGTAATCCTATATAAAACCTTAAGAACTTAGTCCCTAGGTAATAATATTATCTTAATTAGCATTCTAATGCATGACCCAACTCTATTAAATTAAATTATTATATTCAATGATGATAGCAATATAAGAAAATAAGAATTATGAAACTCCATACTTTTCTAGGAGAGCATATTAACTCTTTGGAAAATGTATGAACAAGTAATTACTAGCTCCAAAGAAAAATCACAGACTATATCCTACTTTCAAATTCAAAATAGAAATATAATTAATAAATAAAACAAAAATAATCACAGAGGACTTGCTCATTCATCTAAATACCTTGTAAATGACCAAAAAAAGAGAAAAGGGGGATGGGACAATACGTGGTCCCCACCCCAATTCTTATCCTCCTTATCCAAGTTGGTGCTTGGCAAAGTCAGGAAATATGTCAGTATTAAATTACATCTTAAAGTCCTCTCTCCATGCATTAATTACCACCTTACTCCACCAACCCATGCACTTCACTTGGCTGGTATTACCTCCACCTCACACCTTTCTCCATAAAAAGGGGCGCACACCTTATAAGAGTTAATGCAAATCTGGTTGGTGAATCTAATACTTTGTAACAATCATGATCACCTCACTGGCCTCCTCTCTAGTGTTGAGCATAGGTAAGTGGGAGCAAGTCAGCTAAACATAAATGAATTGCATTTCACACAAATAAAAATTTACCTTCTTTTTTCCAAACTCCAAACTTTCTCCATGCAATCCTTTCTAATCAATCTTACTTGGGCAGCATGTGGCAGGCAACGTACCTTGACCTTGGGTCCACCCATGATATCGGGAAAAGGGTGGCCAAGTTGTCATAGGGAGGTTAGTAGGTTAGTAAGGCTAGTTTGGAAGTTAAGGTAGTCAAGTTTGAGTGTTAGGATAGTATTATTATGTCATTAGTTGCTAATCTAATTTAGTATTATATCATTTTATTTGTAAATTAGTTTCTTTCTTTATAAAATATCTAAGATCTAAAGTTTTACTATTTTGGAGTAGGTTGGTTATAAGGTAGTTTAGGAGAAGTTAGTTAGTAGATGTTGTTTTTTTTTTAAATTAGAATAATGATTAGTAAATAATGTTTTATTTTCGAGACAAACTATTATTTTAAGTTTAAAGTGAGTAAATAGGGATTGATTATTAAAGAGAAAGATTTGATCATAGTGTATATTAAGTAATGTTAGATATTGAAAATTATTTAGTTTTATTTAGTGTTGAGTTATTTTAATTAGTAATGTTAGTAAGTATAAAGTAAAAGAAAATAAGTTTCAATTAAAGTTGATTGGTTGTTTTAGCTTAAATAAAGCTTGGTCAATTTAAAGATTTATTATTAAGATATTTATTTTGTAATAAAAATTAGAATATGTATGTAATATTTGATGTTAGTAGTTAATGCTTTTGAAATTAGATTTTTGTAAATTTGATTAGTAGGTATAGTTAATGTTTAGAATATGTTAGAAGTGAGGATTTGTTTATAAATTTTAATGTTATATTTTAGTGTTTGGAAATGTATGTTTTAGATGTAATATGGTTAAAGTTAGTAAGTATTTAGTGTTAGGTCTAAAATTAGTAATGAATGAATGTAAATATAGCAAGTTTTAACTTTTTTTTTAATATATAATTGTTTTTTTTTTATAAAGTTTTATTATATGTTTAGATGTGATGGTTATTGGATAAGGTTTAGAGATTTAATGGTTATCGTTATCTAAACCTATTTAATTAGGTAGTAATTGAGGCTTTATTTTTGCATATTTAAGTATTAATTTTAGAAAATAAAAGTGGTAGGTTAAGTATAAGGAAAATAAGTCAAACCTAATGTTTAATCAATCAACTCATTCAACCAAAATTTAGTGTCTCCATATCATTAGGACTTCAATGGTTAGAACCTGTACACTATGTGGAGATGACAACTTTGCATATTAATGATATGTTTTTGGAACCCATTTTACTCCTATGTCATTTTCCATAACCTGATTGGTGTAGCATGTCATTTTAAAACATGGTTAAAGTTAGTAAGTATTTAGTGTTAGTAAGTCAAGTTAGGACTCTGATTTTTGTTATATGGTTAAAGTTAGTGAGTATCTAGTGTTAGGTCTAAAATTAGTAATGAATGAATGTAAATATAGCAAGTTTTAATTTTTTTTTTTTATATATAATTTTTTTTTTTTGTAAAGTTTTATTATATGTTTAGATGTGATGGTTATTGGATTAGGTTTAGAGATTTAATGGTTATCGTTATCTAAACCTATTTAATTAGGTAGTAATTGAGGATTTATTTTTGCATATTTAAGTATTAATTTTAGAAAATAAAAGTGGTAGGTTAAGTATAAGGAAAATAAGTCAAACCTAATGTTTAATCAATCAACTCATTCAACCAAAATTTAGTGTCTCCATATCATTAGGACTTCAATGGTTAGAACCCGTACACTATGTGGAGATGACAACTTTGCATATTAATGATATGGTTTTTAAACCCATTTTAATCCTATGTCATTTTCCATAACCTGATTGGTGTAGCATGCATCAACTTAGTAGATTATTTTTTTTTAAAAAATTGTTAGTGTGTTTTTGCTAGTATTTTGGGCATGACATACAAATATTGTAATCGATATTGTGTCAACTATTAAAAAAAATTATATTGGCATAATTATGACTACAAGTTCTATCTAGTGTTTTCTTTTTCTTTGAAACCCTAATTCTGAAGATGAAATTGACATCTGAAGTGCTAAGTTCTTCAAAATTGCAAAAAACATCAAAGAAAATGCCACGTTGGATGACACATAGACTGTCTCAGCCAAATCTAATCTAGTCATATTAGATGTGGCCAAACCAGATCTCGCTGGATTAGTACGACCCAAAAGTCATCTGCACAAGGTCACATGCACAAGCTTTAAATTTTCATCTAATTTAAACAATAAAATAGGTTATTTATTTTAAAGGTGAAGTTTTACTTTTTTAATTGTTATATTTAATTCAATAAAATAAATTTTTTTATCTTAAAGGTAAAGTTTTATTTATTAAATTGTTATATTTAATTCATATTTTCATTTGTAATATTAAAAAATTTAAGTTTACATGATTTTTTTAATTAAATAAATTTAATTGAAGAAATATTTGGAAATTAGATTTTTAAAGTTATTTTTGTATTGAAATCAATTAACTAAATTTATTGTTTATTTTAAATTTATTAATTAATTTGATTTAAATCAATTATTAAAATGAATCTAGGTGTTTTAAAACATTGTGAAAATAATTAAAAGTATTAAATAGTTATATTGTTTAATTTAAATTTAGCGATACTTCTATGCAACTACTTGTCTTAAGATTTTGTTGTTTTATAGATAGTCAAATATAATAAGCTTCTAAAGTTGAAAGCCTTTTTCTAAATTGTCATGATCTACCATATTTATGTAATTGAATTTGGAAGTCTTTTGTATGCATGTGATTTTAAGCTCTCTATTCAATTTTTTGTGTAATAGGGGACAAAGCAAAAAGAGAAAAAAGATATGATCAAGTTAGAGATGAGTAGAAGAAAGGATGAACAAAATGTAATATAGAACTACCAATTGAAGATCCAATGATTTAAGTTGAATAAGATCATGTTAAAGTTCAAAAAAGTAGTAAGACATTTGAAAGATATGGTTTATGATTGGAAAATTTGTTGGAGATGGATGAAGACTCTCTTTCTACAGAAATTGAATCATCTGAACACATGATGCCTGAAAATACAATTAAGCTAAATTTGAAAAAAGTGTGGGAGGAATTTTTTAAAAAAAAATCTTTGATTGGTAAAGCAAATTTATTTGTCAGATTGTTTAAGATATGTGAAATGAGACTTGTTCTAGAGTTGTTAGGTGTGAACAATAAGAAAATCTTAGAAGATAATGTCTAGGAAACAATATTTTAGAATTTGATAGGTGCATTAAATGTTATTGATAACAGAAGTCGAGTAGTTGATTTAAGTATTTCACAGAGAGCATTGATGACTATGATTATGAGAAAGGACTTGTCACAAAAAAAAAAAGTTTGAGTAATTTTTAAAATGCTCAATCTATCTAGAAGAACTCTTCAAAGATACATAAAAAAGAGAAATTTTCTTGATGAGAACATTGAAAAGAACTAAGTTTTAAATATTTGTTGACTTCTTTGAAAGGATAGAATTTCTAAAAATCTTAGAAGGCAAGTTGTTGAATATTGGACTAGCCAATCACATGTTTCTTCCAATAAAAGAGAATATATACATCAAATATGAAGAGACATGTATGAAAGTAGCATGCCCAAAACACTTTGCAGATACAACACAAAGTGAACTATTCGAAGGTTTCAAAAAAGAATTTGCAAATGTTAAAATTTGTCAAAGAATGTTGAGAGGTTGCGCCCATGTTTTGTATGCATAAATAAGGTACATGAAACTTGTTATTATCAAAATCATGTTGAGTTTCATCTTTATTTACAATCTTTTAGAAAAGTTATGGAAATACTTAAGCTAGATGTGATCATTCCTAGAAACACAACATAATTTGTCAAGTCTTTGTTGTGTGATAACGTTGAAGAGTCAAATGAATTAAATGTACAATGCATAAAAAATGCATGTACAAATTGTGGAGAGTTGTGAAAATTTCCATATGAAATGGACAATATTGATATTTCAACAATAGTTTTGTGGAATAGATTTGAGTATGAGATATATTGAAGAAAGAATGGAAAAGAATTGAAAAAAATAGCTTTCAAGGACAACAATTTTTCATATGGTGATTTTATGGATAAATTTAGAACTATTCTTTATCCACACATCCATCATTGTCATTATGCAAGATGGCAAGTGAAACAGTTTTGAGATTCAAAAAATTATTTTCTACTAGGATGTATTCTGTTAATTGTAAAATTCTTTGAGAACTTAAATTTTCCCCTTAATCTAAATATTATCACTTAGATCAAATTACAATTTTTGTACAAGTTTCCTATAGACATGCACAATTTGAGGTGGATGGAGTAGAAAGTATCAATCTAGATGAACATATTATCATCAAGGAGGCCTATTTTTATCATACTAATGATAGAGTTCATGATAGAAGCTATGTAGCTCATTTTTTTGGAATTTTATTTGATGATCTCACAAATCATGGGATAAATGCTTCAAAAGATTGAATTGGTCTTACGGTTGTGTTGATACATGTATTTGAAAGTTATAGTTTAAAATTTCATGCACATATTTAATTAACTGAATAATTAATTATATATAGATTTGATTACTCATTAATTTATTTTAATTTTTTTTTAGGGCAATTTAAGTCTACAAAAGCATTGAATTGGTTTGTAACACAACATGGGAGAGGGAATGTTAAAATTCTTTGAAACTTCTTGGAAATTGGTCATGGAAAAGGAGATCATGATGGAGCATGAGCATGTGTAAATCGTACACTTCAGTAACATGAATTTTTAGGTATAATATTGTTGTGTACTAATTAAATTTGATGTATATGAACATCTTCTAGATAGTTCTTTTATATTTTGTTAGAATTGATACAATTTTCTTTCCTATACGTGTGCAAAGATAGACAAATAAAATCAAGTTGTTGAATGGTGCAAATCTCATTTTTCTCCTTATTGGACAACATATAATAAACATTTTTTTTGGAAGTCAAAGGTAAGCTTTCCATTTTTCTTTGACATGATTATGTTAATATTTTGATTATTGACATAGATACTTGCCACTTTAATATGTTATAGATATTGATTGATCAAATCCTTACAATTGTCAACTCATTGTTAGAATTAAAATATTACATCAACTAATGACTATAAGACAATGTGGAACTCTAGTAATTCAAGCAAGAGAAAATTTATTTTTTTGTAATGTCTGCATTAAAAACAATGCAATGGATCAATGCAAGAATATTGTGAATGGCTATGTCTTTGAATGGACATGGACAAACACAATCAAAATTACCCCTTATAAAAAAGATGACAATGACATATACATTCATAATCCTATGTATTGAGTTGATTATGATTGTGTTTTTTATTTAGTTATTCCAGGTGAGTTTCTACAAACATGTATCATTTTATTTTTTTTGTCTTCATATTTATTTATTTATAGTTTCTATTTTTTTTGTACATTTGTAGGTGACACCTTTTTTGTGTATGTGGATCCTTAAAATGTGGAAGATGAAGATTATTATGCACTTAGAAGCACAAAAGAGAAAATCAAGTTGACGAAACCAAGTACAAATGATGATAACCAGTCATATCCAACTTATTTAGTTGTTATAGAAGGTATAGATTATCCCCTTAAGAGATGTATACAACTTATTAGAGAGTGAGAGATTAATTTTAAATAATTATTTATTTTCTATATTATTAAGAATACTCAATGAACTACAAATCTTATTTTCTATGGACCTATTATCAACAAATGAAAATTGACCACAATGGTGTTCAATTTATTTAATACATGCTTGGCCAAAAAGTTTTGCATTATTGCCACTTGGTTTTAGCCACAAATATTCAATTTGATTATATGCCAAAAAAAGGACGTACCAAACCAAAGTCTAGGTAAGATATCGAGGAGCATGAAAAGGTGTTGGAGATTATTAAAGATAGAGAGGATCTTGACTATATGTATCAACAACTTTCTGATTGATAGATAGGTTTCATGGTTCATAAAAATATTTCAGATTTATATATACATTAATTTATTTTTTGTTTACACTTGATTAAGTATTTTTTCAATATTTATACATGTTTTTAATTTTTCAATATTTATATACTTTTACAACACACCTAAAAAATGATGTAAGATATATATTTTTTAATTTATAGAACATTTAAATTTCTTACACATTAACAATTATCTAAAAAACAATGTAATTATTTCTATTTACATTTACATTTGCTATACACTTTTACAACATACCCAAAAAATTATGTAAGACATATTTTCATTAATTCATAGAACACGTAGATTTCTTGCACATTAACAATTATGTAAATACTAATGTATAGAGTTTTCAAAAATATGTTTCCACATTTATGTAAAAGATATTCTATACATGTAAATATCAAATATATCAACTACATATTAACATGGTGATATAACTCATGAAAAAATCATATATTTCGACTATAAATGTAAATGGTCACATAACTCATGAAAAATCAAATATGTCAACTATAAATGTAAATGGTCACATAACTCATCAAAATACCATATATGTCTACTATAAAAGAAAATGGTCAGATAACTCATGCTAATATGAAATATGTCAAATATGACCGTGTTGTAAATGTAAAATGTCCCATAGCTATAAATATAAATTATATCATCATAAATCAATATCAAACATTAAAAAAAAAAGAGCTAAACTCATGTATATGACATACATGAATATAAAACATGATCATGTTGCGCTCTATAATGTGATTGACTAAGACGAGATCTCAAACCCTGTGTCCAATATACGAACAAATATATCATGAACATGTGCATAAATTCAATAAATGATAACAAAAGTATAATTAAATTTACCTGTGACTCAAGATGACTAGGGTCGATAACTATCTCTCAATATCCACCCTCACGAGTTGTAGATGCAATCTGTATGTAATAGAAAAAAATAAAAAATTTTGAGTTATCCTTTACTGATGCTTTTAAACATAAGATATGTAGACAATTAAATAGACATATTTGTAAACTTTTACCTATGTCTTCTACTACATAGGATGTGTAGGTGTCTGCAAGTCCCCATATTCTATTGTCATTGCAAATATATTCCTCCCTATCTCATTTAAATCTGTATCACTAAAGTTCATATCTCTGATGTCACGCATAGGATCTGTGAGCATATCTGTGAATAATGAACATCATGGTGGGCAAGAACCTACCTCAGCAGGGGGGCTACATCCTACTCAACTATGGTCTATAGTGGAGCTATAGCTGAAAAATGTATGTCCTCCTATGCCTAACCACCCTATGCCTCTAATGTACCTATGATGATACCACTCACATATGATGGTACCACACTAAGTGGTTGTCTAGTCAACAATTGAATAGCTCAATAGGTTTAAAGTAGATCAATGGGAAAACATGTACTAATAGCCCTTAGGCGGTCTACTAAAGATTCTATGGAGATTTCTATTGGAGATGAGATGTCAAACTCATGATACATATCATCACCTGAAGATAATGCAATAGAATGACCACATGTAGATGCAAATTGTGAGTGCATCATGTATCGGTGCACTCGGTAAGAAGACATCTCGTGCACCTAGGTATGAATAGTGGAAATCCTCTCATACACATCTCTATGTGTATCATCTACCACTCTATCTCTATCTATAGCTAACTCCAAAAGTTATTACATCACCAAAAGGTTTGGACTAATCAATGCCCATTTATTAACGGGTACAAGAGCATCTGGGTGTTTGAATTTATCTAAGAACCTACCTTGACCCTGCCCAACATGCCCAAGGATATCAATGTAATCAACCTCTTGATATAGATGAAATTCTACAAATAATTGTTTGCAGAAATATAAGGGGAGCCCATCCTTTTGGGGAAACATGTGATGTGCAGCCAACCAATGATGATATCTGAAAGGTACCACCAATGGATCAATACACCTTGTAGTGTGGTACACTCTAACCTTTCTCAAAGGTCAATAATGTGGGAACATGCTCTTCATAGTCTCCACTGAAACCATCTCATCTATCTCCCTCCATCACAAACCACCACTAATACTATAGGATAGAGTACTATAAAATGTGTGCAAACTAGCACTATCATAAGGGTTTAAACCCTTGACAATGTACATCATGCTAATCAACTCATCTATAATAATAGAGTCATCTTGTCCCTATCTAGTAGGGTATGTGAAGCCTATAAACTCTTATCAATAGTATCAAGTGCACTCTGTAAGCATTGAATAGTGTCACTGAATAATGTCTCCCTATCCTAGGTACTAGTAGTCAATCTATACAATGAACTACTATGGGAATGACCATGTACAATGGCCTCTCTAGAATCACTACCCTTTGATGCCATAATGATTAATGATATAAAAAAACAAAACTAGATAGCTCATAATAGAGATATGCACTTGCATATGTTTACATATATACATAGATTATTATATAAACTAATTGAATCAAAAAACACTAAATGAATCTTACTAAAAAAACCTATTGCAAAACATATAAAGAAATGTTAACTACATTAAATTTCTTTTTAGTAATAGGTAAAAATCAAATTTAGATTTTTTTTTAGGGATTATGGTGTTAGAGAGTGGTTTAGGGTTTAGAGAGAAGGGGTTTAGGAGTTAGAGAGTGGTTTCTAGTTTAAAGATATGGGGTTTAGGAGTTAGAGAGTAGTTTAGGGTTTAGAGAGATGGGGTTTAGGAGTTGAGAGAGAGAGAGAGAGAGAGAGAGAGAGAGAGAGGTTAGGATTGGGAGAGATGAGGTTATGTATGAGAGAGAGATGAACTTGTGTGTGTGTGTGTGTGTGTGTGTGTGTGTGTGTGTGTGTGTGTGTGTGAGAGAGAGAGAGAGAGAGAGATGAGATGGAAGAGATCAAGTTATGTTAACGATTATGGGATTAGAGAGTGGTTTAAGGTTTAGCGAGATGGGGTTTATGAGTTATAGAGAAGTTTAGGGTTTAGAGAGATAGGATCTAGGAGTTAGAGAGAGACAAATGGTTAAAAGTTTGAGATCTAGAAAAAGAGAGACGAGGTTAGGGTTGGGAGAGATGAAGTTATGTAAGTTCTAGAGAGAGAGAGAAGTTTAGGGATTATGGAGTTAGAGAAAATTTTAGGGTTTAGAGAGTGGTTTAGGATTTAAAGAAATGGGGTTTAGGAATTAGAGGGTGGTTTAGGGTTTAGAGAGATGGGGTTTAGGAGTTACAGAGCAATTTAGAGTTTAGAGAGATGGGGTCTAGGAGTTATAGAGAGACAAAGGGTTAAAATTTTGAGATCTAGAAAGAAAGAGATGAGGTTAGGCTTGGAAGAGATGAAGTTATGTAAGTTTTAGAGAGAGAAGTTTAGAGATTATGGGGTTAGAGAGTGGTTTTGGGTTTAGAGAGATGGGGTTTAGGACTTAGAGAGAGATAGAGGGTTACAAATTTGAGATCTAGAATCTAATTTGAATTTAAGGTTCAATATATTCTAGTTAGAGTCTAATTTGGTTCAATGTGAGAGTTTTATTCTAAGTTTGATTAGGTTAATTTTGTGGTTTATTACATTCAATGTTAGGTTCCACACCTACCCATAATTTATATGGTTCAATGTTAAGGTTTCAATTAGAATTTAGTTGTGTTCATGGTAAGAGGTAGAGTTTTAATTAGTTCAATCTAATGGTTTTAGTTACCAATTAACAATAATTTCTAAACTTTGACCTCTACAACAATTTCTAATGATTTCTAATAAAAATGAAATAAAAATATTTAAATTTTTTAATATTATATCTAACTAATTTTCTATATTTAATAAAAAAATTCTTTTGTTTCTAAAGTTTCTAACTATTCTAATATTTTCTAAATTTTCTAATATTATCTATATAATTTCAATTATTTTCTATAAATAATGTTTTACAATAAATATAATTTCTCTAATAATGTCTAAATTTTACTACATTTCAATACTTTTTTCTAAACTTTATCTAATATTATAGTAGTTTAAACATAAACATACAATCATATATAAAAAAATGAACTATTTAAAATAATCTACATTAAAAATACAAATTAAAAACCATATTTTTACCTATGGAAACATAAAATAAAACTCAAAACATATTTAAAAATTGGGGGAAAATATTGGCATGCCTAATCTGGCCGAATGGCTCCTATAGCTCTTCCTGCTCCACAATTCTAGCAAGCTCGTATGATGCAAATGTCTATCAAATTTATCTTTTTCCATCTTATATAATGTTTATGGTTCTAGCTAGATCGAATCTAGCTAGATCTAGTATGGCCGGATCCCTACAGATGTGTACATGCCACTTGGAACAAACTCAGTGTTGCATGGTTTCAGATGGATTGGGTTTAGCTGGATTGAATCCTATCGGATCGATAAAGTTAGCCCCAAAGGTGACATGGATCTATGATTTCACCCATCTTTCTTCTATTTTCTTTAGGCACATGTACATAGGCTTCACAGATAAAGACTTGAGGATGTGATTATGAGACTCATCTTCATTGCCATTACTCTTTCATAATTTTGAAGTTCAACCTTGATAAAAGGCTATGATTAATTAGATACATGGTTGTATTAAATGCTTTAGCCCAAAACTCTTTTCCTAAACCTACATTTGAAAGCATACACCAATCTTTCTTAGGCATTATCCTATTAAGCCTTTATGTTGCTCCATTTTCTTAAGGGCTTTAGGGGACAACTTTCACCCTATGAATACCTTTTTCTATATAATAATTTTCAAACTCTAGTGAACAAAAATCACCTCCATTGTCCATTTTAAAGCATTTAATCTTGTGACCTCTTTGGTTTTCAACAAGAGCTTTGAAAATTTTGAATTTAGAAAAAGACTTTAGATTTATTGGCCACCATATATATCCAAAATTTCCTAGTATAATCATTAAGGAGGGTAACAAAAAACTTTGCACCTCCTAAAGAACTTACCTCGATAGGAGCAAAGGCATCTAAGTGCACAAGTTCTGATGGTTTTTATTTCATGTCATGTCTATCTTTCAAGAAACAAACCCACTTTTACTTGTCGTATAGAAAATATTCACAAAACTCCATGTTTGTTGACTAGAGACTCGATAGTTGATCCCTTTTCAAAATTATCTTGAGGCCCCTTTTTACTCATGTGGACTAGTATTTGATGCCAAAGTGCTGCATCATTTCCCATGGCTGTCATAATAATGCCTACTTTTATATGCTTTTCAAAGAGATAAAGACTATGGTGTAGGAGCACCTAGGCTAACTCCTAGTCCTAACTCTACATGTTGGTTTTGGCTTTTACTAACCCTAGCCATGTCAAGTAGGTGTGTTTGGACCTTAGAATGTCACTGTTGGGTTTTTTTGTAGGTATATTTGACTAGATTCAATCTACTCTAGGTGGTTTGGTTTTCTTTCTTTAGGTTACTTGTGTTTTGGGTGATAGGAAGCCAAACTAGGGTTATGGGTCTTATACCTTAGAAACTTGAGAAAGGTATGCTTTTAAGCTATCCTATCTTCTATGATTGTTTACATCCTTGTGCATGGGTTGGAGGACATAGGTAAGTCATTTGGAAAAACCTGGGGAAAGATGTCAAAAATATGTCAATTGTACAAAAGTTTTCTATTGGTGTAAATAATTATTCACTATTTACACTTACCTAAGTTTACTTAGGTTAATGAATATTTTTATTTATTAGTCACCTAAGAGTATGCACACTCTTGTGAGTTGTCATGTTGATAACATAGGAGTTTACACCTCTTTTATGCACATGATGTCTACAACATCTCCACTTGAGACACACCTCATCATTCTTATCCTATGATCTAGCATGATGGATAAGATGTGTTCTTAGTTGCCATGCTTATCTTATCACCTAGTTCTTTCTAGAGACATTCTAGGTGCTTCCTAAGAGGCCTTTATATATAGGCACTCCTAGTGTGTGTGAACATATCTAGTACACAACAATGTATGAGGACATACTCTAATATATTGACCATACTCCTTTTTGGTCTACAGTTGTGCTTGTGTTCAAGTTCTAAAATCTTGGGTGAATCTTGCACTATGGAAAATTCTTACATGGTATCAAAGCTCTTGGAGAATCTCTCTTCACATAGCCATTCAAGACCATCTTATTGCTTCAACACCTTGGCCTAAATCTAGAGTATAGCATAAACTGGAGTATCTAGAGCTAGATCTAACCTTGCCATTGCATCTAGAATGCTAATTTGGTGAAAATTGGCTATAAAGTTACCTACCCTAGGCCAAAGTCGATTGTGAGGCAATTTTTTTTTTTTGCAAACCAACACCTGAAGGTTTAGATCTATACATTTAATTTTCAGATCTGATTTTTTTCATCTCATTCTCTGCTTTTTTTTTTGGATCTGCATTATTTTCCAAAAAAAATTTGTCCATCAGAGAGTTTTTTTGCAGGTGAAGATTGGTGTAAATTAGATATTTGCATCACATTTAGAAGTTCAAAAAACTCCCAAATTAGATTTTGTTTAAATCTAGAGTCATTTGAATTTTGGAAGTGTGACAGTAGCGATTCAAAAAAAATAATAGCAGTAGTAATTTTCAAACAATGATATCTCCCTCACATAGACGCTTTTTTGTGAGCAATTTTTTTTTGTTTTGGGGTATAATTTCATGATCTAAACATTGGTGCAAGTGGTTTAAGATCTTTGTTCCTGAATTTTTCTTCAACTCACAAATCCCAATTTTTGCCACTTCAAATGCTTAGTATGGGCTCATTTAGACACATAATCAGGTTCCATTTTTTTTGAAAGTGCATTTTTTTTTGTCTACTTTCCAAATTCACAATCAAATTATAAGTTCTATGGATAGAAATACTACTTTCATAAATAGGCCCTAAATTGGCATGTGGTTATCACACTAAGTGCCAAATCATACATTAAAGGGGGGGGTGGGGGGGGGGGGGGGCGGGGGGGGGGGGGGTTTCTTTGATTCTTTCTTGCATCTTTGGGGGTTACATTGATTATTCCATCATGGAAGAGGAAGGTTTAATTATCTTGACACCAGACAACTATTAGGAATGGAATTAATTGGTTATCCCATATCTTAGTCAATGTAATGCACTACCATATGCGAGAGGGCTTTTATACTATGAGGAAACATGTTCCATCCCTTTTCTTGCACTCTTTCTTTTTATGGATATGGAGGTTATGCATTCACTTGATGACTTGCAATCAAAATATTTATATGATATTTAGATCCATCTTTGGAAGATATATGGAGATCTACATATTTCTCCATTCCCCAAAGATATTTTACCTCCAGTTGTAGTTGCATACTCTCTAGATGAGATCACACCTTCAGATGCTCTTGTTGCTCCTACTGATCCTATTTCAACCATAGATGCTTTGGATTTAGTGTAGTAGGACCCTTTATGTCTTCCTACTTTACCTTCATGCGATGATTTCCTTCTCACTTTTATAGGCCTATTTATGGAGTCTCACATTGAAGATGCGGGAGACATCCTCAATGATATTCATCTTCTCTTTGAGGTAAATTCTTCATCCATTGCCATAGTGATATATTCATGTACTTTAGCACAACAAGGTACATTTTGTCTTCCAATCCTAGCCTTAGGTGATGGCTTCTTGACTAACACTTTAGGTTTGTTCGTAGAGTCACACAAGAAATATTTGGAGGACTTCTTTGATGATATATTGCTTCTCTTTACGAAGGACAATCCTTCTATAGTTTTTGCAAGGGCTTACTCTGAGCCTCATGTCCATTCTCTACATGATAAGTCTTTACAGGCTGATGTAATTGTGGAAACTTATGTACAACATCTATAGGAGGTCTCTTTGTCACTTGAGAAGATTTTTGGTTCCTTGAAACAAGTTTTACATCACTTCTTGTTCAATCTATACTTATTCTCAATAGTTTTGGAAGGAACCATCATCAGTATTGACATAGGGACACTTGAACAAGTTTCAGAGACACCGTTCATCATAGATATTCTTTCTCCATACAGGGGAAGCATCTCATAGGTACCTTTGCCATTGTTTCTTCCAAAGATGAGGAATATCATTCAACGATCATGGATCAACTTCTAGATCAGAGCATTTCTCACTAGTCGACACCTTACTTTTAAGGGGGGGGGTGGGGGGGGGGGGGGGGGGGGGGGCGGGGGGGGGAGGACTACCTTGTCTCCTTCTTCTTCTTCTTCTTTATGGGGGGGAATTTTTCCTCTTAAAAGGTTTTTTCCTTCCAGTTCTCCTTTTTATACACTATGCATAAATTTTTCTATTTTTTTGTGGGACCCATTATGTATTTCATCCTAGCTCTTGTGAATTTAAGTGCATTCCCTTAAGTTGCACTTAAGGGGGTGTGTTGGTGTAAATAATTATTCACTATTTACACTTACTTAAGTTTACTTAGGTTAATGCATATTTTTATTTATTAGTCACCTAGGAGTATGCACACTCTTATGAGTTGTCATGTTGACAACACAAGAGTTTGCACCTCTTTTATACACATGATGTCTAAAACACATGAGTTAGCACACTAATTAAGCACATGGTGTCTACAACATCTCCACTTGAGATACACCTCATCATTCTTATCCTATCATGTAGAATGATGGATAAGATGTGTGCTTAGTTGTCATGCTTATCTTATCTCCTGGCTCTTTCTAGAAACATTTTAGGTGCTTCTGAAGAGGCCTTTATATACAAGCACTCCTAGTGTGTTTGAACATATAATGTAGAGAAATGTATGAGGATATACTCTGACATATTGATCATACTCCTTTTTGGTCTACAATTGTGCTTGTGTTCGAGTTCTATGATCTTGAGTGAACCTTGCCCTAAGGCAAATTCTTACATGGTATCAGAGCTATACCAAATTCTTAAAATTTTCAAATAGGTAAAAATGGTCAAAATTATGTAAATAAATTTTCTAAAGGTTAAATCATGGCTAGACATCATAAATGGATCATAGTGGAAAAATTTGGAAATTCTTAAATGAAGGAAGTCAAAGTTGCTAAGAAATGGCAAAAGTTGTCAAAGTTTTCAACAACATTGAATAGTTGCTTGACAACTTTTAGACAGGAAAGTTGAATAGCACACAAAAGAGGTTGATTCTTATTCTAACTATTTTAAAACTAATTTGAAACTTATAAGACTATAAGATGGACTCATCCCAAGGGTTGGAGGTTGTAATAAGAAATTTTTTACAAATGGATCAACGAGATATAATTCAAAATTTGATAGTTTCTGACACAGATTAATGGATTGAAATGGTCATTTTTGTGTTTTATTATTATTTTTCATGTTTTTGAAGTAATTTTCATTTTAGAGTTCAAGTTTATCAGATTTTATTTGTGCATATTTAGGAAATCAATTGTACATAGATTGTTCTTTATTTTTGCTTTAACAATTTTTGGTAAAATGACTCTTACATGAATCCTCACCTCAAAATCATCATGGTTTTTGGGGATATATAAGTGGATCCCTTGTATAGTATACATAGAAAAATAAGAGGCTTGGAAAAGCATGGCATTTTCTTTTTAAGTGATTCCCTAGGAAATCCTTTGGTGTATGGCTATGCGATGATAGAGCTAACATGTTGATTTGAGTGGATTGAATGTATTTGATAGTTCAATACAATTGTTGGAGAAAGAGAAGAAATGTGTTAGCAAGCCCTATGCAAAAAGAGAAGGTTCCAAGGCTTGTTTTACCATATATTTTTTTAGACCGTAATGATTGTTGTTTGGGTATGTTAGGAACCCTTATTTTTAGGCATAAAAATAACAAAGGGTTGTACATATAGGATGAGGACCTGATACCCAAAAAATCTTGAAATGTTCCCAAAATGGTATCAATATCTGAGGTTAGTTTACCACCTTGTTAAGGGAATTTTTGAACTATAGCCCAAAACCCAACTTTGGAGGCTTAATTTTATTAGGATATTTAGGATAGTTTTGTCAAGTTTGAGGAAATTGATAAGGAGACCTATGGAAATTGAGTCTAGAAGGTTAGGGGAAGTCTAAAAATCATTAATTGGCACCTCACACTCTATGTTGAAGAAAGGATGACCAAGTTTTATGAAATAGTATGTTTGTAGGACAAAGGAAGATGACCCTAGGAAAGAAGAAAGCATGAAAACCTTGGTGTAATTGGATAGTAAAGTGTGGAGGGTAAGTTAAATATCCTCTTGTTGAAATAATCAAGACTAGCTAGGTTACTAAGAGGGAAGGGTGAATCAGTAACCTCAAAACTTTAGATCAATTCAGCACTTAACCATATAAATCATTCACCATTCATTCATCTAATCTACTACATGCATGAAACAGATAAACATTTATAACACATGAACACAGTATTTTGGTGACCCAAAAACCTTCCAAATAGAAAGTAAAACTGGGGCGGCAATGATACCCATAAAAATTCACTACTGTAGTATAAAGTTGGCCTATTAGGGCTTACATTGACCACTTCTAATGATCTGCCCTATTAAGAGCAATTTGGACTACTAGATCCACCTTGTTAGAGGTTTTACAAACATACAATGAAGTATGCACTCTATTAAGAGATTTATACAAAGATCGTTAAGTCTACCTTGTTAATGGATTTAAAAAACCAATATACCTCTCAAGATGAAATAGTAGATTTGACTTACAACTTGATTGCTGATTAGATCCTTGAAGAACATATCACCTCTTGTGATTGATATGATTTTGCTGCTCCTTGTAGACCTTGCTAAATATTCTACTTTGCTACTAATTCACATTCATTCTTCTCAAAATATCACATATCCATTCCTTGACATACTCATCCATATATCCATACATTGACATGCTCATGATACATTGCAAATGATACAATATATTACATATATATACCATTCCAATGTTTACAATTACAAGGTTAGCTAAAACACAAGTAAAAAAAATATTATTGAGTTGGCCAAATAGTAGAAAACTTGGACTCTTCAAGCTAACTTGGTGACCTTTTGATACACGACATCCACTGCATTACTCAACATCATCATGCACTTGGTAGAAGTAGAAGCTTGGTTCATACTAATCACAGAATGTAGCTTGAAACTTGGTAACCATTGGAGACTCGGTAGATATAGTGTTACTCGGTAGATATTGAATCCTTTGTTTACCTTTATATCACTCAGTAAACACTACACATCCATCACTCAGTAGAAACTATCTTCACATCATGCAAACTAATAACTCCATAGGCACTATGAAGCTCGATAACCACTATCTATTTAGTGAACACTGTAAGCTCAATATACACTGTTGAACTACACACTTACTTGGTAGCTTAGAGAATGCTCAGTGTGAACTACTCAATTGCTTAACATACAAGGTAACCACTGAATGCTCAGTATAAACTATAGATTGAGTGATGAGCTCGATAGCCATTCATAATTGAATAAGTGTTATCAACTTAATGACAAATACAACATAATGCCAACAATCTCCCCCTTTGGCATTAGTGACAAAAACACTTATGAGCCAAAACTTATGTACACTGACATATTGATTTTTTATTTTTCAAAATTGATCTTTGTAAAGCCGTTGTATATACATTTTCACATATCTCACATATCTCTCCCATACATATGGCATAATATATACATAAATTCCCATCTATACATATATCAATCTATTTTCTTCCTTATTTTCTCCACAAGTCTTTTATCATCTCTTACTATCACTTACTTCCCCTTTTTGACAATAATGCCAAAGAGATATGTAAAATATTCAAATAGAGACATCAAAATGTGAGAGTAATTCAGAGTGTACCTTGAGAATAAGAGCCAATGTCTTATCCAAATTGTCTTGCAAAACTTTACAGGTGGAGAGTGCCACTTGAACTTCTGTAGAAAGTTCAATCATATGATCTACTATAGAAAAATTGTTATCTTGGACCAATTTTTTTAAATATGTAATGTGTTTCTGCATTGAGTCCATAACTAGAAGGATCATATTTTGTATATCAATCAATGTAGACCCGATCCTAGCTTCCTCTCTTACTAATTCTACTTGCATTTCTGACAAAAACATCACCCTCATGTGATGTGCTGAGCTTGAACTATGGTCAAGCTGTAGCTTTTGAGTGCTTTCTTTCATATCAACATCAATCTTATTCAATTTATTTTTTATATCCTTAGTATACTTGGTAACATCACAAAGTTTTCCAAAAAGTGATGTCACATTGGTGAAAGATTGTTCAAGATTGCTCAAAATTGAAGATAACTCTACCTGATTAATGGAAATGTGTTGAGCAATGTGCTCAAGCACCTTACTATCAAATTTCTTCTCTGCCTTCTCAATGAGCTTTTCTTGTCTAGAGGTATCCTCATTGAACTTATTCACAACTTCTTCCAATTGCAACAAAATGTGTTGAGATGAGTCCACATCAACACCTATAGCCTCAGTTATTATATTTTTAGCATTTTCAATTATAGTGAAATCTCTATTTCTCTCATCTCTAAGCTTCTTTTGCCTTGCCTTTTTCTCTAAAAGCTGACTAACCAATATCATTTCATTTATTGTGGCAGTGTCTAGATCTATCTTAGGAATAAAAACTTCTTTGTCCAAGTCTATGTCTTCATCAATTGCTTTGCCAATAAGTAGAAGTTTTAGAGGAGTCTTTGGTTTTACTTCTGAACTTACTTCTTTAGACATAGAAATGGAAACAATAGTAGAAGTAGCTAGACTTGCAGTGAAAACTTGAATTGATCCAACTAAAGGAAAATTGAGAGGGGTACTAACTGTATCCAAAACTGATGTGCTTCCCAAAAATGAAGTACCAATAGGTGGTATACACACTAAAATACTTACAACTGAAGAACTAACTGGAACAAAAACTAGTGCAGTTAAAGCTATAGTTGACAAAACTATAGAACATATTGGAAAACTTATCGTACATGGTGTTGAAGAAGTTGACACATTGGAGAACTAGTAGTTGTGCATTTTGCTAAAGTAGATTTCTTGGGAGCTAATGAAGAGGTTTGTAGCTTAGTAGATGAAGTGACTGACACTTCCATTGTAGATACCTGGAGTTGTGAGGTAGTAGGTGATGTTTGTGTAGATGATATATCTATGGTGGCTGTAATCAAACTTGTTGAAACTGACTCCAACCCTGATGATGTAGCAGTTTTAGGTGGAGAATGAGGAAGGGAAGCAATGACTTCTACTACGATTTTCATTGGATCATCTTCTTCATCTTCTTGCTTGTCTTCCTCTTCATATTCTTCCTCTTTCTCTTCATCATCAACCTTTAGTGCCTGATAGTCTTTAGCATCAAATGTAACACATGGAGTGTTATCCTATTCATCATCACTATCACCATTATCATCCTTGATCTCTACTAGATCATCACTGGGCTTATGTAGATGATAGATGTTCTTCCACATGTTTGTTGCATCTCTTACAACATGCTCAATATCTTTGATTAAAATCAAACATGTATGGAATCTAATCATCATTTTACCTTCATTGTTCTTCATTGCTACCTTCACTTCTACATCTTTAAGATTTGGCAATAGCTTCCTCAAAGACTATTCATATATATCTTTTACTTTTTGTACAGCTGACTCCCACCTTGGCTGAAATCTTGCCAATAATTCCTATGAAATTTGTGGAGCAATTTGATCAAGGGAGTACTTTCACTTTCCCATTTTGGTGAGTACCAATTCCTCAATCTGTATCTTCTCAACATCAGTCTTTGTCTCAAACTTTAGAGCCTTGAAGTTAGTGATGCTTTCTCCTTCTTCGATCTGTTTCAACCTTTCTTGGAAGCTAACTAGGGGCTTGCCAAACACAACTTCACTTTTACCTTTTCCTCTTCCAGTGAAAACAATTGTGGAGGCCTTTGGTGGCTTGGTAATGATTACCTTACCATTCTTCTTGGCTAGCTCTACCTCATTCTTATCCTCTTTTTCTTCTCCTTATTCCTCTTCTTCTTCTTCTTCTTCCTCTCCTTTACCTTTGGTAAGCATTAGAGGGATAGTGGCAGTTTTCACCTTAGCTATCTTCCTCTTGCCTTTGCTAATAGCCTGGGGTAGCTTGATTTCAAGCTCAATTCTTTCTTTGGCCTCATCATATGTACCAAAAATTGGTAACTTAGGATCAACTAGTTCATTTACCAATGCTTCAATAATGTCTTTGGTTTCATTAATATTGATGGCCTGACTACCTAAATGTAAACTTTGTCATAGTCAACCATGAAACACACATCATCTTTATAATCTTCAACAAGTTTGGATGGAATCCTGAACCTATTTTTCATTCTTTCCTTGAAATCTTCAAAATAATTGTCCATAATGCTATCAAAGTTTACACCCATTTCTGCAATGAACTCATTTATCTGATATAGAATAGGAACATCTTTTCTCCATACAAAAGAACCTTTTGATGGGAAAAACTTTTGCACATAAAAGAAAAGACATGTCAACAAAGAACCAAATTTACAAGGGTTGTTCTTTGATGTCCTAATAATGTCCATATTCTTGTTCAATTGTTTTAGTAGTAACTCTAACAAGTCAAATTCCATGTTTTTCTTTACAACCTTAAATGCTAAGTCCACTACCTCACATGGCATGTTGTTCAATCGAATAGAACCATAAATTTTGTGAGCAATTACATGAATACCAAATCTTAACTCCACATCAGAAATAGTTCTAATTTTCAAACCTCTACCATCCCACTCGGCTAGGGTTTTCTTTTGGAGTTCGTCCCAACCTAGGGTTTTGGTAGATTTTTCTTTACTTGACATGGGGAGACTAGTGATCTTGTGAATCATCTTCTTGGTTATTAACATAGGCTGCTCTAACCATAGTTGACCATTGTGAACATGACCGAGAATGTATCTAATCCATTTAATCTAAAAACTTCTTGGCAGGTGTGTGATATGAGTCAACCTTTTTGTTTCAAGATATTTATGCTTGATTTTTAGTGAACCATCAACATGCATTTCCTCTAATGTACTATCCATCTCTAGGGTTCCAATTTCTTGAATAGAACACTTAAAATGAGTATAAATATCATTAATTAATAGTACCTTTCATGGAATCTGGGATTGAGCTCCATTAGGGTTGAGTGCTTCTGCAACTGCTAGAACTAGTTTGAAATTTGGTGCTTTCCACTCTATACTCTTAACCAACATTTCTAAACCTCTTTTTTCCTTGCTTCTTATACTCCCAGATGTCATTGCTACTCCGTAAATAATAGAAATTTTCAAACAAATTCTTCATTGGAAATTTGCTCAAAATCACTTGGAATTTCTTGTGTGCACCCAGAAATGTCTTAGCTCTGTGAATACTAAAGTCATGGTGATGAATGAAGTTGAATTTTTCCCTTTTTGATGAAAATTCACCATTAATGCTAGGTACCATACTGACATAGTGCATGATAGATTATCATCGACTCACTAGCTTGGTAGAAACTTGTGACTCAGTGATCAAACAAACTTTTCCTTCCTCCCGACCTAGCTCAATTGAGTCTATGATCAACATTGCTTATTTTGAACTAATCTCATGTGATCCTTTTGTATTTGAAATACTAATTTGGGTCTCCTACTTTATTCCATTTAGAACTGCTCAAGATTTGGCTTGATAATATAGTTCTAGTTCCTCCTTCATGAATCTAATTGGAAATGGTGGAGTCACCCACTTCTTGAGTGGCATTGCCATCATTTGAACTATTCTTCTTGGTAGATTTGGGAATCCACTACTATCTCATCTACTTCCTAATGTTGTCAGCTTTAGCCTTCTTCTCATCTTCAACTCTTCCTACACTAATGTAGTTTTTGGCTATGTGACCAATTTCAGTACATGTATAACATCTTACTGTTGAATCTATCTTTCTCAAGTGATGCCTTGTTCAGTTTATGCCAATGTGTCCATATTCTCCACAATAGTGACATCTACACCAAGTGTTGTAGTCCCAACAAAATATTGTAGTCCCAACAAAATATTGCTTTGACAATTTTCTCTGCTGGATTAAATGATTTGGATTTGCATTCAAATGCCTTGTGTCCTTGTTTCTTGCATTTGTGACATTTGCCTTCAAATTTTGGTTTCTCTTTGTATTCATTAGCTTTATATGTTTACTGCAATTGTAGCATTTTCCATTGAATTTTACCTCTCCATTGTTCTAAATTTTTTTTGATGTATGACCTAACTTACCACAATGATTGCAAGTAGGTCTTTGATTCCTTTGGGAACCTTGTTTGGAAGATTCACCTTCTTCTTTGTATCCAAGTCCTACTTTACCTTTTTGCCTATGAAGATTCTTCTCACTTAACTTATTCAATTGATCCATATCTGCTTGAGATTTCATCATCCTTTCATTGAGTTGTTTTTCAAAGATTAGATTAGCTTTCAATCTTTCATTGATTTGTCTTTCAGTGATCAAATTATTCCTTAAATTTTCATTTTCAAATCTCAGATTCATGATTTCTTCATTTGCATTGGAGAGTTAATTGATAAGACTTCCTTGCTGAAGGGATTGATTTTGATTAACATTGTTCCTTGCTTCACTTGCCTTATTCCTTTCTTCCAAAATTTCACACATTCTAATTGACTGAATTTCTTGTTCTCTTTTTAATTTTCTTACCTCTTCTTGTAGAGAACCATTCTTTTCTAGGAGTTCTTTGATGGCTTCATTAGCTTCATCTAAACTACTTGATCGAAAAAATCCTTCAATCTTTTCTTCAACATACTTGTGGTCTTTCATTTCTTTTGCAAGTTCCTTCCTTCTTTTTAGTGATTGGGAAAGATTTTTTTTTGCTTCCTTGAGTTGAGTTATGGTCATTTCTAGATCTAGCTTTTGATTATCAATAGCTTTATGAAGTTTTAATATCTCCATTATTCTTGATCTTTGCTCAAGCTATCAAACTTTATCCTGAGAACCATAGAGCTCTGACACCAATTATTGGAAATAATCAAGACTAGCTAGGTTACTAAGAGGGGAGGGGTGAATTAGTAACCTTAAAACTTTAGATCAATTCAAGACTTAACCATATAAATTATTCACCATTCATTCATGTCATCTACTACATGCATGAAATAGATAAACATTCATAACACATGAACACAGTATTTTGGTGACCCAAAAACCTTCCAAATAGAAAGTAAAACTAGGGTGCGGATGATACCCACAAAAATTCACTACTGTAGTATAAAGTTGGCCTGTTAGGGCTTACATTGACCACTTCTGATGATTTTCCCTGTTAAGAGAAATTTGTACTTCTAGATCCACCTTGTTAGAGGTTTTACAAACATACAATGAAGTGTGCACTCTTTTAAGAGATTTATACAAAGACTGTTAAGTCTACCTTGTTAAAGGATTTTGAAAATTGATTCACCTGTTAGGATGAAATAGTAGATCTGACTTACAAATTAATTACTAATTAGATCCTTGAAGAACAGATCACCCCTTGTGACTAATATGACTTTGCTGCTCCTTGTAGACCTTGCTAAATACTCTACTTTGTTGTTGATTCATATTCACACTTCTCAAAATATAACATATTCATTCCTTGACATACTCATCCATATATCCATACATTGACATACTCATGATACATTGTAAATGATATAATACATTACATATATATACCACTTCAATGTTTACAATTACAAGATCAGCTAAAACACAAGTAAACAAAATATGGTCAGCTAAAACACAAGTAACCAAAATATTACTGAGTCAGCCAAATAGTAGAAAACTCAAATTCTTCAAGCTGACTTGGTGACCTTCTAATACATGGTGTCCATTGCATTACTCGGCATCATCATGCAATTGGTAGAAGTAGAAGATCGGTGCATACTAGTCACACAACATAGCTTGAAACTCGGTAACCATTGGAGACTCGGTAGATATAGTGTTACATGGTAGATACCAAATCTTTTTTTTACCTTTCTATCACTCAGTAAACATTACACATCCATCCCTCAATAGAAACTATCTTCACATCACACAAACTGATAACTTGATACACACTGTAAAGCTCAGTACCCACTATCTATTCAGTGAGCACTATAAGCTTGGTATACACTGTTGAATTGCACACTCACTTGGTAGCTTCAGGAATGTTCAATGTGAATTACTTAATTATTGAACTTACAAGGTAACCACTAAATGCTGAGTGATGAGCTCGGTAGCCATTCAGAATCAAATAAGTGTTATCACTAATGACAAATACAACATAATGCCAACACGTCTTAAGGTTAGGGTGACAAAGAGGATCCCTAATAGGCTAAGAATAAATCCTATTGAGTCTTTAGGGATGGAAAGGATAGTGAAATCAATCCAACTTACATCAAACTACCAAATTTATTGGCCTTGGCAATGATCTTGGAACCCCCAGTGATTTTCCAAGTATATAAATGAAAGGATGGATGATATCCTTGTGCAAAAAGATGACTAATAGAAATTATATATCCATAAATGAAGTGGCATGGAATGAGGATTCAAAACCTATCTCCCAAGAATATGATTTGGAGTCTCTTGTAGAAAGAATTAAAATCATTTCAACTTTCTCATAGGTTGTATTTGCTTCAATATTCCTCACTTTTTCTTGAGCTTTCTTGTAAGCCCAACAATTTTGCTTTGAGTGGCTAGGCTTACCAAAAAAATAGCACTGTGAATTCCTACCTCTTGACCTTGATCAATTAGGTGATCTAGATTTCTTTTGGTTTTAGTGATTGTTACTTCTATGATGGCTTATTCCCCTTTGTTCGATATTGACCATGGTACAAGAATCACCAGATGAGGAGTCTTTGTTACTCCTTCTCATGTCTTCACTTAGTAAAGTGGTAAAAACTTCATCATATACTAGCTTTATCTTTTTGGTGTTTGTAGTGCTTACTGCTATACTTATGGGATCCCAACAGTCAAGTATGGAACATGACAAGATGATGGCTTTGGCTTGGTCATCTTTAGTCATACTAATTGAGATTTAATGACATAATAAAGTGTTAAAATCATTTAAACTATTTGACATCACAACCCATTCCTTCATTTTTTAGTTTGTGTAGCTTCTTCTTAATGAAGATTTTGTTTGCAGTCAATGTCATTTGGTACATGCATTGAAGTTTATCCCAAACTTCCTTTGTTTTCTTATCATTTAAAGCATTAAATGAGGCATTTTGAGATAGTGAGAGAAAATTTTATGACATCACCTTCTCATCTATCTTTTCCCAATCTTCATTCAATGTTGCAACTAGTTTCTTATACTTTCCTTCAATTGTGACCCATTAGTATTGGTTAACTAACAATGAGTGCATCTGCACTTTCCACAGGCTAAAGTTCTTGCCTATGAATTTCTCTACTTTCACATCCTCCATCTTTCCATAATTTCAACACTAATTTACAATCTATACAAGTTGTACTCTGATGCCAAGTGGAAGGATATAATTGGAAAAGGAAAAACTAGACAATGAAAAATAGTAAGATGAGAAACACAACACTAGATTTATCCTAGTTCACCATAATAGTGGCTACATCAAGACTGCAGAGTATGGTATAAATGTATAAAAGGATATGTACAAATCAGCAGGAGCAATATATAAATAATCTCCAATAATATTACAATTAAATAGTCTCATGAAATGAAGAGACACAATATAAGAGGGAAAAAAATACATGAATCATTGGCCTTCACATATCAATATTGTGTAAGGCTCAACAACACCTCCATTTCTTCTATGAACTTCTTATTAATCAATTTCATGCACATAGAAGATATGGGATTCCATACTGAAATATGTATGAATGAAATACAAGAGATGTCCCTTGGTAGACCAAGGATGGGTATGTGATGAAATCACAAGAATATGATGATTATGAGAAGGGCCCTGAAGATGAAATTTTCCAAACATCCAGTGAGATAATTGGAAAGAATGAAAGCATCTAAAACATTTACCAACTTCCTTAGGATCATTCATTAATTCTTTACAATTATCAGGCTCAATTTGATACATAACCCCTCCCATCCTTTCTCTCAAAATATAAGGCATAAGAAAGGCAATTTTGCAAACCCAAAAACTAATCAACAGAGAAACCCACCAATGCAAAAATAAAGCCACTAGAACCAACATCTACAAAAAAAATGAACTCACAAGCTAGAAGAATAAGAAAACTTCTCAAAGGCCCAGAAGAAGTAGAGGAATGTGTATTGTTGAAGAAGGAAATATCATGCATTATTGCCATATGTGCCACCATAGGATAGACATGAATCTTCCCATATTTTTAATCCTTGATGTACTTTTTGAGGGAGGCTAGGTTTTACACACAATTATTACATTCCTGATAAGTGTGGGAGAAAGTCACTTCATCTACCAAGGCTTATTAATTATATCATTGTCATTCCATTCTAGTGATTAAAAATATTTATGATATTAATAGTGTTTCCCTTCATCACCACTTTTTTCAACTTTTTCCTCAATCTACCATTGTTGCATAAAACCTGAATCTAAAAACACCTGATACATCAATTTTCTTTAGTTTTTTTAAGCAATCAGTTTTCTTAAGCTTTTTTAGCAATAAAGCTTTGAATTTTCATTAAAAAACTACATTTATTTGTTTAATAGGTTCAGTGTCAAATTATGTTTCAAAAAGTTGAATTTAATCAATAGGAGATAGTTATTTTATAGGAAATCAATTTGTGATGTTAGTATTAAGATTTTGATGAGTGTGGTAGGAAGTCACTTCATCTACCAAGGAAAGCATACATCTTGTCTTATTAATGATGTCATTGCTATTCAATTGTAGTGATTTAAAATATGTATGATATTAAGAGTTTCTCCCTTCATCACCACTTTTTTGTAACCTTTCCCTTGATCTACCATTGTTGCATAAATCCTAAATCTAAAAACAATGATACACCAATTTTCTTAAGTTATTTTTTAAAAATCAAAATTTTAAAGTTTTTTTAGCAATAAATCTTTGAATTTTCATTAAAAAACTACATTTCTTTGCTTAATAGGTTTAGTGTGTAGTTATATTCAAACAATTTGAATTTAATCATTGGAGATTATTTTCATAGGAAATCAATTTGTGATGATATTATCAAGATTTAAGGATGTAGTTTTCTAATTAAATTGGTTGAATCCTATTATAGGAGTATTGATTCACAACAATTCATTTATTAGATGAAGCTTATATTGGTGATGGATGGGGCTTTCCTCCTCTAATATCTATAGTATTGCTCCAAATCAACTTGACTTTATCATAAAGTTTCCTCCAAGGTTGAACTCAATGCAAATAAGGTAGCAAGATAAGGAAATTTAAGTGGAGTTAACCTTAGAGGAAACTACATGACTAACATGGCTTCAATTGGAACAATAGTAGGATGGGTGACCTAAGAGAATGTCTAGGTTTCACCCTTGTAAGCACCACCTTAATGCAACAAGTGCTAAGTGTGTTATTCATTCTTATTGGGTTGTTATGAATTGATATTCATTAAACTTTAATGAATTAATATGACCAGAAAGAACACAATTGAGTCTTGATAATAATAAGACAATTTATAAGATTAAGATTTTGATAACCTTTTGAGTTTATCTAATAAGAACAATGTGTCAATCCAAATTTCTATATAACACTAAAAATATTAGAAATTAAATCTCTTCCAAAAATTTATTTATCTAATGAAATATTACACTAATTCATTAAAAGCATAACTCCAAAACTGAAACACTTTAAACCAATTGAGTAGATGATATTCAAAGTCACATTGGTAGCTAATATCTATAGTTCAGTAGAAAAGTAATATATCTCTCTACTCAGTGGCATACATACAATATTTTTTTTCCATAAATAAAATGTATGAACCACGCACATGTTCGATTAAATTGGATCATTCAATTTAATTGAACAAAAGAGATCACAATAGTAAAAATAATAATAGCGAACATAATCTCAGCATGTGTCTGAATGGATCATGGAGTGACATGAAACAACATAAATGTTCTAGGAATAACTATAAAATCAACATTTGTAAACCTAAACTCATCAAGAAAACACCATATCTCATCAATCTAGAAGGCAAGAACAAATGCTTCCTTTCTGAAGAACTCCAATAGAGTATTAAAGAAGATGTAGAGCTGTCATAGTGCTAACAATAGGAGGATATTGCATGTAGTTCTTGTAAGGAGGAGCATTCAATGGTCCATTATACAAGAATTGGTAAAATTTAGTGCTATTCAAAATCATTTCACCATTGGACTAGATGTTTTGACTAGTGTCATGTTTAGATTCATACCTTGGAAACCATTGAGTCAATTCAGGGTCTTTCCTGGGCACAAAAGCATTCTTCTTAGAATATTGTAGGACCTAGAAAATGGGCTAATGTCTAACATACTATGAGAAAATCACAAACCCAATAAACATATGTTAACACCCTCTAGTCTACCATGAAAGCCAAATGAATAAAGAAAGCAAAAAAATTTTAAAACTCCCTCTTTCACTTGTAGCTCCCATGTCCTTCTTTCTTCTCCATATCATGTAGCTCAAAACTTCCTATAGTGCACACAATTATGAAGCAAAAGCTTATACTGATGATAATGCTATGAAAATACTTCAAGTTGTGATTTTAGTGTGAGAGATGGAGTGAAAATACTAAAGAGAAAAGGACCTGAAAAAACTTAAGAATTAGGGACCAAAAATGAGAGGAAGAATACTCATTTTATAATCAACATGGAAGATGAGATCATTGGAATTGTCACCTTGGATATGTGACATGGCAAGAGATTCCTTGGAGAATCCATGACATATATGACACAAGATGCCAAGTGTAGGATTCTATGATACTTGGATGTTAAACATGGCTAAAAAATGAAGAGGATCTATGACACGTCATATGACACATCAAGCCCACTTAAAGCCAAGAATCTATGATAATGGAAGCCAAATATGGATGTACATAAGAGCATAGGAATGTTGGATTATGACATATCTTAGCCAAGTGTCAATGGAGAATCAATGAGGTGTCATACACATGTCATGATGATGTCAATATTGTGTGGAATATTTGAATTAAAAATCCTTTATTCCACAAAATAGAAATTTATGAAAATGGAATTAATGGTGGAAAATATGACTTAGGAAATTGAGAATTTCTATGGTTTTTGAATGATGAACCAATTAATTAATTGTTTGAGGATGAAAATTAGGAAGAATAATTAGTAAGAATGATAGGATTAAATTATGGGTTATTTAATCTCATTGAGAAAATTAGTAAATGATTGGCCAAATTGATTGAATAAGTGTGATAGTATCCTTTGATGAAAATGTTATGATGATGTGGATTGACTGGGATGATGATGGATAGACCAAAGCCATGGTCAAATTGATTGATTGATCAAAATTGATAACATGCCAAGGACACATGACATGAACTAAAGATACATAGCATTTAATTGATATTGTCAATGCTATAGGATAGAGAGTAATTGATAAGGTGGACAATAATAATAGTGATGAGCATAGTCAATATTATTAAAATGCTTGATAATGCCACAATTTGACTTTGAAAGACTCAACAATGTCAAAGATCAGATTACATGAATGATAGTTTGACCTAGCATTGAGAACCATGACAATACTAAGGTCAAATTGATAAGATTTGATAGATTGATAGGTTTCCAAGGCACTGAAAGCCACAACAATGCCTAAGATTTGGTAGATGATTGATTTTGGATGTTTGGTATGTTTTGTGATGAGTAGGACTAATTCTGGGTGATTTTGAGTTGATTTGAAATAGTTTTGAGTTGATATGAAATGATTTTGAAATGATATGAGATTGATGTAAGAGAGTGTATGAATGATGACAAACACTATTGAGATATGATCAAGGTGGCCAAAAAGATTGGAATTAGTGGATTGAGAAAATGGGGTGAATTATTATGAAGAAGTGATGAAACCAAAGATGCAAACCATTTTTGAGTGTCTACATTTTGCCCCTCTTTGATACAATGTGATTTAGAGCATTGTGTCAAAGAATGCTAATGAAAAAGCCATAGAAGCATGCCCTAGTAATGGTGGTATATATTTATGCCTCCTTAATAAATTGACCAAAATATGCATATGATAGGTCAATTCATTGACAATGAGAAAATTAAAGCATAGTAACTGACGGATCAAAAATCAGAGCTAAAACATGAAAGTTATGGGCTCTGGAGTGCAAAAGGGCATCACAACAAACTCAAAAAAGGATTCTTGCACATCCATCTAGATAGCAACACACTATAAAAGGGCTCGGACAGGGTTTTGAAAGTCATTTTTGTTAGAGTAAGTTATTTATTACTCTAGGTGCTTTAGCTCTCTTAGTTGCATATAATCAATATTTTATATTAATTATAATGCACAAACCTAATTTTCTTTCCTTTAGAGTTTCGTTCACCTTAAAAGGTTGAACTTTTGTATTTTGTTCATATAACTTAGAATATATTTTCTCCCTCTCACATTCTTGAGAACTTCTAAGCTCTACTTTTTCTATTTTTTGGTTTCTCTTCATTATAGGATATTTGCATGCGGGTGTTCTTGAGGATCTGTGAAGTTGGTTTTCTCAACTTCTACATGGTATTAGAGTGGACCTACAGCTTCCTTGTCTAAAGATTTTTGAAGCCATGATTCATAGTCAGAAACCCCAGCTTTTTTGGAGCTTTTTTCTTCAAAAGGGTGAAGGGAAAATTTATGGGGCACTTTGGGCTCAAACAGATGTTGCAATTGGATTTGAAAGGCTATTTGTAGTCAAAATACATCAAAAAATTGTTTTTTTTGGCCTTCGAGCATTTGGGAAAAATTTTTAGCCCCCGAGGAGGCTTTATGGACACATTTTTCAAAAAAAATATAAATAAATAAAAAAAGGGGCACCATCGCTGCATCGTCCAGGCACCACCAAGCGGCCACCTACTGGCCACCCACAGTCCACTCAACCAATAGTAGCACTCACCTCCTACCCCAGTGCCTCTATAGACACCACTCTACCGACCAACCACCTTTTCTCCACCAAGGAGCCGCCACCACTCCTCTTTCTCCAGCAGTGCCGCTAGGTTCTCCACCCAGGCACCACCGCAACTGGTAGTCCCCGCTCAGTCACCACCATCGATGTGCTGATGTCATTTTTAGTCAGATGACATCATCATTTCCTAGCTTGACATCATCATCCCATCACGATCTATTGATGTCATATTATGACATGTTGACATCATTTTATGGGCATCAAATTTAGGATATTGTCTATAATTTTCCAATGAGCTCCTCTTTTAGACCTGTAGTTAGTTTTTTGCTCATAACTTGAGCATACAGACGTATTTTTGCAATCCAAAAGAAGCACCGAAAAGCTAACTCAGAGATGGAGACAATGGTGCTAGTTTTTTTTGTATTCTAAGTCCATTTAGGCTTCCAAATTTGGAATTGATGTAGAGGCTTCTATTTTCCTCTTCTCTACATCTAAATTCTAGGTTCTTTTCTCAATTTTTGTGTTTTTCCATAGTTGTTGCTTTGGTTTTGGGGGATTTTTTTTTTTTTTTTTTGTGGGGGTGAGCATTTTCTATTCTATAATTTTCTTCAGAATCAAACCCTTCTACTTCCATCTTTTCTTTCTCTTAATGTTAGATCCTTTTGTGATCCAACTCACGCTGCACAGCTATCACACCTAGAAGACACAGATGACTAGGTTTCTCATGTCAAGAGGCTTATGGTCATGTCTAGATGCAAAACAACCTATTTTACAGTGTCTTTTTGAGGTTCTTCATCATAGAAACAAAATGGATGAAGCCATGGGATTAATTGCACTAAACATTTCAGACAATCTACTCTTTCACTTGGATGGTTTGACTACTCCACGACCTTATTGGCTCAAATTTTAGACTTTGTTTGGCCAAGTGAATGAGTTTCAAAAACTTCATCTTGATGCAGAGTTGACTTCTTTGACCCCTGATAGCTTTCCCACCATTGAGGACTTCTTGATGAAGTTCTAATCTCTATGCACAATCTTGCAGGGATGTGGTAGAAACAAAATAGATGATGAGTGTATTGTTTTTATAGTCTCAAAGTTGTGAGGATAGTATCAGATATTTTCTTCCACTTTCTACTCCACTATGGATGCCTTGGGTAATAGACATCAGATGCCCTCTTTTGAGATATTTTGTGATAGCTTAACTCGTAAGTAGTCCAAGCTCACTCAGATGGATTCACTTATAGGTTCACCATCATAGGCATTACTTGCCAAGGATACATAGGAGTAGAAGCTAAAGCAGATATCTAATTCCTCTTCTTAGCACTCTACTAGTCCATCCTCTTCTTCTAACAAGAAGGAGAAAAAGAAGAGTAAGACTCTTTCTTGTACCTATTGTCAGAAAGGATCTCATGATGTGACACATTGTTTTGAGAAGAGATTTGATGGCTATGAGAAATAGATTGTAGATTTGCAAGATCTTCTTCAAAAGAGCTCTATTTCATCCTTTTAGCCTTCATCCACCTCTTTGACATCTTCACCAGATTTTGGATAGGGTCATGCATTACGGGCTTCCATTGCATCCCCTTCCTAGGTCCCTTGGATATTGGATTCAGGTGCTTCTCACAATATTGCATCTTCTCTGATTCCTCATATTCTCATGGGGAATAACATTGCTCTAAAAGTTTGTAGGAAAGGTTCCATTCACATTCAGGATGGCACATTCAATGATGTATTGTATGTTCCATCTCTCTCTACAAATATTCTCTTGATGTATCAGATTACACATAGTGGATTAGGGAAGATAGTTGAGTACTACAAATTTAGTCTACATTCAGGATAGTACAATAGGAGGCCTTATTGCTATAGGGATAGTTGATCATACCACCCCTCTCTACACCTTCTTGCACTTTGGTCTGCCATCTCTATCATTGGAGCATTCTTCTTCTCTTTGGTGAGAGCATCATGTGGTGCAGTCAGGACACATGAACCTTTGTCTTGTTCCTAAGATCACCACACCACATCTTGTTGAAATTTTTTCTTCTTCAGCTCTACTGGACCCTCTAGCTCCACTCATTGAGCCTCTAGGAGCACTTTTTGTAGATTCTAAAGAGGACATTCATTTCCTCTACCATGATAATGTCAACGCACTTGCATTAGGGCTTCCTTTTTAGGATCCTCATGTCTACTCCTTTGAGCATTAGTTAGGCCTTCCTGTCATTCAATGGTTTCCTTTTTCTATGCCCTTATTTCTTCTGCATTGGGGTTTGATTGGTTCATTCATTTCTACATGGGCTTCCTCATTCTTAGGGGGCTTTGATGTCTCATCTCTCTCTCATGTGGGGGGGGTTGTTTATGGTTTTGAGAGAGTCTCTTGAGCCATTTTCTTTCTATTGTTTTTCATCTCTTTTTGGAGAGGGGTTTTTCCCACTGGGTTTTCTCCTTTATCTCCAGTTTACAAAGATTTCCTTGTTTTGGGTGCCTGATCAAGCTTTGTTGTTGGGACCCATTTTCCTGCTTTCATAGATTTTCTAGGTTAGCTTCCTCCTACGCTTCGCTTAAGGGGGGGTGTTAGAGTAAGTTATTTATTACTCTAGGTGCTTTAGCACTCTTAGGTGCATATAATCAGTATTTTATATTAATTATAATGTAAAAACCTATTTTTCTTTCCTTTATGGTTTTGTTCACCTTAAAATGTTGAACTTTTTTATTTTGTTCATATAACTTAGAATACATTTTTCTGCTCTCACATTCTTGAGAACTTCTAAGCTCTGATTTTTCTATTTTCTGGTTTCTCTTCATTGCAAGATATTTGCATGAAGGTGTTCTTGAGGATATGTGAAGTTGGTTTTCTCAACTTCAACAATTTTCACCTTCACTTTTGGAAGAAAAGAGCTTTGGAGCAAGGAGAATGGATCGGCTACCCAGGGAGCAACATTGTGGTAAACAAGTGTGGACCTTCTAAAAAAGGGTAGATGTTGGAGCTCTAGTGAGTACATCAAGCCCATATTTGTATCTTTTATTCTTTTTCATGCTTTTCCATGCTTTTCCATGCTTTTCCCTACTTTTTAGGCACCTAGGAGTTTGTCGAGGTCAAACTGGGTCAAACTGGAGTCCCAAGGCCAGGTTAGGCCATCCAAACACCCCAATTGCACTCAAAATGCATCCAAATATGACATGGGTGCACTTGAATTTCCCAAGTGCACTTTGGGGGCACTTGATATCACCAAGTGTGCCCTGGGTATAGTTGGGAGCCCCAACTATGTCCCAAGATGCTTCAAGAGTCCGAACAGGGTCTAGATGGTCCCGAATCGACCTAGAACTTGGGATGGACTAGCATAACCCTAAGGGGATGTTAGAAATATGTTAAAATTTAGTCAAATGTGGTCTAAGTGGTCAAATTTTGATCAAACTTAGGGAAAGTGTAGGTCAAACTTGGGTAAATACTGACAAAGAATAGTGGAAATGGCCTGAAAGGGTGCAAACAGACTTAGAATGACCTAAAACTTGGAGGACATGTTGAAAACCATAGGAAGAGTTGAAACAATAGTTTAGCTAAGGTTAGAATGATTAGAAAAAAGTCAAACCTAGTCAAACTTAGCTCAAATGGAGGAAAAAGACTGGCAGATGAATAAGGATAGGGTCAAAATGATGCAAATGAGCTCAAAATGACTCAAAACTTGGTAAAAATGTTTAAAACCATAGAAAGAGTTCAAAACATAAGTCAACATAGTCAAAAATGCTTAGAAAAATTTAAACTTAGTCAAGCTAGAGTCAAAATAAGTTAAACTTTGGTCAAAAGTAGGGTAAACTAGATGCAAAATCATAGGAGGTTGACATAGGCTATATGATTATGCAGAAGGAGTTGTCCCTATTATGGAAAAGGGGACATAGTCCATAGAGTCTTGTGTTACATCACCAGATGATAGCTAGTGAGTGTGGGATCTTGGCTTGTCTTGGTTTATATCATGTTACATTCATGCCAAAGGTGAGGGGGATTAGGGGTCTACTGACAACTTTGATAGAGAGATGGCACTCAGAGATTGGTTCATTCCATCTCCCAAAAAGGGAGGTGACTATGACTTTAGAGGATGTATGACCTATCCTTAGGATCCCTATTCATGGAGAGTTAGTGGTATATGACCCAACTATAGGACAAGTAGCAGTACACCATTTATTTGGATGCAGAGATGAGGAGCTAGGGATCCAAGATTACAAAATTAGTTGGGACCTATTAGTGGCATATCATGAGAAATTGATAGCAATGATTTGTTGGGTGATTGGTGTGCTATTGATACCAGATAGGTAGGGAAATAGATTTCTTTTCAGATGGGTTTGGGTGTTAGATTAGATGGTGATGGAGGACATTATGTTTTCCTGATATCCATGCATGTTGGCAAGGTTGTATTACTATCTGTATCATGTGGCATACATAGGTGGTCTGTCATTTAGCATTGGTTGTACATTGTTACAAATCTAAGCCTATGAGCACATTGTAATATTTAGGCCTCTTGTAGAGTGAGAGTTTGTGGAGGACTTGCCCTATGCATATAGTTATAGGGGTGTATTGGCACAAGGACCACTAGGGCATGCAAGGTACTTTTGACATCAGATAGATGCCATTAGATAGTTTATCTAGAGATCTTACAAAGATTGCCCCAGATGGGATGATGATGATATTCACCTACCATACTATAGGTAGGAGTGTTATCTCAAGGGTACATAGTGATTGGGCATTTGGTGATAGAGATGTACTTGCCAGAGCAAGTATGAAGATAGTTTGGTGAGAGGAAGGATGTATCAATATGTTTAGCATTATTTGCATAGTCCAAAGTAGAGGTTTAGAAGTGGGGAGCACCCAAGAGGACATAGGTGGCATATGCATAGCTAAAGGGGTTACAACCAAGGATATGGGGGGTAGCAAAAAATGTAGTGGATTCAAGCATAATGATAGCATATGACAAATGGTTTTCAAAGCATCACCCGAGGCCTTTGACAAATCCAATAGTACTAGTACCAAGAGCAAGGTCCCAATAGAGTAGGAGGAGGAGGAGGAGGAGGAGGAGGAGGAGGATGGGGGAGAGGATGAGGAGGGGAGAGATGAGGATGATGAGGGTGACGTGGGGGGTGATGATGAGAGGGAGGATGAGGGAGCTGACAATGAGGACAGTGGAGATAGTGGGGGTGGGGATAGTGTTGGAGGTGGTGACAAGGGAGAGAATGAGGATGATTATTGGGAGGCTAGGGATGATGGTGGTGAGGGAGATGCTGATGATGACATAAGTGGGAAGGTAGTTGTGATGGATGTGGAGGGGGATCTAGCAGACTATACCGATAGGGAACTAGTACTGGTACGGGTAGGGCCTAGTTAGTTAGAGCTAATGGAGGTGATTAGAAGTCTACAAAGTTAGTTGGATCAGGTTGTCGCAGAGAGCGATGACATGATAGGAGAGAGAGAAATAGTTGCAGTAGAGAGAGATCAGGCTATGGCTGAGAGAGACATCATGATGCATAGGGTAGAGATGGTAGTGTAGGAGTCTTAGGAGTTCATTAGCAACATTAGAGATGTAAAATTTGGAGAGATGGAAATGATGATGAGAAGGGCACACATGGAAGCATATTACTAGAGGGATTAGTATGAGAGAGTGTTGCCACCATGGCAGAGAGTTGAGAGTTTATGTGCATCGAGGTCTCAATCCCATGGGACACAAAGGAAATAGAGTAGTGTAGGGGTGATGGGGCCTATCAGACCACCGTAGAGAGAAGAGGGATCATCTTCGAGGCCAAACAGAGGCCACAAGGCTAGGGATAGCATGGGATGACATTGAAAGACTCATGTATGAAGGGGTTTCTCTATTTTGCTTTTTGGTTTCTATTATGCTCTTTCATGGTTCACACCTATGGGCAGTTAGTATTGATGTAAACCAAGGTCATTTACTCTGATACTTTTGTGAGACATTTATGAGATGTACTTATGTTATGATGACTATAGATGGATTATGCATATTCTTTAGATGTTTTATATGGATATATTTATGATTTTTTATGTGAACTTTGGTATGATGACATTATGTGTTGATTTATCACATGTTACGCATAGGAAATGCCATGTTTTATTTTTGCCACATGTTTTTTTGATGAATGAATGCCTAATGCAATGTAAAGGATATGGATTGAATGTAAATGAAATGTAAAATGATATGGAATGAATACTAATGAAATGTAAAATTATATGGAATGAATGCAAAATGTAAAATAAATGCAAATGAAATGTAAAGATAATATAAATAACATGATTATGCAAAGATGTATTGCTTTGGATCATTTTGGACATTTGACATATGCAAGAATGTAGGACAACAATTCTTTTGGTGTATCAGAGTACAAGACCAAGGTAGTAGATGAAGAAGACACAGAAGATGGAGGAGATGAGATGGGGAACTATTAGTATGATGAGAAGAATTTTTCTTTTGTAAAGTGCACTATATGTCAAATGGAGCTTTATTTTGATATGGAAAATGGAATGCAACACATCATGGCATAAAGGGCCAAAGCGCAAAATGAAAATCTTTTGTGTAAACAAGCATGATGCAGATAGAAAATGACCTTTTCCTTCCTTAGGCATATATACATGCCCCAAAATCTCAAAGGTAAATTTTAACAAATAAAAAATAAAGCATGACCATGAACCATCCTGACCACTCTTATAGATCAGTTTATATCATTGAGTGGCATAGGAACATGATCAAAGAAAAAATAAAGGAAAATTAAATCACTCACTAAACAACATGATCCAACAACTATTCTTGTCCATTATTACTTGCTTTTTAGTGTTTTAGGTCCTCAGATTGTGTTTGATAGGTTGATCATGTGATCATTGTGATTGTTGATTTAGTTGATAGCTTCATAGTGACATGTTGGATTGATTGTTGGTTCATGTTGCTTAGATAGGTGTGATTGTCTTGAAAGTGTAGTGCTTCAAGTTTTAGTTTGCAAAGTGCAATTGTTCACACAAAAGGGGTGATTATCCACAATGACTATTGATAAGGTTTATTACAATTTTTTGATAGGTTTTGTGATTTTTAGGGTTTTTTTCAAGGATATTTGATGTTTTTGGTGTGACTAGTTTCTTCAGGACATTTTATGATTTTTAGTGCTTTTTTCAGGACATTTGTGAATTTTAGAATTTTTTCAAGATCATATTGAATTTTTAGTACTTTTTTAGGATCGTATTTGAATTTTTAGGATTTTTTCAGGATTATATTTGAATTTTTAGGATTTTTTTAGGATTATAAAAGCATATAAAAGTGTTAGCTCTAATTTGTTATGTGATAAGTCCAATGGATAAAAAAGTGCTTAGGGATATACCCCCAGTTCAAGTTCAAACTCATGCACCATGTAGGTAATATGCTCCCAGACAAGACATATACTATGTACAAAGGCCAATGACAAAGTATGTATAGACTGGTGATACTTTAGGTAAGATAATAATGGACATTAACCAGTTCATGGGTCATGGCAAGGGACTAGGGATGTCTTGCAATACGAAGGATATGATTAGGGAATGACAAAAGGGGAAAAAACTAGATGGAATCTTGGTAGATGGAGGAGCAACAACTGATTACACATGGCACCTGTTTGCCGGGTTCTCACCATGGCACTTGCCCAAAGTGCCTATTTGTTAGGTTTTGGATGAAAATTTTCTCTTGACTCAAATTTTCATGCAATATGCCTATTTTCTAGGTTTTCATCAAGGAATCCATTTTTTCATGACTTTTTTCACTTTTTTATTTTTTCTTTTTCAAGACTTTTTGCTATTTTTTTGATATATTTTCATGACTTTTTTCAAATTTTTAAAATATTTTTTCAGGACATTTAGATAGAATCATGAATGTTGCTGATGAATGTTAAGAAGAAATATGTTGTTGGTGCTACTAGCTGATAATCTCTGGACTCACAACTGACCATAACTACGTAGGAGTCATTCCAAGTCTGTACCTAAGATCAAACCACTAGAAAGACCTTGAGATGTACCATTGTGTACCATATGTAAGATAGTGTTAGCCTCTTGGAAATCAAGGAATCTAAGATGAATGTGTTAAAGGATTTGTTATGTGGGATGTCACTGATGATGACATGCTTAAAGGCTTGTTGGATAGAAGTTTTATTTTGGTTATTAGACAAGTTAGGTAGTAGGATTGGGGGAGAAACAATTGGATATAAGGAAGGATTGGGAGGATTGAGACCAACATCTTCCCACATGAAGGCTAATTGAGAATGCTCAAAAAGACTTTGTGGCATGTTGAGCATTGGAACACTGATATTCATGGCATCATCTTTTGCATTTTGTATCCTTGGGAGTTGCTTAGGTTTTGATTATTCATGGTCTAATGGCACCTTTTCGTTTTCACCAAGAGACCTATTTTTTTCATTTTTTTCTTTGCATCTAGAAGATGGAATTGACTCCCCAAAATATACCAGTGTGTTCCCTTTAGGAGATATTACTTCTTGATGATCATCAATTTTAATGCTTTCATATATTTTGAAGTCTATTGTGAGAGCATCATCATTTTCAAATCAATCAAAGATTGGTGGTCCACATTGGTCCCAATCCAATAGTTCAAGATAACTTGAGGGGATGCCATCATCAGTGTTGAACGGACTTTGATTGAAGGTAGATATATGGGTATCTGATTGAGTGGTATCATTGGGGTCATGCTTAGAAACTAGAGGATTTTTGGTTTAGGATGGGTATCCTCAAATGCCTTTTCATCGTTCAAAACATCCATAGTCTTTCACATTAGTATCATAGTAATTGGTGGGCCTATTTGTAATGGTTTGAATCCAAGCCCAAAACTAGGAGGTCATCCTTTTATAGTGATAGGTTCAATTATTAATTGTCTCTGACATCCAAGACCATTGTAGACATCATAGCCTTGTTTCTACATGATAATAAACCCAAGTCCATACTTGTTAGGAGATAGAAAAGTGGTTTTTTTTTTTCCTTTTCCTTTCTTAATACATACAGATGTATTCTCATTAATAGAGGTGGTATTTTTGTACTAAACATTGAAAGTTGTGCTTGAAATGGTTGTGATTTACCATGAGATTGAGGAGAAATTGGTGACTCCCTAATGTGGGATACCTGAGACATAAAGTATTCTCCACACCCATTGTCTTCAATATTTAGATGTTCCTTGGCCTTACTGAGAAGTATATCAACATCTACATACTTAGAGAAATCTATGGGTTGTGCTTCATTGTTTGTTGGGACTTGGTATGCAATAGCATCTCTTGGATTAGCACAAAACTAGAAAGGGTCAGGATTGCTAGGGATAGTGACCTCCACATTGTTATAGGAAAACTTTAGACATTGATGATTTGTAGTGGCTACTACTTTCATAGCATGAAGCTAAGGTCATCCTAGTATCATGTTGCACTTCATTTCTATATCTAGGACATGGAATAATGTATTCTTAGTAGATGGACCAACTCTAATGAGTAACATGATGACACCCTTGGAGAAGAAATGACCATCATCATAGGCCTTTATTGGAATTCTGTGAGAGGGATCTACATCATCCTTAGAGTAACCCAGACCCTTGACAACTTTAAGAGTACATATATTTAGTCCTTCTCCACCATCTATTAAGACACATCTAACTTTAACATTTTGGACAAAGACTTCAAGGTGAAGAGGATCATTATGGTTGGGTTTATCTTTAGGAATATCCCAATGGGAAAAGGTCATATGTTATCATGTAGATAGGTTCCCAACCATGGCTCCAAACTAGGAAACATCGATTTTAGCTAGACTACTAACTCCTTAAGGGCTTGATCCAAGATATTTTGATGTTGAGGAGATAGATGTAGTAGTTCCAAGATGGATAATTGCATAGGCATCTTGTCAAGCTATTCAACAAGGCTATCATCAGATGAAGTAGGAGCAGTAGGTCTACTAGTTGGTGTAGGTCTAGTAGAAGCCTTAGGTCTAGATGGGGCTCCAAGTAGAGTGATCTTGGTATGATATGTAGTGATAGCACAATGAGGGTATTTAACCTTTAAGGTGACTGTGGATATGTGGGTATCTGACTCATTGAAATAGTTGATAGTGTAGTTATATTCAGTGCACATGTAATTCACATTACCTTGTGAGTTGAAGTTTGAACTTGAGGGTTTCTCTTTGTCATGATTACCTAAAGGATCTTTGAAGATAGTGTGATTGGAGTTAGATGCTAGTAGTGATGGATTGACTGTTATTATACCATCATCAATAAGATCTTGTATTAAATGGTTTAGTTGGAAACATGATAAGGTTTTATGTCCTTTAGTGCATTGTTAATCACAATTTTTTTGGTCATCCCACCAATCTTCTTTAGTTAATGGTTGGTCTTTGATTAGAGGTAATTGTAGGAAGTTTTTATTAACTATTTTAGAGTAGTCTAAAGAGGTATCCCCAATGGTGTGAATTTCCCATCCTTGGTTATAGGGTGTCTTCGAGGTTTGTCCTATATGGAAGTCTTAGTCTTCTATTGTGGGGTTGATGTTTGATTGGGAGTTTGTGAATTCATAGGGTTTCCACCTTTCAAAGTCATTTGGGGTTGTGTTGTGCTAATCATGTGGGCATCCACAATGCCATCATTGTTCACATTCTTATTTTTGGAGAAAAAATTTTCCTTGTCATTAGATGAGTTGGTGTTTGTGATTTCCATGTTTATCTTGAGGATTCCCTTATGGATAAGAGCATCTTCAATACTAGCCCCTTTTTTCATCAATTTAGAAATGGTGCTTGGACTCTTGATTTTGAGTTCATACATCAAGTTTGGGACTAAGTTTTCAATGCATATGTTAACTTCTTGTTCTTTAAGAATGTCTAGTGAGCATTGACTGACCAAGCTTCTCCAGTGAAGTAAGAATGTGATAAATGGTTCTCCCATCTTTTGTTTAGTTGAGCACAAATTAGAAAGTGTCACCTCATTCATAATGTTAAAGGTAAAGTGGGAGATGAAATTATCTTCTGGCCCTAACCATGATTTGATAGTACCAGGAAGTTTAGAGTACCATTCAAGTGTGGCCCCCCTAGAGAATGGGGAAACAATCTCATCAAGTAAGTGGGCTCATCACTAAGTTCGGTACAAGAGGCAGAGAATTCTTGGATGTGATCAATAGGGTTTCTTTTTCCTTGGTATTTTTCAAACCTTGGAGCTTCAAAGTGTTTTGGGAATGGAGGCATACATAGACTTTTGTAAAATGGATTAGGAAGTAGGTCCCTTTTCATATATACAACCTATTTCTTTTGGACTCCTAATGCCTTGACTTGTTTAGAAAGTTGTTTGAATTATTGTAATAGCTCTTCATTAGAGTTTTGCATGATATCTTTCCCTTCAAGTCTTTTGTGTCTATGAGTAGACCATTTTCTATGGTGAGAGCCATGCCTACTTGGTTCTAACATTTTTGAGTCTAATGAATCTTGTGATGTGCCACCAGGTGGTGGAGGTATGTTAGTACCTCAAAGACAAAAGGGTCCCTATTGTGAGACATGTTGGGGTACTTGTTGTGGTATTTGATGTGGCACTTGTTGCAGTATTGAATGTGATTGATGTACCATTTGTTTTTGTTGTGCCATTTGTTGCGATTTTTGTTTGGATACCTCTGTTGGTTGTATGTGAGACCATGTATGTGATTGTTGTTGTAGAGGTATTTATTGAGGTTTTTGTGGCACATGTTCTTGTTGTAACAAATATTGCTGGTATGCAATTTGTTGCTCAAGGCATCTTTGGTATTCCAACTATTGTTTGAGTTTCTCTTGTTGCTCAGAAAACATGGCTTATTGTTTTTGGATTTCTTGTTGATACATGGCATGGAAATCAAGTGGGTTTACATTGGATTTTGTGTTAGGGATGTTGGATCCTTGCACCATTTGAGGTTGTTGTTGTGGTTGATGTTGCCTTTGATAGGTTGAATCTGTGTTGGAAACATTAGATCCTTGGATTATTGCAACTTGATGTTGTTGGGGTAGTTGGTTATGTCCTTGAAAATTGGCCACCATGTTGGTATTGTTGCTTTCTCACCTTTGTGTTTTAGAGGTTTCTCCTTGGGACATCATGTTGATTTGACAATGTACATTCCTTTTGGGAATAGGTGTAATGTCAAATATGATTTTTCCTTTGTGTGTCAATAGGGATTTTTTCACTTGATGTTTCACATGGTGTACTCATGGGAGTATCCATAACATTTGATGTCATAACACTTGGTAGAGTTAGGAGCAAAGGTGCACTTTGTGGATTTTCGTCCAAAGGAGGCATGTTTGGCATCCCTAGAGTACAAGTCCCTTTAGGTACATCTTGTTGTTGCATCATGTGATTGAGATCAATTCTTAATATCCATTTGGGATACTTAGGAAGAGTCTTATTTCCCTTCATTGGTTGTGGTTCATCAAACAATGGATTAATGTTGATGTGTTCAAGTGTACTTTTCAGGATTTAGATGGTTGATTCTTGATGGGACCTTATAGGTGCCATTATTGCATTTGAAAACTCCAAATATTGTTTTCCCTTATCTAAGTCTAAATTAATCATGGGTTGTAATTTTTCAATGCTTTTTTTGGTTTGATGTTTGGACTTAGGTCCCTCCAAGTTTGGATCAAATTAAAAAATTTCTTAGGCTACTAAAAGTTTGAAGTTCTTGTGGAAATTTTTGTGTTGACATGCCATAACCATTTCTTCATTAGTGATGCCATATTTAGTTTTAGAGTCATCACTTAGGTGCATGATACCTTTTTTTGTGTTTGACATATTATAGTTGAAGGTACTTGCATTTGGTTTTCTTAATTCAAAGGAGTGTGTTTGTTAATCCTCAAGTGTGGTTGGTACACTTCCACCTCCAAGTGGTATCGACCCAAATATGGGTTCAAAGTTAGGACTACATTGAACTATTCCATGTGTAGGGGAAGTGTTTGAAGGAAACCTCATAGTAGGTACATTATTTAGGGTTTGTTGCATCATCTCTTGGTTATGGTAATCTTACAGATACATGTTTAAGGGGTCTGCAAGTAACATGTGTGATGCCTTGATTTGATATTTGTCAAAGGTTTTTTGGGTTTTCTTTCTCTTTTTTTTTCTTTTATGAGGATTTGGTTGTGTTAGTGCCTCAAAAAATAGAGGTTGATAAAGTTCTTCAAGTCTCTATGTTGATTGTGTCCTAGTGAGTGCTGGCATGATACCTAAGGATGTAGATGAAGTGGAGGAAAACCTAAATGGACTACTTGCCTCGCAAGTGTGCACCTAAACTACCAACTATGCTCAAATGGTACCAAGTGTGCCCTTGGTGCACTTGGGGCCTTGAATTTAGGCAATTGGTAAGTGGGAGGTATGCAATGGGTAAATAGAGGTTGAGGTGCTTGGGTGCCTAAAATGCAAAATGTGAATGATTTGAGTGTTCTAGAGTATTTTGCAAGGTTTAGGGATGCAATGCAAGGTGTGGATGTATATATTAGGGTTTTGGAACCTAGAATGACATCCCTAATTACCAAGTTCTCTCTAAAATTACCAAGTGTGTTGTGAAACTACCAACTATGCACCTAAAGTGTGCAGTTGGTAAAATAGAAGTGCAGTTGGTAAAACAAGTCAAAAATTGATACTTAGGATGTGGGTATGCAAGATATGAGGTTTTTTTTTGGATTTTTAGGTGTTTAAGGATGTTATGAAACCTATGAAAATGAAAAATGAAGTATGGTTAGGTTGATGGATGATGGATCTTGACTAGTCTTTTTATCTTTTCTTATGATTTTCTTTGGTCAAAATCTACCTATGTCTTGATATATTTAACCTTTTCATCTTTATCATTTTGATCTTTTTTTTCTTTTATCATTTTTGGTCAAGATCCAAAGTCCATTATCACAAGGTTAAGCTCCTAGACAAAATACTTTCTAAAGATTTCCACTAAGTTGACAAACCTTGCATACACCCTTTCCATTAAATTTTCATATTCCTAAACTTCATTTTTACTTATCCTAGTAGCATATACCCCTCATCTTGCATTATTCAAAACCTGAGCATCATATCCACTATCAAACCCTATCAACTTGTCTATCAACCAAATTATCTTCTTGATCATTTACCCTCATTTTGCATATTCCAAGCATCATTATCAACCCTAGAGAACCATCCCTTTCATAGTATACCTTGCATAAATCAACCCTTAGCATCATTACCAAGTCTAAAATCCAACCCTAACCTTCATTTTTCATACTATAGTAGTCATTTTCATACTATGGTTAGGTTGGTAAAATAGAAGTGCAGTTGGTAAAACAAGTCAAAACTTGATACTTAGGATGTGGGTATGCAAGATATGAGGTTTTTTTTTGGATTTTTAGGTGTTTAAGGATGTTATGAGACCTATGAATAATGAAAAATGAGGGGTATGAAAATGAAAAATTTCCATATTTCATATTTGATCAGCATAACCACCATTTCAAGTCACCATGAATGTAATGTAAAGGATGAGGGATACTAAGTGAGGACTAAAAGATACAAAATGAAGCCTATATGATGCAAATATGAGGTTTAAACTATGGTGACTCTATGCAAGGATTAAAGCTATGCTATGCCAAGCACATTTAGGATCACAAATAGCCATGTTTTCCAAGTCTTGAATGTATTGGACCATAGTTTGAAAAGTTTTGACAAAGATTGTAATGTTCTGAAAATTTGTAATGTTATGATAAGTTTCAAGGTGTAAATTTGAGATTTAGTTTTTATCTTGATTAATGTTTTACACACACGCAAGACACATTAAGACAAGAATAACTACTGTTAAAAGTGAACAAACACACCACAACCTAGGCTTTAGGACTGTATCCACTGAATTCCTACTTGAACCAAAATTTAGTTGCACTTATCTAGAGTGAAAAACCTAGGATCTTGGTACCATAGTCTCCCCCTTACAGTGCACTCACTTCTCAGGGCTACTAAGATTTGCTTCCTAAGGGGCATGACTTCCAAAGGGATTGTTGTCTCTACTAAGGACCGTGAGAATGTAGGATGTCTTTGTGGGCATGGGTGACCCCTTGAGCTAGTGGATAGAAAGGATTTTGGACACTAAAACATAGTTTTTAGTAAGGTTATTCTATTTCAAGTCAAGTGAATGATAAACTTCTATAGAAGGTCTCCCAACCCCGAGAACTAGGTTTTGACGCACCATAAGGGTACTCGAGGAGAGCTATCATGCACCAATACTGTTGACATGGTTTTTCACCATAATTGAGTTTTATATAGTGGATAGAATGTTGACCTAGCTTTGGCTCATTACCACTCTAAAGTCATCCCCTAGCATACCCAATATCAGAGATCTTGGTCCAAGGCAGGCTTCACTATAGAAGTTACACAAATTTCTCTTACACGCAATATCCACGAATGATGAGGGGAGAGGATACATCCATGAAAATCCTAAGGATTTAAAAACTATAGACATGCCAAGTAGAAAATAAAAAGTTCCTTTTAAGCACCAAATGAAGTGTTATTTAACCTAAGAAATCCACACACATGGTTTTGACAAACACATAGGGTCTTCAACAACATCTTGCAAACAAGCATTAGAAGTTTGTTATAATCATATCTTCATCCAATGATCACTATATGTTGCAAACATATCATTAGTAACACAAAATCATCTAACCTATGTCCTAAAAGAAAATGGAAACCTTAGATGCAAATTCTCATTGAAACAGGTCCTTTCTGTGAACCAAGTGCACTCTGACAGAGTAGACTGCACCTCGGAAGTCCAAAATGGCTTAAAATTCCCCCAAGTGCACTTAGGTAGTGATAATTTCACCCATGGTGCACTTGGGGCTCAGAAGAGTGCAGTTGGTATTTTCTGGGCATAGTTGGGAGGTTAGTGGCAAGTTGTGGGGAAATCCTACCTAAGTAAGACCCAAAAAATGGAAATTTTGAAACCTATACACCCAAGTGTGCCTAGATAGTGTAGACTATGCTCATGGTGCATTTGGGGCTTAGAAGGGCACAATTGGTAGTTTCTAGGAATAGTTGGTAAGCTAGAACAACAAAAAGGGTTATGGTGTCTCCTAGGCCCCTAAAACTGCCTCCTAGAGTTCCCAAGTGTGCCCTGATAGAGCAGAGTGCACCCAAGGACAACAAGCTAACAAAATTAATATAATGAAAGTATATAACCATATTATTGGACCCCCTAATTAATCTATGTGTGATAAAGAAGTGAAAATAGTTATTATACCCTTCCAAGTGAGCTCCTTCCTTGCACCTACAAGCACAAAACAAGAAAACCCAAGTTAGATAAGCATGCTCATATCGAGTTGACCAATTGTGGGGCCAAGAAAATAGGCTAATGTATAACATACTATGAGAAAATCACAAACCCAATAAACATATTTTAACACACTATAGTCTACCATGAAAGCCAAATGAATAATAAAAGCAAAACAATGTTAAATCTCCCTCTTTCACTTGTAGATCCCATGTCCTTCTTTCTTCTCCATATGATGTAGCTCCAAATTACCTAGAGTGCACACAATATGAAGAAAAATCCTATAGTGATGATAATGCTATGAGAATACTTGAAGTTGTGATTTTAGTGTGAGAGATGGAGTAAAAATACTAAAAAGCCAAGGACCTGAAAAGACTTAAGAATTAGGGACTGAAAATGAGAAGAAGAATGCTCATTTTATAATCAACATGGAAGATGAGAGCATTCAAATCATCACCTTTGATATGCAACATGGCAAGAGATTCCTTGGAGAATCTATTATGTATATGAAACAAGATGCCAAGTGTAGGATTCTATGATGGTTAGATGTCAAACATGGCTAAAAAAGGAAGAGCATCTATGACAATGGAAGCCAAATATGGATGTGTGTAAGAGCATAAGAATATTGGATTATGACATATCTTACCCAAGTGTCAATGAAGAATCAATGAGGTGTCATACCCATGTGTTATGATGATGTCAATATTGTGTGGAATATTTGAATTAAAAATCCTTTATTCCACAAAATAGAAATTTGTGAAAATGGAATTAATGGTGAAAAATATGACTTAGGAAATTGAGAATTTCTATGGTTTGTGAATGATGAACCAATTAATTAATAAAATTAATTAATTGATTGAGGATGAAAATTACAAATAATAATTAGTAAGAATGATAAGATTTTAATCCTATAGAGAAAATTAGTAAATGATTGGCCAAATTGATTGAATAAGTGTGACAGTATCCTTCGATGAAAATGTGATGATGATGATGTGGATCGACTAAGATGATCATGGATAGGCCAAAGCCATGGTCAAATTGATTGATTGATTGAAATTGATAACATGCCAAGGACACATGACATGAACTAAAGATACATAACATTTAATTGATATTGTAAACGCTACAGGATCGAGATTAATTAATAAGGTTAATCATAATAATATCGATGGACACAGTCAATATTATTAAAACGGTTCATAATGCTATGATCTAGCATTGAAAAAATCAGTGATGTCAAAGATCATATGACATGAATGATAGTTTGACTCAGATTTGAGGGCCATGATAGTACTAAGGTCAGATATATAAGATTTGATAGATTGATAGGTTTCCAAGGCACTAGAAGCCACAAAAATGCCTAGGATTGGATAGATGATGATTGATTTTGGATGTTTGATATGTTTCATGATGATTAGGACTGGTTCTAGGTTGATTTGAAATGGTTTTGAGTTGATATGAAATGATATAAAATTTAAGTAAGAGAGTGTATGAATGATGACAAACACTATTGAGATATGATCAAGTTGGCCAAAAGATCAAAATTAGTGGATTGAGAAAATGAGATGAATTAGTATGAAGAAGTGATGAAACCATAGATGCAAACCATTTTTGAGCATCTACAAATACATATGTGCATGAACTAGTGCCCCAATTGCATAATGTCCCTAGTTAACATACAGATTATTCACCACATGACAATATCCCCACCCAAAAGAAAAGAAAAGAAACAAATCATGAAACTATGAAATGATGAAGTAAAAAGTTTTTATGGATTTTTTTTTCCATTGGTATTATGATTAGGAGAATTTAAATTTAATCTAGTTCCTATGTACATTATGACTCTCATTTTCTTATCAATTGTCTCTGAATCTTGGGAGCCAAATAATATATTTTAGTGATTATTGGATAATTTTTTTTTTTGAAATTGTAACATTAGTAGATCCCTCAATTGTAGAAACCAAACCAATTGCATCATCAAAATAGGTCAAGTGATCTACCCACACTCTGTTGGATTTAAATATGTGAATGTTGTCATAGGTGGTGTCATTGACTTGAATATTGTGAATAATAACATCTTTATCTCTATTAAGTGTAATAGTAGATCTAGTGATGATCACCCCTGCTCCCCTACCATCTATGGTTGTGTGATTGAAGACAAATATCATACTAAAAAATCTAATTTTTATGTCACTAGCATAGGTTATCCAGACTCCTCTAGGGTTGATAGATGCTAGATTTGTAGCATAGCACATTGTACTTGGAAGGGGGATTTGTGTGGTTATCATCAAATCTTGTCACTCTATATGAAATTCCTTTACGACCATATTTGAAACCCCTAGAAAAACCAATGGTGCACGTGGGAAGGAGTCACCCAAGGCCACAACTTGAGAACTAACATTTGGTTCCATTAGATCCTTTGCAAATCCTCCCTATAGTTCCTAGCCAAGGTATTGGACCTCCTAACGCAATCAAATAAATTATAGAATTGATATTAAATCATGTTTTAAAGGGAAAAACCTAATTATCATGTATAAGTGATTCATTTTCCTCAAACTAAAACTAAACTAATGTAGGAATCTGTAAAGATATTCTGTAACATTTTCTAAGAAATGAATCGAATTATAGATATCTTAAGAAAAGACTAAAAAAATCTTTATAAATATATGAATTATAAGCCAATGAAAACATTAATCTAACAATATTTCATAACACTCCAATTTAAAAAATAATTATGCAAAATTCTACCAAAAATTTTTTCCCAAAGAATTTAACTATATTCTATTACACTAGCATGTCGCATACCCTTTCTCAATCGTAATGATCCTAGATAAGAAATAGTCTTGTTCTTGGGATATTTTCCAAGACCATCTCTATGAGTGTGATCATGCATTTTTGAGCCACCAATAATAAATCCAAAAATAGAGACAGTCATCACCAACCACAACTACATTTTCATGAGACAAACTACGTTCTCCATTTCCTCACAAGTAATCAGACAGAATTCTCACCAAAGTGATTAAGTTATCATCTCTTTCCTACTTTTCCTGAGTGAAAGTAATGATGCAGTGAGTAAGATGAAAGGGGTTTATATGTACATATTATACATAATTGTAAGATATAATTGATTAATTGTGTATTGTCTTTGGTGTTACACAAATGGCATAGAATTTTTTGTATCTACCGAGTGTTCTTGTCATTGCCTAGTTCAGAAGGAAGTGTCTACCAAGTTCACTCGAGCATCAAAGGAAAGTATGCAGAAGATGAGTGTTAACCAAGCTCACTTAGTTAATGAAGGAAAGTTGGATGGAACTAGTGCTAACCAAGCTCATTCAGTTGCCAAAGGATTTTTACAAGTTTTCAGTGTTAACCAATCTTCTATTGATTAACACAAGAAATCATTTTTGAGTTAATTTCTATTGAGTTGGGTTGGCTAATGAAGGATTTTCTTATTTTGGGAGATTAAACTTAATTGATTTATCTATTGATTCTATCTTACTAAGGTGATGAATATTAATTATTCTAAGTTGTATTTGAGCTAACTTGACGAAGTGAAAGATATAACTATAAGGTCAAGTTGTGATTTCAAAGTGTGCAAGTATGAAGATGCTATATTGAAGATGAAGAGAGGAAGTGAATTTGAAGGATAAGAAGAATATCCTTGAGGAACAAAAAAAGCTATATTCTATTAGAAAGGATCAAGTACAAACTAGAACAAAGATCTATAATTAGCATTTAAGTTGCATTCAAATTAGGTCATCTCATTGTTACTCTCTAACCATTTTAGTAGTGATCTAAATCTCTTAACAGAGTTGGCTTAATAACTATTTGCAAATCCTCTAACAAGGTGGTAGTTCTATTGAATTGTCTCAATAACTATAACAAGGTCACTACTAATAGAGTGATTAAATGCTTTAATAGGGTCACACCTAATAGTGTATTTTCTAATCTTCAAGATGGTTGGCTCCTAATAGGGCTCACTTCGAAAGAGTGAAAATTGTAACTAGTTGCAACTGGTGGTTTTTCCTAAATTGGGTTTCCATGTTAAATCCTGATGTCAAATGTGTTCATGCTATTTTCTTTTATGTGTTTGCAACTAAGTTAAAGTAATGGTTATCATAGGTGACATCTAAAGTTTATATTTTAAACATTTACTAAGCACATTCAATAATTACCAAGTTACAACATTTTATGTCTGTTTACTGAGCATCGGTAGCATTTAGTTTTTGTAAGAAAACTTGTAAGAAAGAATATAACCATTTCCACATAACCTATAATAGATCTAAAATATACATGCAATTGAAATCCACATGCAAGAGAAAAGAAAACATACCCATAAAATTGTGACACAAGATATACTTTGGGAAACCCTCATTGTGGGAAAACCCCCTCTCCAAAAGGATCCATCACCATGTATTATTCGTCAAATAACACCATTTCCATACAACCATGGAAGCCTTCAAAGCCATAGCAACAACCAAGCAAACTATGTGAATAAGCATGAATCCACACATCCCATGCCATGCTTCCAACCTTCACAAATGCTCCCTTGGCTAACCCGTCAAGCCTTGTCCTGCTCGACTCTTACCTTTTTCCCTTCTCTCTCTACAACAACTGCCCTTGTGGTTGCTTATATAGTAGTACATCCCCCACAAAACCACCAAGTGGTATTACATAAACTATGAGTTAAAACCATGTGCTACCTAACCCACTGGTCCCACATTTAATATTGGGCATTTTATTTTTTTCCCCAGTATTAACTAATTACATGAAATATTATCACAATGTTACAATACAACTCATGAATAATATCCCATGAGAATCTTTACATGTTTCACATCTATCTAGGTGAAACATTACATAATAAAATAAAATAATACAATATAACAATATTATGCACTATGTGCAACACCCATTATCTCAACAATCTCTCACTTGTTGTATACGTTGCATAGGGTCAATTCATAGCCACATAAATGAACAAGGGAACAATCCATCCACCATCATGGATCAAAGTACACCAAGTACTCCATCCTGGTACCTACAACAAAATCAAAGTATCCAACATCTCAAACATAAATGATGCCACCTCCTATTATGCCACTACCACTGGACATATAGAGAAGCCATCCAAAGGGAAAGCCACCCAAATTGTTGCATTGAAAGATCATAAAATCCTATACCATTTGAAATTCCAAGAACAAAAACTTGATCCAAAGGTAATCACATGTATATGTAGTTGTTAAAATATCCATAGCTAAAATAGCACCCATAGCAAATGCCAAACCCATCCAACTATCCATACCTCCAAAGGTATACCAAGTTAATCTCAAATCATCGACATGTCCAATCTATAACCTACAATCATATGCCTCAAGAGAAATACCTACCACACATACACATATATAAAAGCTCTCATTGCAAAAGATAATGTCAAATATATAATCAATCCACTCACAACATCTGAAAGAAGTGAATACATGTAGTTTCAAGGAAATCCACAATACATAAACTGATATCCTACAAGAACGACTCTCATAACAAATTTCTAGCATTCTCCCAAGTTCTCTACAACTAATCAAGGAAAGAGATAAAGGAATAACCATGTCATCTCTCACATGACATACATGAGCACAAACCAATGATCACAATCTCTAATGAATCTCAAATCCAATGTAAGTAAAACCAAACATCCAAAAAAGATAACCAAGACCAGAGAAACCATGTAAATCATAACCTGTATCATGTCCTACACACACCTCTAGATGTAAACTATACAAGTATAATCTCCTCCATAAAACCCCAACAAGAAGCCTCACAACACCCAAACCATACCATATAACTAATCATTGATGTAAGCCTCTCACAAGAAGAACAAACTCATAAACCATTCCCAATTCAAGGAATATGCCCAATATAAATCAATCTCCCAACTCAACCAGCATAACAACATATGAACATGGAGATAACCAATGCTAAACCATCTCTCAAATGAACCTTCCAGAACTAACTCACATATTGTAGCTCAAGATCCATATCCATGAAAGACAAGCATAAATATAATGCAACTAAGAGAAATAATAGGCTATACCTCTCAAGTAGCAAACCGCCCGAGTAGACCAAGAGTGGGGAATGAAAATGCTCATCAAGATATCCAAGTCTCCAACCAAGACTCATCTAAGAAAAATCTCTTCTCAAGTCCATATCAGGTGATTGCCCCTCAGACTTCCTATTGAAATCATCAACTATTCTAACAAATACTTCTCTAATCCAAGAGAAATTGATATCACCACTATCTCTAAGTATCCATGAGCACCTATAACCAATCAATCCATGCAAACTCCAAATGCAACATAGTAATATCATGAAGTATCCAACTTATGATCATTGTACTCAATACTAAGAAACTAAACTAAGATTAATGTCAAAGTTCCAACCATGGCCTCAGGAACATAAACATGACAACATCATCTAAACCATCTCAACCAAAGATATAACATGCTCCATATGAACATACCATAACATGTCACAACTCTAAACACGTATCAAGAGTATACCATGACATAAACAATGAAAACCATCCTCACACTAAGGATAACATGCCAACTGAAAGCATAGACCACATCTTTACCAAGAACTCCATAAGTCCTCAAGATGCAACCATCTCCATACACCGTGAAGAACCATCTTCACACACCATGAAGATAACCAAGAACTCCATGTGTCCTCAAGATCTATCCATCTTCACACACCATGAAGATAAAAAGTGCACCATGCAAATTTCAAAGATGCTTGTACAACAATAGAATCTAAGACAAACCTCCAACATCTACAAACACTCAATAAATATATCAATGCCAATAACTGTCTCAACCATGGTACCAAGTCACCGATGGCATCAAAAAATCCATCTCCTACATGCAGATCCAAACCAAACTAGGAACTAATCCTGCACTATCACCTCATCACTGTCACAAGCTATCCATGACATCATGATGAAAAACCATCCTCTAACCATAAGAATCAACCAAGGCATCAAACTATCAAAGAACTCAAACTACAAATCATGAGCTCCTCAAAAGAAACAAAATAACGATGATCCTCAACCAAAAAGATATACTGCCATAATTGAATAAAAAATCCAAGCTAATGAACATCAAGGATGTACCTATATATCCAATGATGTCATGCCAAAATCCATGGCACCATGATCACATCCATGATCCAAGCATCTAACTCTCAATATGTCCAACCTGTAAACATAAAAGAGTCAACCACAACCCTCCAACATGAATGTACCTAGTAACAACATCTCATCCCTTCTACATGAAGAAAAAATCAGAAAATCATGTGACTTAGGGCATAGAAAACCCAAATCCAAGCCACCAATCTAAATATGCAGCAATAATCAAAGATCAATGGGCAAAGACAACCCATATCCAAGCCATAAATGCAACCTATAAGTATAGGATGCTTAGAAAACTGCACAACCTATAGACCCAACAAGCCATCATAAATATCCAAACTAAATACTGATAACCATATCATCATGAGACCAATCTAAAATATGAATAGAGTATACAATGACATCGAATTTAAATCTCCAAAATATGCAATGTCATAAACTCACAATGCTACCATAGTCAAAATATATCTATAAATTGTTCAGATCAATATATCACCAAATAAAGCATGCCAAACCTGCACCAAACCTAAAACAATGTGTAGAGCTCTTGAAGAGCTTTATGTTGACTACTCAAAGTCAAAAATTTGACATTTTATGCCCAAGTTATGCCCTAATCTATGCTCAAAATAAAAAAATCTAACTTTGGGGCTTTGAAAACTTAACAAAAACTCAAAATCATAGAACCAAACCTACACCAAGTTGTAGTGCTCTAAATTAACTTTCCAACGCTTGTAAGAATTCTAAAATCTAATATCCTGAGAGAAAGTTATGGCCATTTTGCTAAGATAGTCTTTTTACCATTTTTACTGCGATTTTTTATTTTTTATTTTTTTTGTGATGATAATTATGATTGGATTTAATTTGATAGCCATCATGGGCTAAAACCAAAAAACTCTTTCATTTTCTCTGAACATGGTAAAACTAGAGCATATTATATATCAAAATTTATGGAAACATTGACCTAGATCCAATGGTAAAGTTTATTTTTTCCTAGGAGGTCATTTCTACAAGCTCCCCCCTAAAACTCTCATTTAAATGAAACATCCAAAAAATCCTTTTGTCCAAAAAAATTTACATGCCCAAATATTTTAACATCCCATCATAACAGCAAACCCAAAACCCTCATATCTGCAATAAAAAACTCATATATCTTGCCGTTTCTTTTATCCTCTCATGGATTCCCATGGATTCAATCTAGGGTTACAATAATAAAATCATAGCTCTGATAACACTTGTAAAGAAACTTGCAAGAAAGAATATAACTATTTCCACATAACTCATAATAGATCTAAAATATATATGTAATTTGTTGGTGTAAAAAAATATTTACTTATTACACTTAAGTTTACTTAGGTTTAATGCATTATTTATTTATTTTGCATTATTTTATTATTTTTATTTGTGAGACACTTAGGATTTTGTACACCTTTTTGAGTTTTCATGTAGACAACACAAGAGTACACAACTCTATTTTAGCACATGGTGTCTACAACACTATTTTGCATGTCACACCCTTGTAGGCTTATCCTCTCATCACCACACTTACTTCTGTGCTTAATGGAGGATAACCCATATCTGGTGGACATGTGCTTAGTTGTATGACATATCATGGTGCTAATTACGAGGCATTCTAGATGTATCTCAGAGGCCTTTATATATAGGCACTCCTAGTGTACTTTTACATTGCACATTGCATGAAGCATGACATATTGAATACATTGTCATTTTGATCATACTCTCTCTATTTGGTCTACTGTGTTCTTTTGTTTGAGTTCTTAGTTCTTGGGTGAATTTTTCCCTTAGGAAAATTCTTACATGGTATTAGAGAAACTTGGAGATTTTCTCATCACAAGCTGTTCAAGACCTCGTGCTTGCTTCATCAACTTAGCCTAAATTTGGAGTGCTGTAGAAATTGGGAGTGTCTAGTGATAGATCTGACCTCACCATTGCATTCAAAACATTGAACAGATGAAAATTGACTATAAACTCGGCTACCTTGGCCCAAAGTCAACCGTGAGGCAAATTTTTTTTGCAAATTAGAACTTGGAGACCTCAATTTGTAGTATGGGTATGGTCATTTTTTGCAGATTTAATTGATTTATTTAAGATCTATAATTATTTTGTTCTCTGCAATTTATTTCTAGATTTGTTATTTTCAAAAAAAAAAATTTGGCCTATCAGAGAAATTTTGTTAGCCGAACCGAGCAGTGACACCCCGGCTCGACTCCGTATTTTTGGGCAAAATTATTAGTATTTTGTAGGGCTGATATTTTAATTCATGAGAATTCCTGCATACAAACCCTCGACCCATATCAATATGGCACATCGTCTACGCAAGCATTTTTTTGACCACCGGGCATACTCACCGGTCACACCTCCCAACAACCCGACGCAATTTCCCTTTTTAAATAGTGCATGTGGGTTTGTTTAAAAATAACACTTGAAGTGTAGACCTGGTCAATGTGGGATTTTTTAAAATCCTAGTGGCATTAGTAGTCAATCCCTTCAGCACACGTTTGGCGATCTCTGGTGAACGTTGCTGAAAACTAAGAAACCACAGACTTTTCATAGCCCTCGCTGCACATTTTCCATCAGGGTTTCACATTTTTGGTATAGAGATCCTCCAGCAAGAACTCTCAACGACACCTTTCTCTACTTTTCGGTGTCATTCCAAACAATTGACATCTGCAAGGTTTTGGCATGACTATTGGCGGTAACTTTTTAAGGTTTTTAGCACTGCATTTTTCTCGGCAAGCAATCTCCTTTCTGGCATTGTTTGGTGAACTCTCAGCATTCTTCGACCTCCCTACAAATAGCGAATACCTACTTGTCCACATGTATTAAGAGTCTTCCATGTAGGTCCCAACACTTAGACACGTGGATCTCTATCTCGTGTCATGCAGCAGCATAGGGCTGAATTAGTATAGCCAGTACGCACAGTGAGGACATGTAGCTTTGAATACACCCTTCACACATGTACACATTGACATGTCAGCCAGGACTACCACATCACTCATGGAACCCAGACTGTTCTGCCACATCATTAGCATATGGATTTGCCACATGTACTTTTCATATAGTATGAATATACAGTCGGTAGACTAGTCAACCTACCGGTCAGCAGGAGCAAATTTTTTGCTGACGTCAACATTACACTGTGTTAAAATTAATGCCCATCTAATTGTCAAACCTAGTCAGTTCTTAACTGCCTCAACATCTATTTGACCACCAAATTTAGCATCATAGTTTCCTTTCTAGACCCCTCTTTAGATTGCTTTTCAGTTTGGCAGCCTCACTTTGCGAGCCCATAACTTGGACATCTAGACTCCGATTCATGTGCAATTTTTTTTTTGAAATTGGTCAAATTTCTTGAATTTTCTAGTGGTGGTATTTTTTTCTTATTTTGGTGCAAAGATTTTGCAAAAATTTCATTTTTTAGCGACTGTACCTGCATAATCTTGCATTTTGCAACTTCAAAAACTCTGTACGGGCACATCTAGTCACTTTTTTAGGTTCTATTTTTTTAAATGTGCATTTTTTTTGTCTACTATCCATATCTAAAGTTAGATTCTAGGGTTGTGTGGACCAATTTCTCACTTTCAGAATTAGGCCTTCTTTGGCATTGTAAAGCTTTGATTCTTTTTTAGAATTATTGTAAAAATAAGCTATAGTACTTACATGATAGATTTTAGCCTCATAAGGTATTGTAAAAGAAAAATTAGAAAGTCCACTTTGTTTATTTTGACAAGTGGCCCATTATAAACGCACTACTTATAAAGTGCCAAAGCATCTTTTATGGGTGGGTCTTTTGATTGAGTGAAAAGGGGAGGTGTGTACTGTGTTTCTTGTATCTCTATTTTGTGCTCTTTTCATTTCTACATCATGGGTTTTAAATGTCCTCCTCTAACTTCATGCAACTATTCTACATGGAAAGATATTGCATGGAGTAGATTAATAGAAAAAGGATATAGTCTTTATTTTGATGGTACAATTACCAAACCTATTGATGCTAAAGAACTCATTGATTTCCAAAATCAAGATTGATAGGCTTTAGGTGTTATCAGGAGTTGTGTACATGGTGATCTTCTCTTTCACATTAAAAATTGTTCAGAATCTAAAGAAGCTTGGGATAAACTTGAACAGTTGTATGGTAAAGTGGATGAAGAAAAGGGATTTCAGATTGAGGATGATCTACTTATCTTGGATCCTAAGAATTATGACACAATTCAGGATTACATCATCAAAGTGAATGAGTATAGGGCACTTCTAAAAGATTGTGGAAATCCCACAAAGGATGATAGGTTGATTCATCATATCTTGAAGAGGATACCTTTTGTGTATACTAACTTTGTTTCAAGTTTCAATACTCACAGATTAACCATGGGATTTTCTTACCAAAAGCCTTCCTTTGATGGATTTGCACACATGTTGATTGTTGAACAATCTTACTTGGTGGATTTTGGACTTCTCAAGTCATCTAAAACCAAAGCCTTTGTGGTTAGTGATGATCACAAATCAAGTCAAGGGGGAAAAAATAACAAGAAGAAGTAGTGGAAGTAGAAAACAAAATTTGAGACACAACAATCCTCCTCTCAACAAGGTGGTTCTTCTTCAAACAAGATGGGAAGTAATGAAAAGAAGGAAAAACTCTTTTGTGCATACTGCAAAAAGCCAAATCATGATGAGCATTATTGCAAGACAAAAATAATAGATGAGTTAGAAAATCTACTCAAGAAGAACAAGATTCAAGTGCCGTGTACTTCCAAGGATTCTACTCCAACCTCTTCAAAGGGTAAAGGTCAAGCACATATGGCAAACACAAGTTCTTTGGAATGGATACTTGACTCAAGTGCCTCTTACCATATGGGTTCTTCAAAGAAAGATTTTTCTTCATTGAAGTAGTCAAAGATACCACACATCTTCATGGGAGATGAGACTAAAATGGAAGTTGAAGGGAAAGGACATGTAGAAATGGAAAATGGAGAATTCAAAGATGTTCTCTACATTCCAAATATAAGCTCCAATCTCATATTAGTTTACCAAATCACTCACCTTGGAGATGGTCATAAGGTTGAGTTCCTTCCTGATTCAGTGATGGTGCAAAGTCTCAAAGATGATTCATTGGTAGCAGTGGGGAAAGTCAATGATGACAAGAGGTTATATTCCTTCTCCCACCTTGTTCCTAAGAGTCCTTCCCAAGCCTTGTTAACTTACTCTACTTCAAAAATCAACTTATGGCATGAGCGGTTTGGTCACCTTGACTTTCACTCTCTTCAACAACTTTTCTCAAAACACATGGTCAAAGGTCTACCTAATATCAACTTTTCTAAAGGAGAGTGTTCATCTTGTTTAGTGGATATGAATCTCAAGGAGAAGTATGATAAAGGGAAGTCTTCTCGAGCTCTAGTTGTTCTTCAACTAGTTCACATGGTATTAGAAGGACCCGTTCCAGTGACTTCAGTCAGCCAAGGCCTCTACATACTCAAATTTGTTGATGACTTTTTGAGATTCACTTGGGTCTATTTCCTGAATCATAAGAATGAATTGGTTCATAAGCTTCAAGACTTTAAGACTCGTGTTGAACACAAGTCAAGGAAAGCCATCAAAGTATTTAGGGTGGACAATGAGAACAAATATCTAGACAAAAGACTTAAGAAATTTTGTAGAATTGAGGAGATTGATCTTCAAAAATCACCAGCATTCAGTCTACACAAGATAGATGTTGCAGCTATGAGGATTAGGACTCTCAAGACCATGGCAAGTTGCATGATAAAGGCCAAGTCTCTTGATCCTACACTTGAAGTTGAAGTCATTAGTAGTGCTACTCACATACTTTATAGGCCTCCTCATCCAGCCTTAGATGACAAGACTCCTTTTGAGGCATGGTGTGGCAAAAAATTGGTTGTGAGTCACCTTAGAGTCTTCAATTGTCCAACATGGGAAAACCTATCTTCCAGGAGTTGCAAGGCACTGACACCTAGGGCTTGTACCTTCATCAGTTATGAAGATAATGTGAAGGCTTACAAATTGATGGATCCAGAGACACATGAGATTTTTGTGGAGAAGGATGTTCACTTTGAGGAAAGTTCTCCTAGCTTGTCCTCTACTCCTCTTCGCACTTCATACATAGTGGAAATTGATAGTGACACCAACGATAGTGCTTCAACAGGTTCAGATAGGTGGGGTTCTATCAACAGTTGCAGTAAGAGGTCACATCAGTCTAGTCCATATGCTTATATTGCCACAGTGAAAGGTCCAACACATCATGGTACATCTCATCTTCTAGCTCCAACTTCAGTTGACTTGGAAGACAGACTTGAGTACTTACATCTTCTCATTGATGATGCTTCTTCTATAGTTGTTGCGAGGGCTCACTCTGACCCTCATTTCCATTCTCTACATGATCAATCTTCACAGGTTGGCATGATTGTGGATCCTTATGAACAACAATTAGTGGACATTTCTTTGTTAATTGAGGAGACAAATGGTTCAATGGAATAGGTTCAACAGACATCCTTGCCCGATCTGCATTCATTCTTTTCAGCATAGTTGGAAGGGGTGAACTTTAGCATCAGTACGTTTCAGGGCCACCATACATCTTCAAGGTTGTACCTGTGTTTCTTCCTAAGGGGAGGAACACCTTTATGCATTCATGGACCAGCTTCTTTATCAGAGCGGCTTTCACTTGTTGGCATTCTTCCTTTGGGGGGGAGCCTATTCTATCTCTCTTCCTTCTTTCATTCTCTTTTGTATATACGAGATGTATGTCATAATAGGGGGATCTTGATTACTCCATCCATCGATGCATCCCTATTTATCTCTCTTTTTGCAGGAGGGTTTTTCCCATGAGTTTTTCCCTCTTTCCTTGCTTTATGAGAGATTACATCTTCATTATGTACATGGGTACCTAAAATGGCCTAGTAGCCAAGACCCATTATGCATCTTCATCCTAGTTCATAAGCTTAAGGGCATAAACCTAAGTTGCACTTAAGGGGGTGTGTTGGTGTAAATAAGTATTTACTTATTACACTTACTTAAGTTTACTTAGGTTTAATGCATTATTTATTTATTTTTCATTATTTTATTATTTTTATTTGTGAGACACTTAGGAGTTTGCACACCTTTTTGAGTTGTCATATAGACAACACAAGAGTACACAACTCTATTTTAGCACATGGTGTCTACAACACTATTTTTCATGTCACACCTTTGTAGGCTTATCCTCTCATCATAACACTTACTTCCATGCTTAATGGAGGATAAACCATATCTGGTGGACATGTGCTTGGTTATAACACATATCATGATGCTGATTATGAGGCATTCTAGATGTATCTCAGAGGCCTTTATATACAGGTACTCCTAGTGTACTTTTACATTGCACATTGCATGAAGCATGACATATTGAATACATTTTCATTCTGATCATACTCTCTCTCTCTCTTTCGTCTACTATGTGCTTGTGTTTGAGTTCTTAGTTCTTGGGTGAATTTTGCCCTTAGGCAAATTCTTACACAATTGAAATCCACATGCAAGAGAAAAGAAAACATAGCCATACAATTGTGACACAAGATATACCCTAGGAAACCCTCATTGAGAGGAAAACCCAACCTCCAAAAGCATACATCACCATGTATTATTTAGCAAATAACACCATTTCTATACAACCATGGAAGCCTTCCAAGCCATAGCCACAACCAAGAAAACTATGTGAACAAGCATAAATTCACACATCCCATGCCATGCTTCCAACCTTCACAAATGCTCACTTGGCTAACCTGTCAAGCCTTGTCTTGCTCGACTCTTACCTGCTTATATAGTATCAAGTCCCACAAAACCACCAAGTGGTATTACATAAACCATGTGCTACCTAACCCATTAACCCCACATTTAATATTGGGCATTTAATTATTTTCCCCAATATTAAATAATTACAAGAAATATTATCACAATGTTACAATACAACTGATGAAGAATATCCCATGGGAATCTTTACATGTTGCACATCCATCTAGGTGCAACATTACATAATAAAATAAAATAATACAATATAAAAATATTATGCAATGTGTGCAACACTCATTATCTCAACAATTTTCAATCTATATTTTGTACTGACATTTAAGGGATCTGGTATTTATTTTAGTAGTAACTAATTCACCCCTCCCCTCTCTTTTGCTCCTCTTATATTTCCAATAATTGGTATCAGAGCTTTTTGTTACTTGCAAAGAAGGTTTCAAGGGCCTAAGCTAAAGATCGAGATGTCATACATAAGAGAGATTCCCAAGCTGAATAGAGATAATTTTGCAACATGGCAAGGACTTATGTGGTTACACTTGGCTACCATTAGTGACTCAAGATGCAAATATCTTGATACTGAATATAAGATTCCCACTAGAACATTATTAATTGAAGATATTTCTGAAAAGAAGAATCATAACATCATGATGATTGATATTGCATATGCTCTTAGTTGTGCTGAATTTGATGAAGTTAAAGACTACAAGACAGCTCATGAGATGTGTGTCAAATTGAAAGATATATATGGAGGAGATGACAATGTAAGAAGGGCTAAGTTTGAAAGACTTAGAGGTCATTTTGATTAGATGAAAATGAGAGAAGATGAGAACATTGCAAAATATGTGGAAAGGATCAAAGAAAGTGTAAGTGCAATCAAAGCATATAGAGGAGACATTCAAGAGAAAATAGTTGTAAGCAAGGTACTTAGAAATCTTCTTCCTATTTATGCAATTAGAGTATTTTCTATTCAAAAAATGAGATTTGATCCAAATAATAAAATATCTTTGGATGCTCTAGTTGGAAGATTGAAAACTTTTGAATTACATAACTTTGATAACTATTTTCCTAGTTCAAAGGATATTGAATCTACTTTTAAAGATAAACTCTCACTCAAAGAAAAAGGTAAGAAATAAAATTCTAGTCAATTAGGAAGTGAAGAAGAAGAATAAAAAAAAAGTTCAGATAGTGATCTTATGGTTGTTGAAGCCCTACTTGCAAGAAAGTATTTTAAAGGAAAAGGAAAGTATAAAGGTAAATTTCCTTTGATCTATTTTTCCTATGTTTAAATTGGTCACATTACTACAAGGTGTCCAAATAAAGAGATCAAAGACAAAAAGAAAAAAAATAAGAAAAAAGGCAAGAAGGATTCCAAGAATTACGAGAACTACAAGGACAAAGGTAAAAAATCTTGTTTTATAGCTAAAGATTTTGATAACAATGAACATGAAATGTTGTATATTGTTGTAAAAGGTAAACTTGATGATGAAGGAGATAAGATGGCACTTATCTCTCATGTTGGAAAATATGATAGGTGGATTATTGATAGTGGTTGTTCAAATCATATGGCTGGAGACAAAACAAAATTTGAGCACATCAAATATTATGGAGGTAGTGTGAGATTTGGAAACAATGAACCTTGTATCATAAAAGGACAAGGATGTATTTCATTGACTAAACAAATTGCATGTGACAATTCTTATTGGGTTGAAGGACTAAAGCATAATCTACTGAGTGTGGCATAGTTTAATAATGTTGGATTCAACGTAGAATTCATGAATGGATAGGCCAAACTACTAGATGGAAAAGGAAATCTGGTTGGATTTGGCAACCAAACAAAAGGTAATCTATTTTATCTTGATCTCAGTAATTGTTCATGTTTTATTGCTAAAGTAGGAGAAAGATGGTTATGGCACAAAATGCCATGTCATGTAAACTTTGATAATCTATTTAAGATATGAAAACATCGAAGAGTAAGAGGCATTCCTAGTTTGAACAATCCTAATATGGGTTTATGCAAGAATTGCCAAATTGGTAAGATGGGAAAGACTAGTTTCAAAAGCAAAAACTATCAATCAGAAGAAGTCTTTGAAATTGTTCATACAGGCCTATGTGGACCTATTGGAATAAAGAGCTACAGTGGAGAAAAGTTTTTCATTCTCTTTTTTTTTTATGACTATTCTAGAATGATGACTATAATGTATATAAAAGAAAAATCAAAATCCTTTCAAAAATTCAAGTGGTATCTAGAAAGAGTAGAAAAAGAAACTACTAGAAAAAGGTTGAAATATTTAAGATCAGATAGAGGTGGTGAATTCATCTCCAATGAATTCAATAATTTTTGCACTAAAAGAGGAATTAAAGGACAAGCATCAACCCCTAGTACAACACAACAGAATGGTATAGCTGAAAGAATAAATAGATCTATTATATGTTGCTCTCAAATACTAGAAGGAAGCTATCAGAATTGTAGTTCATACCTTGAATAGAGTATAGTTGAAGGAAGATTCAAAAAAAACTCCTTGAAAGCTATGATATGGCTACAAACCTAATGTAAGTTATTTGAAAGTATTTGGCAGCAAATGTTATATCTTGAAAGAGTCTAGAAAAGAAAAATTTGATGTAAATGGTGATGAAGGCATATTTCTAGGATACTCTTGTAGAAGTAAAGCATACACAAGTTTGAATTTGTCTACTTATAAAATTATAGAAATTGCATATGTTAGAATTGGTGAGTTTGCATAAAAGAGTGAAGAAGAAAGCAATAAGGAGCTAGAGGATTAAAGGAAATTTGTTTACTATGAACCTAATACCCTACCAAATATATTTGAAAGAAAGGAAGCTTCATCTCCTGAGTCCCCAAAATCTCAAATGGTTATTGAGTTGTAGACAGTGCAACCCGAGTAATAGTTTGAAGGACTCGAGTCACAATCAGAGGCTACTGAGCTAGTTCAAATCAACTTTGATGGATCGAGTCACAGAAAGGAGGACCCAAGCTTGAAACTAAAGTTCAAAATGAAGATAGTGGAATTATTTCAAAACCCAAAGAGCCTATGTTAGAAGGTACCGTGCACCTAATCAGATCATTGGAGACAAATTTGATGGAACAATGACAAGAAGCAAATTAAAAGGTACATATTTACTTTCTGAATTTGAACCTAGAAATGTTAAATATGCTTTGGAAAATAAAAGTCAAATTGAAGCAATGAATGAAGAGATAGAGAAAATAGAAAAGCATGAAACTTGGACTCTTGTCTAGACTCAAGGATAAAAATATAATTGGTACAAAGTGGGTATTCAAAAATAAGCTAAATGAAGATGGAAAAATTTCAAGAAACAAAGCAAGTTTGGTGTGCAAAGGCTATTCTCAAGAAGAAGGTATTGATTATGGTGAAACTTTTGCTCTTGTAGCAAGACTAGGTGTTAAAACTTTGTTAGCATATGTAGCACATAGAGGATTTAAATTATTCAAATGGATGTTAAATCTACATTTTTGAATAGAATTCTTGATGAAGAAGTCTACATTGAACAACTAGAACGTTTTGCAGATCATAGAAAAATAGAGATGGTTTGCAAGTTACACAAAGAATTATATGGTCTCAAGAAAGCTCCCAGAGTTTGGTATGAAAGACTTCATAATTACTTGGTACATATTGGCTTCCAAAGAATCAATGATAAAAGTAGTCTGTATATCAAGGAAGGACCAAATAAAAAAATTGTATTGGCAAAAATATTTTTTGATGATACTCTATTTATAAGGAATGATGACTTGTGCAAAGAATTTGAGATGTCCATGTTTGGTGAGATAAAATTCTTTGTTGGATTGCGGATACAACAAAACAAAAATGAGATCTACATCACTCAATCTAAGTATATCAAGAAAATATTGAAGATGTTTGGAATGGAAGATTCAAGGCTAGTTGAAACCCCTATGTCTACTAGACATAAGCTCTCCAAAATGATGATTCCAAAGAAGTAAATTTGACCACATATAGATCAATGATTGGACAATTGTAGTATGTAGTACATACAAGGCCTGATATTGCTCTAGTAGTTGGAATACTAACAAAGTTCTTAGAAAATCCTAGAGAAAATCACATGATGGAAATAAAGAGAATCATGAGATATCTAAAAGGTACTAAAGACTATGGCTTATGGTATAAATTTGAAGTTAATTTGGACTTGAATGTATTCACTAATGCTGATTAGGTAGGAACTATCAATGACAGAAAAAGCACTAGTGGTGGAGCATTCTTTATTGGTAAAAGACTAATGTCTTGGACAAGCAAGAAACAAAATTGTACATCTTAGTCTACAATAGAGGTAGAATATGTGGCAGTAGTAGTTAATTGTTCTAATATTCTTTGGTTCAAACAATTTTTGAAAGGAATGAAGATAGAGATCAAGGATCCAATAGTCATATACTGTGATAACACTAGTGCAATCAATAAATCAAAGAATTTAGTGGTGCATACCAAAACAAAGCACATTGCTATAAAATATCACTTCTTAAGAGAGTTGGTGTAGGATAAAGAAGTTAGATTGGAATATGTTAATACAAAAGAATAGTTTATAGACATTTCACTAAGCCATTACCTAAGGATGCATTCATGTATCTAAGAGGTAAGATAGGGGTCATTCCTCTATCTAAAATTTACTAAATAAATCTAAGTGATGCATCAACAAAAGATAAGTTTAAGATCAATCAATTGGTGCAAAATTGACAAGGGAATATTGCAAATGAATCAATACTTAAGGTACATTGATATTAATAGAGTTGTTGTCTTTGGCATGTGTTGTCAAAGAGGTAGAAGTTTACTGTCATATCTCTAAGAAATTTTTGGATCAAGAATAAAGTAAGGAACTAAAAGAGGAAGAAGTTTACTGAAGAGAAGTTTTTTGTTAGAGGGAGAAATTTCTATGAATGAACTTGGAAAAATTTGTTGTAGGCAAAGGAAGATGCAATGCCCTACCCAGAGATCCTTGGAACAAGGATTCAATTCAAACCAAGATAAAAAAAAAATTTACAAGTATGAATGCACATGTCAATAGCATACAAGGATCACACAAATTGCAATGGAAGACTTCACCAACAATCTGAGCAACCAATGAATCTCCAAACACCACTACCAAACAAAATGATCGATGATGAAGAATGCATAACTGAATTTCAATCAAACACATTCCAAATTCAAAATGTGACACCAAAGGATTGAAAAATTCCTAAGAGGGTACCGCAAAAAACTCCCAAAAAGTTTAGATCAAACTAAAAAGTGCCCACTGCCTACCCGCACAAGTCTTTGCAAAATCTAGGCAATACTTTAATACAACACTGGAAAGTATCGTGCAACATTTCTAAAGAAGGAGGGTGACACTTTCAGGGACTGGGCGATACTTCTCTCGAAGGTGTGTGATACTTTAAGGGTATCATACGATAGTTCTTACAAGGAGGTGCGATACTGGAAAGTATCACATGATATTTCTCCAAGATGCGTGTGATAGAATCAAAGGATGCACAATACAGTTTCAATGGGTGTGTGATACAATATTGTATCGCACCATGCTGATAAATGGTCACCCAAGAAACTCAAGAAAACCACTCTAAGGGTTAAAAAAGGAATGAAATGGAAAAATGAACCTCCACACTAGGGAGACCAGATCCACATAGATTGAGGAGTGAACACTTGAGTGCATAAACAACAAGATGCCATGAAACAGGGAAGAGGAACATCTATCCATCTAAACCAAAGTAGTAAAGAATGTACTAAAAGCAACATCATAGTGAACATAAGCAACATTGCAATAATAGAACAACCAAACTAAGTATGTGGTTCCTCCCAACCTTCAATAGCATCATAAGACCATCATGAATCCTAGCCATCCCTCGCGCATAACATCCCAAGCCGTTGACTAGATCATCAATACTATCATAATAGGGACATCACCACTGAAAAATGCTACAATATAAGCATAAGAAAATCTAACATGCTAGTAGTAAAGCATAAGATAATTCTACTAGTAGATAACATCACCTATCACATGTTAATCATCAATATAAGGAAATGTAACATGCTAAACCAATAAGCAATAGATAATCCAATACAATAATTCACATCATCTAGTCATATGCTAAACATCATAATATGGGAATGCATCAAATAGACTAACTTCATCTAAACATGATATCCAAGCATTCCAATGAAAGCATAAATCACAAGAAAGCATACTCTAAAACTTGAAGTATCAAGTGAAACCATCCAGCAATGGTCGTACTAGGATAAAAGATCGTCTTTGTAAACTAGTCCCTAGTAGTGGTAAAGGTAGCTATGCCTCCCAACCATGTGGCACCCATAGGTCCACACCCACTGTGCTAATGGAGATAAAGATCTAACCACAAACACACAAAACAACATCCATGGCTAACACTCATGCTAGAGAGTGTGATGGTTGTAACCAAGAACCTAAGACAATGCAAGTAGTACAAGTCCTGGTCAGATACTTAAAAGGCTACTAAGTAGGGGCTGACATCATGGAGAGTCACTTGGCATCGACAAGCCCAAGCTTAGATCTATGTAGATTCAACTCCCTCAATGAAAGGCTCATACACTATGTAGATTCAACTCCCTAAATAGAAGGCTCATACACTAAAGAACTATTTTATTATCTTTAGTTTTATTAACACTTGCACATTTTATTTAGTTATCTCTTACTTAAAACTTCCTCTACCAACCCTATGGTGTTAAGATGCTAGGCTGCAAGATAGAAGCCCCCTCCATATGCTAGCCTACCCTACCCATGCTCATCCTATGCCAAGTGCCTGTGGGCATGCATACTCCCATCCCAACCTCAATGATCATAACTTCTAGAAGTACCATAGAAGATTGAGCCTCACAAGTCACCTAACAAATGTATGTGCACGTACTCGTGTGTGGCACACCACTATCACAAAGATCATAAAATAAGGACTGGATGAGAACACAATGCAAAAGATAACACCCAACTAAAAGCAACATGAGAGGATGAATTCTACATGAATTCTAAAGTCAATAAAGCCATACATCATGAAATCACTCAACTGGCCTCAATTTGGGAGTACAGATTCTACATGAATCCCAATCATGCAACAAGACCAAACATCATGAACTCACTTAATCAGCCTCAGTCCAAGAGTATGGAATCTACATGAATCCTAATGTCCATGAAATAATAACAAAGGTCCAAAGAACTAAAACAATAGGTATAAAATCACTAAATCGAACACAACGTCGGGAGTACAAATGCGACATACATTCCAATGCAAACATAAAAGTACAAAAAAGGTCTGATCAACATCCAAACAAATGATCTCGATCCATGACCCAACTCATGCCAATAAAATCTAAGAAAATAGGGCAGCATGCAAAATGAGTTAAAAACCCCAAATTTTGGAAAAATTTTGAAATTAAAACCCATTTGACCTTTGGGTACAAAAATGCCAAAAATAAAAAAAAATCAATTTTGGACACCGTATGCAAAAATGGCCAACATAACGGCATAAAACCCAAAATCCTCATCCTAAAAAATAGGGAAATGTTCGTACCTACCCAACCAGGTAAAACTAATATACAAAAATGGAGAGGAACACTGGTTATCAGCCTCCAAACAAACGGCTACTAAAAACAAAAGCAAAAATGGAGTCGAAACAATAAAATACGAAAGCCATACCTCACAGCCAAAAGGGCAAAACAAGAATCTGAAACATAAAATAAATAGCTCATAGAAGTAGCTAAAAATTATAGCAATCCAAAGTTTCCCCAAGCTAGATCCAACGAGCTCAACCTCACGATGATCCTATGCCCGTAGCTCCCACAATGAACAAAACAATAAATCTTTGTGAAGAGGATTTTAGGTTTTACTCTCCAACTTTCTAAGTCAAAAGTGAGAAGTGAGGAATTAAATTCCTTTTTGGATATGTATTCACTTTTTGAGTGAATACTCAATTAGGGAAAATAACTAGCCAAGCTAGCTAAACCCTGAATCGACCCAAACAAAAATAGGCTATTCTAATAAATAGGAATTCATCTATGGAAAAGCTACTAGAAACTAAAATAAATCAATTAAAAGGCTCGAAAACCCAAAAACACATAAATTTCTTTAACAACTTTCATGACAAAATGAACCTTTAAATGCACAAACACGCTCACTAGTCTAATCACATAATGCAAATGAATTCAGATTTAATAATCACTGAAAGGTTTAATTTAAAAATTTAATTAAGGATACATCGACCATACAGGGACAACATTGGTAAAATATGAATGGTTGAACCACTAACTCCATGTGCCACTGCCAAGGATATAAATCCTACACACTAAACAACATGATCAAGTGCAATTGCATATAATAACATAGCCAAAGAAATAAATGCATTAAATCACCTAATTTAACCATTTATTTAATTATATTAAAATAATCTATTTACATCACACACGTTCGCATAAAACATAACAACGCAGGATTGAAGTAAATAACCATAGCATTAAATCCATCACATAACATAATCAGTGATATGTCCAAATACCAAAGAACCAGTTATCATCATAAAACAAACTGTCATCTCAAAATGGCATCATCATCCAATATAATCAACTGAATAGCATAGCAGTCTAACATCTATGATACTGAAATCAAAGTATAACATCTGACCCTCAGGTCCTCTCAAATGTAAAACATAACATAAGTAACAAATATCTCTTAGATCAAAATATAACAAGATAAATGTCTACAGTACATAACCAAATAATCCAACATGGACAAACCATTTCTAATCATTTAAGCATTTAATAATGGTTGTAAAAACAACACAAAAAACACTTCAAACACATAAGAAAACACAGTCATAAACATGACTAACCACTACTGCAGTAATCTAGTCTAATGTAGCATGGTAATAGTACACAATGAAATCTTTGCACACATCTCAAGGTAATCACAGAACAACCTCATGATACCACATAAATCTTGGTAACCATTGGCACAAACCTCAGTGAACCAAAAATCACATCATAATCTCATAAATTAGCTAAGAGCACTAATCAAAGCAATAGATATATAAACATTCATCAAATCACCTCTATGGTGTAACCCACTCATGGTCATAATCATGAGCCTACACAACAATAGATCAACAAGATTGCATCCATCCTGATGACTTACAAAAGTCAATTGAGAGAGGCACTACAAAAGAATCTAGTGAAAGGAAGAGCTCATATTGACACAGGGAGTTCTCAAGAATAAAATCCAAAATTTTATTGTGTTATGACATGTTGTGTTGTCATCAATGCCAAAGAGGGAGATTTTTGGATATAACTAATTAATTATGTATTGTCTTTGATGTTACAAAAATGTCATATCATTATCAGTTAGTATAAACCAAGCTCACTCACATAGTAAAGACAATTTTTTGTGTCTACCGAGCATTCCTGTGATTGCCTAGTTTAGAAAGCAGTGTCTACTAAGTTCACTCAGGCATCAAAGGAAAGTATGCAAAAGATGAGTGTTAACCAAGATCTCTTGGTTAATGAAGGAAAGTTGGATGGAACCAATGCTAACTGAGCTCACTCAGTTGCCAAAGGATTTTCTTAATTTTGCAGTGTTAACCGAGCTTATGTTGGTTAACATAGGAAATTGTTTCTAAGTTAGTTTCTATCAAGTTGGGTTGGCTAACAAAGGATTTTCTTATTTTGGCATACTAAGATTAATTGATTTATCTATTGATTCCAACTCACTAAGGTGATAACTATTAATTATTCTATGTTGTATTTGAGCAAACTTGACAAAGTGAAAGATATAAGTATAAGGTCAAGTTGTGATTTCAAAGTGTGCAAGTATGAAGATGTTATATTGAAGATGAAGAGAGGAAGCAAATTTGAAGGATATGGAAAATATCCTTGAGGAGCAAAAAAGCTATATTTGACCAAAAAGGATCAAGTACAAGCTAGAATAGAGATCTATAATCAGCAATTAAGTTTCTTTCAAATCAGGTCATCTCATTGTTACTCTCTCACCATTGTAGCAATGATCTAAATCTCTTAACGGTGTTAGCTTAATAACTATTTGCAAATCCTCTAACAAGGTGGCAGTTCTATTGAATTATCTCAAGACCTCTAACAAGGCCACTCCTAATAGGGTGATTAAATCATTCAATAGGGTCACACCTAATAGTATGATTTGTGACCATTAATAGGGTTGAATCCTAATAGGGCTCACTTCAGAAGAGTAAAAAATATAACTAGTTGCAATTGGTGGTTTTTCCCAAATTGGGTTTCCACATTAAATCCTAGTGTCAAATATGTTCATGCTATTTTCTTTTATGTGCTTGCAACTAAGTTAAAGTAATGGTAATCATAGATAACATTTAGAGTTTATATGCTAAGCATTTACTAAGCGCATTTAGTAATTATAGAGTTATAATGTTTTGTGTGTGTTTACTGAACATCAACAACATTCAAGTTTCAATTTTCATTTTGTACTGACATCTAAGAGATCTGGGATTTATTTTAGCAGTAACTAATTCACCCCTCCCCTCTTAGTTACTCCTCTTATATTTCAATCAATAATAGTACCAAACTCAAAACCCTAATTAGAACTAAGTTTCAAACTCTAATGATTTTGAGCATTGGGATTTAAAATTCTAATTCTAATGGTGTATGTAGAATGAAGTTGTATTATCATTATTTTGAAATATCCTTCCAATAAATTTGGTAGATTCAATAATGTTCGATTTGTATGCTTGAAACTGAGATAAAATTTGTGTTTGGTTAATAAGGAATTTTATCTTAAAATGAATTCTATCCTTCGATTTTATATTTAAAAAAAATTAAGCTATAAATATGCTAGTTTTCAATATGATTGTAAACCTTGAATTTAGTAAATGCAAAAATGAAAAGAATATTGAAACTATGTTTCTCTTATTTCCTAGATGAATTCTAAGGATTTTGTTCAAAATTTAATAATGAAGCAAGTATCACATAGGGGCTACTTATAATTGAATACAAGAAACAAAGTTTTGTTAAAAAAAAGTAATTAAAAATAAAGATTTATAATATAGGACTTGTTGTAATTATGGTGCTAAGAATTTTATTTAGTGATTTGTAGTTTTCAAACCTAACAAAATAATTTGTTCAAAAATATTTGTATTTTTAAAAAAATTATATAATTCTATTTGTCTATTTATATTAAATAATTTATTTTCAACATAATATTTATGATTGGAAGAAAGAAAAAAGAATAATGAGTGAGCATTCCAAACATAGGGGTTTCGTAAGACCAAATCAAATCAACTAATCAACTTTGAAAATGAAATATGCACAGAGTAGCCTGCAAATAGTACAATAGCCTCAAATCATGGTATTCTAAAACTAGTTTATATACAGAGGGTGTGTCAAATCTCCATATCTCTACTTTTTTAAATATATAGTTTAGTTCAATGCTATTAATAAAAATAAATTTAATTAATCTCAGTTGTTATTTTATTTAAATTTGGTATATGTTCAAGATTTAGTTTGTTATATTTTAGGTTTAGGGTTTAATTTGTTTGATTGGTAGAATTGTGACTATTTGATTTAAAATTATAATTTAGATTGACTTAGTATTTAGTTAGGCTTAAATGTGTTGGGTTACATTACAAATTGGTTTAGCATTATAATTTGGTTGTTATTTAGTTAGAGTAATTTTTAAGGACTTGGGTTAAATATAATTTCATTAAAGGATCTAATTTGATTATATATTTAACTATGATCGGGATTAAAATTCAATCTAGGTTATTATTTATTTTCCATTTAGTTTAACCTATGGATCCAAGCTCCATTATTTAGGGATAAAGTTGAATTTGGTTTAATAATGAATTAGTCTAGGTTTATAATTCAATCAAGCTTAGCATGAGGGATTGGATTATACCTTTTTAGGGTTAAGATTCGGTTTAGTTTAGTGTCAATATTATGGTAATTAATTTATTATTAGTGTTAATTTAGTTTATTTCTAAATTAGTTATCATGGTTTATTTGGTAGCTGGTTTAGTGTTATATTTAGGGCTTGAGTTAGTTTGAGATTTGGATTGGCAATTTGATTTATTTTACTATTTATTTAGGATTAGTCTTGGGTTTCAATTTATTTTAGTGTTGGGGTGTAAGTTTCTTTATTATTTTGACTACATAATAAGAGATTAGATGAATTGAATCCATTTAAAAAGTAACATCAAGTGTAAAAATTAGGAGGAAAGGAATCCACAAGGGGTGGATTCAAAAAAAGTTTTGAACAAAGTGGAAATGGTTGGGACCAAGTATCAAAGAGAACAAAACTAAATTTTGAAAAATGGATTTAGGCATAAACCCTGAACTAGTGACATGAGATACCCTCTCTCTCTACAGATAGGAGGAATAAGGAAGAATGAAATAGAAGGTAGCCTCCAGAAGAAACTCATACTCTCACTACTCAAACCATGCCAAGATAGCATAGTAACACTACATGTCACTATTTGCAATAATTAAGCCACCTCCATAGGATGGCTCACTAGAAAGTACAAACCAAAAACTAACAATCACCTATAACACAAATAAAAACTACCAGAAGAGAACTTTCCTTAGAAAATCCTAAATCCACCTCTCTAGGATTCATATGAGAAATACGCCAAAATAATATGAACACACCCATCAGAAAAGGGCTGCAAGACCACCCAAATCTGAACCGTCAAGTCTCACCATGATAGGGAAACAAGAAATCCCCATCTAGAAAGATCAAGAGTAGAATCAAAGTACTAATGTATGCCATAAATGCACTAACACAACTTAAGAGAAACCACATATCAAGGAGGAGAGAAGAGTTAGAGCCTTTTTCAGAGGAGATGGCGAAGATCCCTTCAAAACCATGGACAAGCCATAAATGGACCTTTGAAGTAACAAGGGAAGAGGACTAGAGTAATGAAAGTCAAAATAAAAGAAATAGTAGTTCCTTCATCAAAGAGGACACCAAAAGGAATGTGGGGAAGAACCCTATATGTCCACAAGTTTTCATCCATCCAAGCACACCACATCCAACTAATACCTCTATACCCATGTCAAAGGAATCAAATCATGCATAAAGGAAGGCATCATCCATGAAAAGAAAAGGAACCACTGAATGAGTTGGATATCACATCCAACAACCCAAGCATTGAAGCCATGAGAAGAGGGCATCAAATAAATAGGGCTGCTAAGATACAAATTACTCTAAGTAAGAACTAGAGACCCCATAGCCCCAATTGGTTTCCTAAAGGTAACATAGTTATGTTGGACCATTATGAATAAAGAAAAAGTTGTCAACATGGGGGATCCTAAACCAAAAACAACCAAGTCTCCATTGACAACCACAACCTATCTTCTAGAAGAAGGGCCTATTAGCCCCAACTAACTATGTTCATTATGTATGTGAAAGACTCATATTAGTTGTTATGTTGTCATTGATTTGAAGCATGAATTGGTAAGACATTATGCTAATTCAATAGACTGTTGTATCATTTGATTGATGAAGAGGATTTAAATAAAATATAATGATATTGATAAGTAGATAGATTTGAATGGGTAGTTGATGAGTTTGGATTTGATAGTATGATAAGAATTTGATGGTATTACATGATTTAATTAAGTATTGAGATCATGAAGCAAGAATATAGTTTGGTCAATTAATGAAGGAATCAATGGCAACCAAGATACTTTAGTTATCACTGAGTGCAAGTAAAAGAGTGAAGATTGGATAGTATTAACCAAGCAAGAAAAATGCTGACCTAGTCTAGTATTGATTCAGTGAATGAGGTATTAACCAAGTGAAAAAAATATTTTTTGAGGAAGAATTGATTTGAGGCTGAAATTTGATAAAAATAAAGATTTTTCAAGAAGTTTCAAAGATAAAGATGGAATTAATGATGAGATCTATGGATAGAGAAATTCAAATAAGATCTAATGAAGGGCATTTAATGTTTTTAATTAAAGTACAAATTTCAAGGTGAAGTCCAAGTATCTAGATTCAATACATCTGAGCTAGATGAATATCAGATGGATGTGATTAAGTGATTAAACATAGAAGAATTTGGTTAGGCAGAAAAAAAGATATTTAAGGGATGAATGAAATTTTTATTTTTGTTTATCAAGGTTTTGATTAAGTCAATTGTGAAGAAGGAAAGAAAGATCATTGAGAAGAGTTGCATTATGAAGATAAACAAATATAACTACTAAATTTAAGTGAAAGTGAGTGGATCAGCTAGAAGAAAGAAGATGGAATATAGAGGATGACTAGAGGATAGAGATTGAGCAAAATGGAGATCTGATCAAGTAAAGTGACTTGTTAATCTTAATACACCATTTATTGTTACTTTCTTATCATTGCACAAAAGATATCTTAACTAAGTGAACTAAATAGTATTAATTGTAAATCAATTTGTATAGTAGTATTCAGTTGAATGTTTTTAATTCCTTTAGAGTGAGCCACTCTATATATAAGAAGTGATAAGGCCTAGACAATATTTGTTGAAAATCCTTTTACAAGGTCACATCTAACAATGTGTATGTAACCTTTAACAAGCTTATCTCCTAACATATCTCATTTCAGAAGAGTAAAATTTTTGGGTTGCCAGTCCTTGGTTTTTCTCCCTTAACAAATTTTCCATGTTAAAAATACTTGCACATCAATTTGTTTGAATTATTTTTTTGCATGTTCATTTCATGTTTCTTATTTTATTCTGCAAGTTGGTTTACACATGAATTTCACTCTAATACTTGATACATGAGGTATGTAAAGCTAACAATTTACTAGTAATGATTGGGCTAAATAACAATGTAAAATTTACTATTGTTACCAAGGTGATGCTATTGAAAGTAAGGTTGTGAAAAGTTTTTAAAGGACCTATAGGATAATTGTCTATAACTAATTAACCCCCCCTCTCAGTTATCTAACAATTGGTATCAAAGTTGAGTGCTTGAAGGAGAAATATTAAAGGGACTTGGGCTAAAGATCCAAAGATGCATAAGAGAAAGATTCATAAGTTGAAAAAAGATAATTTTAATCATCACATAGAAGGATGAGACTTTACCTGTTACGAACTTGATATTATACACTATACTCTCTAGACAACTTGTAAGTACATCCAAACCCTCTTATTATTTAGTTTCTTTTCCTTTCCATATACTATTCCAATTTAAATTTATGAGGGTTTGATTGATATTCTAGTTCTTCTTTATTCTAGTGCTAATAAGAGTAGGAAATTAAACACTCTTAGGAAAAGTAATAGTATTAACATTCTCCCTAATTTAGAAATTTTCATTGAATGAAACAAGGCCTAGACTGGTTTGGTTTTTCTCTAAACACTTATTATTCCTTTCTTTCTACCAAGTCCACACCATGGTAGGAAGTATATGAAGCCAAAGATTAACAAGAACCTAGGGTGATATAGAGGAGAATAATTCAAAATATAAATCATTTGAGGAATCATTCTTAGCACAAAGTATTTAGTTTGAAGAGTGTGGAACACTAAACCCGATATTGCATAAATATATAACCTATGTGTTAGAAACTAATGTCCACCAAGAAATTTTTTTTTTTTTTTTTTGGGTGGGGGTTGGTAAATTAGTTATGCAATTAAAATAACTCTCAATATCCCAATTAATTATGAAACATGTAAATAATAGATGCAAAAACTATACAAAGATAATCATACACAATAATACTAGACTTTTTAACTAGGGAAATCCTTGATTCGAGGGAAAACCCCAGTGGGGATAGTACTCACAAGATGGGTAGAAGCAAGGAGTTGGGTCTCAATTCTGCAGAAGTTCACGGACTAAGATTGTACTCCTTTAGAAATAGGTACCCATTGCTAAAAAATAGGTACCCGTTTTAGGCTCAAGCACCCGATCCTAGATTTAAAAATTGGGCACTAATTTTTTTAAAACTCGGGTACCCATTTTTTATTTTCAAAAAATGGGTACTCATTTTTTTTAACATAAAAAAATTATTTTTTTCAAAAATGAATACCCATTTTTTACTTTTAAAAAATGGGTACTTGTTTCTAAAAATTTAAAAAAAATTTTTGGGGGGGATTTTGTATGTCGATTTGACATTTTTAAAATGGGTACCTATTTTTTGAATTTCAAATAATGGGTACCCATTTCTTACAACATTGAGCAAGATTTTTCTCTCCATCCTTAGATTTTGGTTCAAGGGATAGGCTTGGTGAGACCAAGCCTATGCCTTGACCTCTTAAGATTTGGCTAAGGCATTAAACTAACAATTTCACACCTTGCCATAATCTTTAGAGGGTCTTCCTAATAAAAATTTTTTATGAAACAAAAACCAATTAGAGCTCTCATTGTCCTAATTTTAGAAATATAAATTTTATAGTGCTATGATTTTATTTACTATTTTTGCATTTTTTAATGAAAGGTGGTACCTAAATATAAAATAGTGAAGCTCATTAAAACTTTAATAAATTTTTTATTTTATAATTTTTCTTAAATTAATTTATATGTCATCAATCTACATATAATTCTTTTGAGGTTAAAAAAAAATTGAAAAAAGTGAAATTTTGATCAAGTTATGGTGTCTATACATGAATGTGGTATGGTCTTGAAATAGGCATTTTGAAAAAGTGATTTTTAAATATATATACCAAAACCAAAATCTATCATATGGGTACACAAATAAATTACATATTCAAAAACTAGATTCTAAACACTATAATTTTTATTTCTAAAGTTTTTTTATATTCAATCTCTAAATGCCTAAAATTTTGACATCAATTGATAAAAAAATTCAAAAATAGGAAAAACACTTCCAATTTTTGCCGAAAAGTGAGACCTAACTTCTTGAACTTACCCAGATGATGTACCAATATAAATATTCCTTGTGAAAGGATGGACCTTGTTAGTAGTCAATGAATTACATTCAGTGCATATGAGACTCTGTTAGGAGACTTTGAATCCTTCTTAGAAGATTCCAACCATGTCAGGAGCTATGCCAACCCTGTTTGGTATTGAAAGGAAGATGAAAGGACCCACTATCCAAACAACTTCAATACTTTCTTCACTAAATAATACAAGTGTACATTAATAACTATGCAATAGAAGTTGCACCAATTCCTGGTCTTATCTAGAAGATATTTGCATGTAAGCTCAAAAAATACATCAAATAGATATGATCTCACAGAAAACTCTACATCAAGGAAATAATTTTCCTTTATGCCAAATCCTAGAGAAAATTATTGAGTCTAACTTGAGGATTTCCCAATAGATACTATAATAATATAGTACCAACTTAATATGTTACATTTACATGTTACATTGGTACATTAAAACATTTTTACAATTGCAAGTAATTTGTCCACTCACAATCTTCATTACTCTTTACTTGATGCACATTGGATTATACTCACTTAACTAGGTCATCTTCAAAATGAATTTTATCTCTATATAACCTTTCTTAACCAGATTTCATCTTTGCTAAGAGATAGAATAAAAACATCAACAACTACTTCTATATATGTTGTTTGAATGCTTTCTTCACTAAATATTTCATAACTTTTTCTTGTCTTCATATTTCCTTATGTGTACTTAACTATAGAATCTATACACTATAAAAAATCTCCTCAACTGCACATAAAGTAATCTTTAATCCTTGAACTACACAAAAATAGAATCTATTTGGTGTTCTTAAAGTCTTCAATAAATAATCAATATATTGACATCAATGACAAACTATATCATGAATACAACACAAAACCTCTAGATCATGCCTCTAGGATTGTTAGGATATTCCTCATAAAAATAGCATCAAAATTCATGCTAACAATACCCTATTTTGGCATTGATGACAACATAGATGAAAGCATGTAAGTTACATGAATACCAAATGTCTCTATTGCAATTCCCCCCCATTCATGTTGTCCATGGATGTCATTTGTATTGTAACTATCATTCATAAGGAAGGTCTTAATCTCCACCATACATTATATTTTTAGATTGTGTTCATAAATATTTTCAAATCCTCTTCATTAATCAATATAAAAGGAAGTTTTTCATGTGTTACTCTCGCACTATAAATACGTTTAATGTATTACTCTCCCCCAAAAGATATCTTCAATCAAATTATGTGTTTTCATGTATTACTCTCCCCCATTAACATCAATGACATAGATATAATTATCTTAACTCTCTAACTAAGATCTACAATAAGATCAACTGTCCAAAGTCACTATTATATATGAGTACCAAGAGACCTTAAGGACTCATTTCCAACACAGATACTCCCCCATAGAGGAAGCATCAAGCAACTAGTCTAGATAAAGAAATAATTATCTATTACCACTAGACTAATGTAATCTTTGCATTAACTACTCAAAAGTAGGTAGAGGCATAACTCCGAGCATACCTTTTAAGTACTCAGATGTGTCCTTCACCAAAGGTTTTTTCAATATTCTTGTTATCTACTCCTTTATGCTAACATACTCTAATCTGATCTCTTTCTCTACAACTTTCTCTCTCAATGAGTGATACTTAACAGATACATGTTTTGTATTTGAATGTAACACTAGATTGTTTGACATACTCATTTTAGTCTTGTTATCACAATGTATGACAATAGGCTCTGTAAACTCAATCCCAATGTCTTACAACATTTGTTTCATCAAAATAATCTGATTGCAAGTATTTTTGCTACTACATTCTCTACTTCTGTCATACTCTATAAAATATAGCCATTAGCCAAGAAACCAATCTTCCTCCTAAGAGGAATGCTCCACCACAAGTGTTGTTTCTATCAATTACAATTCCTTCCCAATATATATTAAAATCATATTTAATCTATCATACCATAATCCATAATCAAATGTACCTATCAAATATCTAAAAATTCTCTTTACTATTGCATAATGTGACTCTTTACAATCTACCAGAAATCTTGCCACAATTCTAACTATATTATCTATATTTGGTCTAGTGTGTATCAAATATTGCAATCCTCTAATTCATATTTGTACTTTTTTTCTCAACAATATGGGCTTCATCTTTTCTAGATAATTTATGTCTAGTTATCATAGGTGTACAACAAGTTTACAACCTTCCAAATCGAATCTCTTCAATAAGTCTTTAAGATAGTTAGCTTGTGATATGAAAATTCCATGTTTATTTTTTAGGATAGAGCATGTCACACTTTCAAATAAGATAAAATGGAACCATATGAATGATTTATCTAATCAAAGAAATTTCTCAATTTAATCACACCTTGGATCCAAAAAGTATCACAAGATAAATATATAAACCCGCGTATCACAAGTTTGGTTTCTAGTTTCCAGTTTTTAATATGTGGAAACTACATGAACATCTACAAGTCATGATAAATGTACATAATAAAAGAAAAGACCTAATAATCTTCTCTACTCAATAATAAACCTAAAAATTTAGTAGCACATTGTATATATACGAGAAGTAATGTTTCTGAATTAACTTTTTATTGATTTTATATTTAGAATTTTAATTGTGTTTTCTTATTTTCTTGTAAAGAGGGCTGAATTATTACAAAATTCTAAATCTAATAATTTAAAAGGTTCAATTTCTTCTTTTATCTCTAATCAATCCAGTTCTATAATTAAGAAATAATATTCATGGCAACTTAAATCTTGATATTGATATTATCAATTAATTATGCAAGATTTAAATCAAATTCATTAGTTCTTGTCATTGGATAATGCTCATCTTGATCACTCATCTCAGTATTACTCTAATTCTAACTTGCTCCACAATAAATATTCTTCCAATGTTAAATCTAAGGTAAATAGGAAGGGAAGCTAAACGGGATTAATCTTAGAGGAAACTCCATAGTTAAATAAAACTTGAGTTAGACCAATATTTAAATAGATGACCTCCTAAGAAGGTAAAATGCTTTAACCTTGTAAAAATCACCTCAATAACACAATATGAATTGATACAAATTTCTAAAAACTAATAAATTAAATTTCTAAAAAATAACAACAAAAAATTAATTTATGCAATAAAACTTCAATCGATTCATTGAAACTAATATAAATGTTTTAAAACAAATAGATTATTAAAAACAATTCAATGTGAAATTGACAACTAATGTCTTAAACTCAGAGATATCCTTCATATTAGGGAATTTAGACAAGAATTAATTTCATAAATAAAAATAAATAGTGATAAAATGGTACATATGTCTTATTGGATCGGACCAATCAGGTTAATTAAACAACATAGACCACAATAGTAAACATAATAATAAAGCATATGTCCCAATGAGTTACACAATGACATGAAAAAACATAAATTTTCTACACATCATTACAAAGTCAACTCTTGAAACGTTAAACTTATTGCTAAATAGATTTGTCACCTAATAGTTATTTTTGAAACTGACCCTGTTTGCCCTATGAACAGTGGCAACTATGCTAACAGTTGGAGAGAAGCATCTCCCTTTTATGATGGATGTATTTCATTTTTCAACATAAATGAATAAAAAATTTAAAAGATAGAGAGAAAGTTATTGATGATGAATGCACCACATGACCTCACAACTTTCTTGAATAACATAAAATGCCAATACGAATGATCAAGAACTATGCTTGAAGGCTAGCATTATCTCAATGATGATTCAATCATTCATTAACATCTACACCATACTATGAAAACATGTTAATTACAACCAGAATCAACACCCAAAAAGTTTAGACTTTGAAGAAAAAAAAATACAAAAATACATGTTTCTTTATTTCCTTGTACCAAGAACATCAAAAGAAACTGATTACAAAGGCAACCTATGTAAATACTTTCAAAAACTTTTCTTTTCATCAAAAACATAAGTGTTCCCTTATTCAAAATTCCAAAAAGTCCCTTTGTAAAGTCAAAATAAACCCTTATGTAGACATTGAGGTTAAGAACTACCCCTTTGTTGTTAAAAACTACTTCCTAAATATGTGATCTAGGAGAGGTTAATTAACCATACAAAAATTTACCAAACATGACTTGAAACTTGGATCTTAACACCTTTGGAGAAGAAGATCGAATAATCAACCTTGCCGATCTCCATTTGATCTTTGAATTATTTATTCAAATTAAATCACTTTATTTTAATGAGCACATATCCATCTTTCCATGAAGAGAAAAAGAATATAAGGCATATAAGTGTCCATCAAATACTAACTTTATATTCACTATCTTTCCTAGTGTTGACAAAGATTCACTACTTTCATGATGATGCTTATTAAAAGGTTGGCCCTTGAATAGAGGTACATTCCAATACCATTGAACACTACATTTGTCCCACAATCATCACATATGATGTGAAAGTATATCATAGGCATTCCATCAAAAAAATGATCAGGCTCAAAGTTGATAGACTTCATGATTCATGCAATTACCACATCCTCAAGAGATAAAAATCTATCGACTTATTCCAATGCATTGACTTTGGTTGTCTATGCATGGAAGTCCTCATAGTCTTCAACAAATCAATTTAGCACTCAACTCCCACTCCTTCATTTATGTGGTCATACACTTTTGAGGCATTTTATTACATTTTTTTACATTACCTTCAATTTTGCTAACAATATGACATGATGGAAACTTCCTTGAATGTGGAAAAGCTCATAATCTAAATTGTCATTGATTCCATTATTCACATGTATTTACCCATTTCTTTGATTCCACATTAGAGATGGGTATCCATTTGAATGATTCAAATTATCTTAAGTGCCTATGCTTTCATAAATGTGCATGAAGTCACTCCAACAACTTGATGGATGCTCAACAATTTGTCCACAACTTGATACTTGGCATTTATGGAGGTCATAGGTGTTATGTGTTTTGATCTCCACCTATTATTCCACCAATAGTTTACATTTAATTTCCCATTGGACCAACTTATTAAATACTCAATGTATGCTCAAATTTAACCAAACACTAAGCATGATTACTTTCTAGAGCTTTTGCAAGTGTTATTATTTATAGAAGTCATTCAGTAACTTCCTAAATACTATTTTTGAGATTGAAGGATGACACATTTATCATAACTGACGTACAATATCCTAATCAATATACATCTCTAAATATCTACTTTTACTATCCACCAAGTTTGATAACTTCTTGTTGTTGGCATGAGTCATTTCTCATATTCTTCTTAAACTTAAAACCTCAAAAATAAAATTCCAACTTCAATGGTGGTCCAATATTTTGTCAAATAGTTTATCTACTTGTCTATGGTCCAGTTGAGGATGAAAAACTTGGATTAAATAGCTCCAATGCCTTGTCTATTATTATGAATCCATATAAACCTAGACCATGATGATCTTCATGTGTCTGTCTTGCCTTTCATTTCATATAAAAGTTTGGCTATGCTCTTTAATTCATAGGTATCGTCTTTTTTTTAAAAGGATGACATCCAAGGTGATGCTTTTAAGCCAAATTCTCTTTCTATGCAAAACCATTACTGCATTCAAATCACATATAAAATTTTAAACCTTTGGAAAATAAGGTTAATAACCACTTCCAAAATAAATGTTTTGGAGCTTGACCTTAACCTTTGAGATGTGAGGTTAAGGTTAATGATGTGGAAAGAAACATGTATTTTGAAAACTTATCTTAACCTTTTGTTTATGGAGAGGTTAAGATTTTAACATGAAACATGTGTTTTGGAGCCCAAACCTTAACCTTTTTAGATTAGTTTAATGGTTAATTATTTACTTGAAAACACATATTTTGGAAACTTATCTGAACCTTTTTGATTGAGAGGTTAACATTTTGAAATGAAACACATGTTTTATCAGATTTCAAAAATTTGAAGTGCTCGGTGAGATGGGAACAAGCCAAAGATATTTGAAGAGAAAAAGTGTTTAAAAATATTGAGGAGAAGAAATTTTTTAACACTTAAAGAATGACCATAGTTTAAAATAGCACTAATTTTGAAAATTTGGAGCAACTTTTTATATCTAGGCAACAACTGGCTCTATTTAGGGACAAGAACTGACAAGGCCAAAGCTTGAATCTAGAAAAATTAGAATAGTGCCTTATTAATTGGGCTATAGAGTCATATGAGGAACCACTTTGCAAAGGGGGAAAATAGCACCAAAAAATAGGAGAATTGAAAGGAATACCAAGCACAACAAAAACACCTAACTAGACTATGTACAAGGCAAGTTTCACTACCTCTAGTAACCCAAGGTATAATCATGAAAACCCATTCACTAGTTGGGGAAAATAAATACAATGACATGATAACATGTGAAAACTCTCAAGATTTCATGGTTTCAAATATAAGTGCATTCCTTGAATTCTAACTCTAAGATTCCTAGCATACCCCACATCTCTAGATAAAGGAACTCATCCAAATAACTAGGTTCATAAAAAATCTCAGACTTCAAAATAAACTCTTCTTCCTATTGCATGTCATTGATGACTTCATTTTCAAAGAGTTGAAGTATAAGATTCTCAAGTTTCTAAATGAAACTCTAATCTTCTCCTCTACATAGCAAGCCCTCTACTTGAATTTCTAGTGATTGGTCATCATGAAGTCCTGAACTCATTTCTGACACTAGGCACTCTTTCTTTCCATGGGCATGATTATGGTTGAATCCCCTATAAAATTAATTTTTAAAGAGTTGAAGTAAAAGATTCTCAAGTTTCTAAATGCATGTGTAATCTTCTCCTCTACTTAGCAAGCCCTCTACTTGAATTTCTAGTGATTGGTCATCAAGAAGTCCTAAACTCATTTCTAAGAGTAGGCACTCTTTCTTTTCCATTGGCATGATTATGGTTAAATCCCATGTAAAATTATTCCAACCTAGATGCACATCCATGTTAGATTGAATCTTACCATGATCCATTTCTTCTTCCTCATCTTCCAAAAGATCATCTTCAATTTGTTGGAATATTCAAATATGGAAAGAGTACTTATGAGAGGGGGGGGGAGTGCGAATCATAAGTATCACACTTTAGCCAATAAAACTTTTAGGTGGAAGTAAATTGCATACATGTAAATACATCAAATAAACATGAAACTAAGACATGCATCAACAACACATAACACTGGAATTTGGTAACCCAAAAACCCTCCAGGAATAAGAAGGTAAAACTAGGGTGGGGATGATATGCACAAAAATTATTGCAACAATATTGTTCAACCACTTTTGATGGGCTGCCCTATTAAAGGCTTTACACTATGTCAATAGTGACTTGGTTAAAGGATTTCAAACACTTAACCTGAAGTGTCACCCTGTTAAAGGATTTAATCACCTAATTAAATCATCTACGAAATAGTTGTTAAGCTAACCTATCACCATAGGATTTTAATTCTAATACAATTGCTAGAAAGTATTAGGTATAATGAACCTGATAGATTACAATCCTTGATTGCTGAATATAGGCACTTGTTCCACTTTCTCTGATCTTGATCCTTTTGTGATCTGATAATCCTCGCTTCTAAAAATAGATTTCCTTGTGCACCCTTGTATGTCCACTCATATTTTTTTACAATGTAATTTTGTCTTCCTTATAAAGACATTTAAGGATTTAGGGTTAGATATGGATCTACGATGCACATTGAATCTGAATTTCCTGCTCAATACTTGTCTTTTGCTGATTGGTTGCATGCCTTTCCAAGTTTTCCAATTGGCTACATGCAAATTGCATAGGAAATGTAAAAGATTCATTCTTATCTCTATATCTTTCGAGATTTATCTTATGTCGGCTGCAAAAACTGTTTGCATCATAGTTTGTGCAATTACAAACTCTTATGTTGATATTCTGAGTTACTCAGCTCCTGAAGCATTGCTGATGCTCGGCACATGCTGTTTCCTAGATAGCTCGACACCTAAGCAAAACTATATCACTCGGCACCTACTATTACTCAGCACTTGTTAACACTCGGCACTTTTAATCACTCAACACTTGTTAACACTCGGCACTTGTTAACACTTGGAAGCTACTATTACTCGGCACTTGATATAGCTCGACACTTCATATTACTCGGCACCTACTCTTTGTTCGACATTGTTTAGTGGAAAAATGGTTAAGTGTATTGACACTCAGTTGTCAAAATTATTCTTTAAACTAACAATCTCCCCCTTTGACATGAGTGGCAAAACCACTTAACTAAGATCCTTATGAATCCTTGTTAGTTGATCTTGTATGTACACTCAGTGATTTTTGTCCTGTTTCTGCATTCTGACTAATCAAAATTTTCTATCTCCCCCTTTTATCATACTTATCATTTCATTCCTGTACTTAACTCCCCCATACTTAATCTCTTCTTATCACTCCCCCATACTTATTCTCCCCCTTTTTGACACTTATGTCAAGGGTCTTACAAGGAAATTCCATACTTGGCCAAAAATGTACTATTTACTTCAAGGAGTACCTTCAGAGCTGCATCCCAATTTGTTAGTGCGACATCCAATGACTTATGCTGGATGGCAATCTCTGCTGCTAGGTGTACAAATCCATCAAATGAAGAAAGATTGGGGTCTTTCTTAAGGACTGTCTCTGCATTTATTTTCTCCTTGTGAAGTAGTTCCAAATGAGGAGTTATTGAGGATTGAATTTGCATCAATTTAGCTTTTGTGGTTGCCTCCTGTGCTGCTAAGACAGCTAACTCTCTTTGTGTGTGAAGCAATTGGGAAAAATGCTTCTCACTCTGAGCTAGATTTGTGGGGAGTTGCATGCTAGAAATCTTCAGATTATTTTGCAAGCTTAGTATTTTCTAGCTAGTGTCCTGTGTGAATGTGGAAAAATCACACAACTTGTTGTATAGGGAAAAGATGTTTCCTAGTACAGTTTTAACTATTTTTATTTTCTTTGCCAGTTCTTCTTATGATAGTGCTATATCACCAGATATTTTATTATTTACCTTGCCTTGGAACTTCCTTTTTGACCATTCAAGCAATCTTGCATTTGTTTCCTGGTCTTCACTAGTCACCTGGTCAACTATATCAGATAATTGCTCTATAATTGGTCTTGACTCATCTGGAGACTGTAAGCAGAAAGCTTCTGTGAATATATCTTTGATTTCATTCAAGGTAAGATTATGCTTGTGTTCTTTTCTTAATGCTTCTTGTCTCCTTCTTCTGTCCAATGCACTCTGAATTTCATTGATCTTCTCTTCAGTGAGAGTGCTAGATTCATAATATGGGATCTTTATTTCTTCATCAAGCTCAGGAACTCCATAGTGAAGTTTCCTGACTGCCTTTGATGAGCTTGAGCCTGGTGTCCTGATTTGTAGCTGTAACCCATCTGTGCTCGGCTGTTGAAGAGTTTGTGTTGGAGTACCAAATTTTGGTAATGCAACCAATGTTTGTATTGTAGACTCCTTCTTTGTCTCATCTTTTTCTTCAGCTTGACTATCCCTTTTATGATCGCTAGGTGGGGTTGAACTTGTTGGTTGTTTAGATGTTTCTTTTATTTGCCCTACTGTTGTACTTGGCATTTGAAGTGTATAAGTGACTACACTTGGTGGAGGTGGTGGTGGAAGAAATAGAATACCAGTAGTTTGTATGGTCAAGGGTGGCACTTGTGCTTTTACCTTGACTATCTTTGTTTTAACTTCTGGATTCTATAATTCATCAACACTGACCACTACAAGATTTGAACTTAATTTTTCTACTAGTGATCATTGGTCAAGGATTTCTAAATCCTCTGCAGTTAATGGATTGATGTTTGGATTTGAAGTGTCTATAACATCTTTTATTTTTATAATATCTGCAGGTGTGATGGTGGCATGAGGAGGAGTAGGAGGAGATACCTATGTGTCTTGCATACTTTGATCTTGTGGCTCAGCTGTATCTTTCTCTTCCTCTTTATCCTCTGTATGTGCCTTTTCTTCCTTTTCTTCTTCACTTTTCTTCTCCACTTGTTCCTTCTCTTTTTCCTTGGTTCCTGACATCTTCTTTTCTCTTATCTTGGCACTTGCCTCTGCCTTAAATTCTTCATTATACACATCTTCTATTTTCTTGTAAACTATTTTCCACAATCTTGTGGATTTTGTAACTACCTCTTCAATTTTATTATGTAATATGTTGAATGCTCTATGCTTGGGAGTGAATCTATTATTATGCCTTTTTACTGCATTTTTTACTTGATCTCTAGTCAAATTAGGCAACAATCTAGCTAATGTTGACTCCCTTATCTCCTTTTCCATTTTTAAACAAAAATGCCATTTATCCTCTACAATTTTATACAATTCTTTCAGCATTGATTCATCTAATTCTAGAGGTGTGTGCTTATATTCAGCCATCATAGCATACACAGATTCCTCTAATTTATTTTTCTCTTCTTTGGTGAGCTTAGAAAAATTTAGCTTCTTTAAACCTTTCAAATCATCATTCCTAATTTTTTAACATAATTTATCAACAACAGTCTGAGGTTTGTGTCTTACCACTTGAAATTGACTGTTGTCCTCTGACTCTATCTTCTCCTCGTCTATTTTAGGCTGGGCAATAAATTTTCTTTTCTTAGACTTGACAATAGTCTTCTTTGAATCTTTCTTCTTTTCTTTTGCCTGCTCTTGGGCTTTTTGTGCTGCAGCCCTTGTGGTAGATCTCTTTGGTGCAGGACCAACTACTTTCTTTCCCTTGGATTGAGTAGCAGGAGGAGTTGTGGCTTTTCTTTTAACTTGTGCTTCCTCGGCTTCCTCTTCCTCAACACTTTCCTATTTATCTTCTCCTAACCCTTGAGTCAGACCTTGAGGTTTATCTCCCTCTTCTTCAATATCTTCTCCTTCCTCTTTTGTTGTTCCTTCTTCTTCAACACCAAATTTTCTCTTGATTTGTCTCACCATTTTTTCTTTCTTCTTTACTGCAGAAGCAGTCTTCAAATCTGTTATTGCCCTTGATTTAACAATGTCATAGGTTCCAAAAGCTTTTTTTTTTATCAGTTTCTTCTGCAAGGAGGACTATTATCGTTGCAGAAGCTTGATCAATATCAAGTTCATAACCTAGTGGCCTAAGCCATCTTACTCTAGGTATAATTGCTTGTATATAGGTATAATCTATATCTACAAGAAAACAAATCCCCTTTTCATATTTCTCATTCAATGAGACTGGAATCCTCATTCTTTGTTTCATGGACTTTTTGAAGTCCTCAAAGTAACTAGTCATTTGGGCATCAAAATTTTCACCCATCTGTTCAATGTATCCATTGATTTTTTCAACAATTGTTTTGTCTAGACTCCATCTTACCTTACCCATAGAAGGGAATTCTTTCATCAGATTGAAAAATATGCACACGAAAACTAATCCAAATTTGCACTAAGCTCCCTTACTCTTCCTTATAGCTCCCAAATTTAAATTAATCTGTTGAAACATGAGCTCTGCTAAATCATAAGTGTGATCCTTTTTAATTATCTTGTATGCAACATCAACTGCTATACAAGGTACACTGTTTAACCTGCTTGATTGATAGAATTTGTGTGAAATGATTCTCACAGCAAAATCTAGTAGGGGATCTGTGACTGTGTCAATAGTCATTCCTCTATTATTCCATTTAGCACCTATGTTTTTCTCTATTACTTCCCTTTTGTCACTTCGCAAGGTCTTTGGCCGATCTAGGGTTGGAATACCAGTAACCCTATGAACAATTTTCTTGGTGAATTTTACTGGCCTTGACTCTAACCAAAAAGCTCCATCATGTATTCTACTCAAAACTATCCGTACCCATTTAGTTTTGAAAATAATAAAAAATTCTAGGGTTTTGGTTAATACTTTTCTTTCTATTATTGAGAACTCGTCTTTCAATCTTTTATTCTCACATAGCTTGTCATATGCATTGTAGATCTCTAAATCTCCTATGGCTCCAATTTTGTAGCTATAACATCTACGAACATCTTGGACCATAACAACTTTATCTGAAATAACTGATAATGCACCTGCGGGATCATTCTTGTATGCTACTTCTGGAATGGGCTTGAATTCAGGTTGTTTAACTTCATTGCTGACCAGCTATATCTCATGACTCTCTCTACCCTTAGTGGTTCCTGACCCAGATGCCATTGTTTGCTAAACTAGGGTTTACAATTTAAACAAGTTTATAAATTCTACATAGCTCGACACTTAAGTAAAATACCTCAAATCGATGAAACTTGTCCTGAATCACTGTTGAAATCTTCACAAATGGCTTCTGAGCTGACCTTGATCTTCTCTACTCTTTTCGACTTTGCTTCTCATTTGAATGGTGGGAAAATGATCAAAAATCAAATTTATGTACCCTTCAAAATAGAGTAATTAATGCTTAGTGCACTGACAACTGTCTACTCGGTGCCTGAAGGGTTTTAACATGACTCGGCACCCATTGTGTTTCACTTTTCTTGGATCCTATTGATACTTCACAGCTCGGCATCATCTATCAACTCGATCGCTATTAGCAACTCGGCACCTAAAGACAACTTTGACAGATCTTGCAAAATTCTCGATTTTGACTTGGCATCTTTGCTTATGCTAATTTATTCTTTGTAGTTCTTCTATGTCTTGGGTATGATGTAACTTGGTTTATCAATCCCACACACTTATTCTTGCTTATTTTGATGAAGTGTGATCACTTTACCTATTAGGTGAAGTGATCTCTACACTTGATGTGCTATACTCATCTTTCTTCTTCCATGTCTTATTCATTTCACTTCTGATATGTCCAACATATATCTTTGCCTTTCCATTGCTGAACTCAGAACTTGATGTCTTTGACCTTGTTGGGCAATTCCTGCTGACATGACTAGTTTTTAAGAAACTGAAACATGTAGTTTGACTCAACCATCTTTTATAGTTTCCCTTGAAATGCATTCTTATGCAATTTTGGGGTATATGTCCATATTCTTGACAACTATACCTGGTGTTGTAATCCCAAAATTCATGGTTTGATGTCTTTGCTAGTTGATTTAATCCCAAAATTCATGGTTTGATGTCTTTGATGGTTCATATAATCTATGATGTGTAGCAACTTGTGGAGTTATAGCCATTGAACCGTGTCTTTGAATACCAAATTGGGAATCATCAATAGAAATGCCTTCCTCTAAGAATAAAGGATTAAAGTAAACATTTTCTTCACAGACAAAATTACCATCCAATGCTTTTGAGCACAATCTTGGGACAAAAACATCATAAGATTTTCCTTCATTGGATTCCTCCATGAGATCCCCTGCTAACTCATTACTTCTTTTATCATGATTATTCTTCTCATAGAAGTTCTTTCACATAGGATTTCTTATTTAATGAAAAGAGTCAAAAAGAGGATTTCCTTGAAATTTTAATGATTCATAGGATTTTAATTTTACTTCCATTGGATTAGAGGAACTTGTCATCATATCAAAAAAAAAATTCTTTTCCAATATATCTAATGATATAGACTGGGTGAACCCACAATAATGGGTTACACTTGTTTGCCTAAACTGACACTAAACTATGAATTTTCAGAAAACTTTCACTTTCAGATGCAAATGTCAATTTAAAGGTTAGGAATTTGAAGAGGTAAATTAGAGTCTTTTAGGATTTTCTTTGTAGAATCCAAATATATTTTTAACTGACTTGATTGAATTATTTTTTCTCCCACAAAAATTGGTATGTTATCAAAACCCTGATTTTTAAAATGTGACACTATTTTTGAGACACATAACTTTTCTTCTACAATAGATATCAATGCAATTCTTTCAAATTTATTTTGTTAACATCTATACCAAAACCATGCAGGTGATCTAATAGCTTTATTCTTAGCATTTCATATTTTATTAGAGTTTAAAGTTGACCTAACATGAATTTGGATATACATGGCTTTTGACACATGTAACTTATTATATATTTGCTCAATTTCAATTTATTTTTTATTGAAAGAGGACTCAAATATGAAGACCATAGTTATTTTTCAAATATTTTTATCTCTTATTTACTATTTTTCCATGAGCATCCAATATATAGGTTTATTTTTTATAACAATCCTCTATTCAATTCACGTGCAAAAAGGTATATCTAAAAAATTCAAAATGTAGAAAATTCATAGTTATTAGAAAATTCATTCAATGTACTTCTATCATGAAAAACAACATGACTTTAGTGTTCCATCTGCACCTAGTAATGGAGCCTGGAAGTCATGAAATCATAGTAAACCTTCTCCCACTTCAAAAAAACCAAAATTTTCTTAGTTTCAATAGAAAGTAAAGTTTCTAGATTTTATCGAAACTAGAAACCTTAACTGTGTGGGTTAATAGGGGCATCTTTAGTTTTGATTGAAACTACTTGCTCTAGTTTTGATCAAAACTAGAGTCGGCCCTTAGGGATTTTTTTTTCAAATAGAAATTGTCATATAAATTATTAAATTTTTTTAAATTCTAACATTCAAATCCACTCAAATAATTTGTACTTCAATTAGGAGGGAGGAAATATTTTGCAACTTTTGTTTCCAAGTTTTGGAAAAATAATTTGTGACATGGGAAATATAGGTAAAAGGGCAAGTAAATATTCACAAAGAAGAACTGACGAACAAGAAGAAGAAAATCATCAAAAAACTTTAGAAGGATATTATAGGAGGCAAGGTATGTACATGTGCAATATATTTTTTCCAATGCATATTTAGTTCATATAAAGTGTAGTTGTATTATAGACTTTTTTATGTATATAGTTAGGATTAGGGTTTATCCAATTAGGAATATGGTAAATGTAAACTTAGGATTACTATTAACTTAATATTAAGGGTTTATTGAATTATAAATTTTTAGCATTAGGTTTTATTAAATTATGAATATAGTCCTATTAGGGTTTATTAGATTATGGTTTTTAAATTTTGAATATTTATAATTTTAGGATTTATTATATTATGGTTTTTAAATTATGAATATTTACAATTAGGGTTTATTAGATTATGGTTTTTAAGTTATGAATATTTACAATTAGAGTTTATTAGATTAAATAGTTTTTAAATTATGAATATTTACAATTAGGGTTTATTACATTATGGTTTTTAAATTATGAATATACATTTAGAATTTGGGTACATTTTAATTATGGTGTTTTAAATTATGAATTTATTTAAGACATAGTGAAACATGACAACCTACTGAGATTGGAGAAGGTTCATCCCAAGCTCAAACATGTATGTATGCACACATCTCTCGCAAGTATAATCACTAGAAATTCTAGATTTCTACCCAAGTGTAGAGGAAAACTTTATATCTTTGATTTTTAATTTTAGAGACAAATTCTCCAGTACAAACTTGCTTATTTTGATTTTTTATATCGTGCACATGTAGTAGTAGATGATGAAAATGTTGGACATGAGGAAATTGAAGATGAAGCAATGGATATCGAAGAAGGACCATCTGAAGGTTAGATAAATTTGTATTTAATAGTTCATTTGCTATGTTATTTATACACATATGTGGTCACTAAAGAAAAGTTGTATCGTAAGTCTTTATTTTAATTTTTCTTGTAGCCCAAGATCAAACAACAAATGAAATGTTAATCTAACTCAAATTTTGAAGAGAAAAATTAATCATAGAAACATATATCATTTAATTGAAATAAAAGTGGAAAAATTGAGATAATATGCTAGTCAATATACACATACTACGAAGAGGAAATTGAATAAAATGTCTAAAGAAATAATTGCATAATTTGAGAATCTTGATACAATGGAGAAAACTCAACTATTATCAATTTCACTTCTTAAAGATGAATTAAAAGAGCCATTGAAACTATTGGGTATAGATGAAGTGTGAAAAAGAGGAAGACTTCTAAACTACAAAAAGATATTGTTGAAAGCGTGAAGGGTCACGCTATATTGAGAAAAAAATTGGATCTATAGATAAATCTATTGTATGAAGAGTGATACTAACATCTATTTTAAATAAGAAATTATGGCAAAAAAGACAAATCTCTTAACTATCATCTCATATTGGGTATAGTAAAAAGATGATATTACATTATTTGAAAAGGAGAAATAATTTGGGTGATAGTACATTAAAGGAAACTAGGCACTAATGTGTAGAGTTCCTTGATCTAATAGGATTGTGGAAACAATTAAGAACTTAGTCATTCAATTTTGGATTTATAATAATCATCCTTCACCAAATAGAAGAGATATCATCAAGCAGAGAATTAGGCCTAAGGATTATCAACATGTAAAACATGGGTTAGATTTCACATAACATGAATTGTATCTCTCATTTTGTAATTTAAATCCTAATACAAAGATTGGACAAATAATGTTTGAAAGATTGAAACCCTATTTTGTAAAGATAAATAGATCTTTTGAAACATGTTTTTCTTGATATCATGTTGAATTTGATTTGTACTATCAAGGGTTCAAAAAAATGAAAGAAGAAAGTGGTGGATCTAAAAATGTTTTTCATAAATGACCAAGCCAATTCATAACATCAATCTTATGTGACAAACCAAATGATCATGCAATATGTGAAATAGATTGCATAAGAGGAACTTGTGAAACATGTAGTAACTTGACCAAATTTTCTTTGAGAGATGAAGATACTGATAAGATGGCAATAGTAAAATGTAAGTGATACAAGTACATAAAATTAGAAACAAAAGTTGGAAAAGAATCAACAAGGTTAGGATATGCAGAGAATGACATACCTACTAGAGAATTTATGTCAAATTTTCATAAATTGATTCAACCATATATACATCATGTTTTTTTTGCTAAGTGGCAAGCAAAATAGTTTCAAACACTAAGAGAAAGTTTTCCCACTTGGGAAAATCTTATCTATTGTTGACTTTATAGAGAATTACTAATTCATTTCTCAAAAACAACTTCAAATAGAATACTACTATACAAAGTAGGTTAAGTTTATGGTTCAAGTGTCTTATCGACATGCACAAATTGGTTTGGATGGTGTGGAAAGTATAGATCAAGCATGAGTCATAAAAAAAGAGTATCATTTTTACATTAGTGATGACAAAAAACACAAAAAACATTTTGTGGAACATTGTTTTAAGACATTTTTTGATTATTTAAAAAACAAAGGCATCAAAATGGAAAAATATTTTCTATGGTCAGATTGATGTGCAACACAATTTAAATCAGCTAGACCATTTTATGCATTATATAGATATCATCGATACCTTCATATACCATAAATTTGGAGTTTTCTCAAGAGTGGACATGGAAAGGGTGAGCATGATAGTGTAGGAGCTTGTATCAAACATTCTTTAAGAAAGTATCAAATGGACTATAGAGGATATTGTTGGTGTTTGAAAATGTTACCCGTTTCTAATTATCCCCATGAGAATATGACACATCTAGGGGTAGCTAACTCCCATTATCAACATATCATTTTAGGCCAACTATAAGGCATGACCCTTCTTCTACTTTAGGCTCTGCAAAACCTAGGCGGGTAGACCTGTAGGTTCTTTATATGGTACCAGTTATCAAAGCATACACTGAATCTAACATGAAGCAGATAAAACCCTTATTTCTCCTAATAACTCATGAAATAATCATCAATCTATAGTAGCTAAATGTAGATCTAAGAATCTCATAAGCTGAGTGAGGGCATTCTATTACAACTCTTCAACATGAAAGGGAAAAGCATTTGATTAATAATGTTGATATCAGCAAGACCCAAATATGAGCAACAAAATCTAGTGATCCTATTTCTGATCAGTTCCTTATCTATTGGGTTATTAAATGAATTATAACCATACATCTTTTGGAAATCTGAGACACATTACTACATCTAGATCCCTGATCTATTCTTCACCTTGTGAACAGACATCTGCTTCAGATTTGAATCTCATACTCAAATTATCCCACCATGAAATATGCAAACCCTATGATAAATACCAAGCAATTACATGTCTCTTTGATCCATATGCAAGACATTTTAACCACATACATTCCAAAATGAGATGCAACCTAATATATGACCCTTAATCACAAACTAGAAAGATTACAAATCCATAAACAAGAGACAAGACTCAAATTGGATTTGGAAACCTTTGTTGTATTTTATTCATTCTCCTTGAAAATGAATACATGAAAGATGTATAGAAAATAACTCATAGATCACCTAACAGAAAAGAACTATCTACATAAAACATACATGTTGCTCAATACAACAGACAAATGCTGAAGAATGGAGGTGGAATCACAGTTCTGGATCCAAAGAAGTGGTCTCACAGAATGACTGTAAATTTCCTACCGACAATGGTTTCATAGTCACAAAAAACTGGAACCCTTGCAATGACATAAGGAAAGAATGATATAGACCAGATGAATTCCCAGATCTAATTTCAGAATGACAAGTGTCCACTTGAAATTCAATCTTCTGGCAATTGAAAAACCTATTTCTTCTCTCTTCCCATCTGATTTGATTTGTTTTCATCATCACACTCTAACTGATTTGAAAATATCCTCTGCTCAAATGATGAAAACCTCTTTTTGCATCCAAAATATCTAATTTGCCCATTGAAATGCTAGTGAAATTTCAGTTTTTACTGAAAGATTCTGAACAAATTTTGACCCAAACTAAATTCTCACTACCTTTTAACCATACTCAAGTCATCACCTCATTAGAAATTAGTTCTGAGCTTTGATACCTGAATTCGATTGCATAATAGGAATCTGGGAGAAAACCTATTGTAGCTCAAACAGACTGATACCTGTGCAAAAACTAACCTCATATTCAAAAAATTTAGATCTTCCCAATTTCGACAGTATATTGCACTACCTAATTTGGACAAAAAAAGCCCCTGTTATGGCCCTTTCAAAAATAGGCTCCTGGACTGAATCAGAACCTTTTAAAATGAAAAAATTTAAAAATTATATAGTCTTGACTATATAAAAACCCAAATATTCATTTAAATTTTCCTTTAGAATCCATTTTTCTCCTTCAATCCTAATGCCACATTTCAAATTCCTATTAGCTCAAACCAGTCTTGAAATATTTTTAATTAATTAATTAATTAATCCCACTTCTCTTATGTTCTCACGGGATTAATATTTTCTGAATCCCGTAGCCCTGAGACCCCTTAACATCTTCATTCACGCTCTTACATTTCAACTTTGCCTTTACGCTCATGCAGGATACTCGTAATACCGGGGCCCTTGAAAGTTGAACTTCTGATCATACACTCAAAGCTTGTTGCATAGCATCGTAATGAACAAACTTTATTCTTACGCTCCTACGCTCAAAAATTTGCCATCGTAGCACCAGAGGCTTTGAAAAATCTCCTTTCGATCATATGCAGATACCGGGCTCATCACACCATAAAGCTTTTATCTACAATCCTCCACTCCTACATTAGCGTAACACCGGAAGGCTCTTTAAACTAGTTTTCGCTTTTATGCTTTGGTCAAGCATTTTGCAGGTCAAAATGGTTTGATTCAAGACCTTCGGGCCCCTCCGTGTGGCCATGCGCTGCCTTTAAAAAGAGTACTATCTTTTAGACATTACACATGTCATGTTAAAATCTATTTAAACAACAAAGAGAAACTCTATCCACTAAATGTGGGATTAAATGTTTAAATAGTCTCTTGCCGCTGCGTACGGCTTCCATTACTGACGCCTCCTTCTTTGAAATGGAAGATTTTTCGCTAACTGCTTCCGACACTAGACGTCTTCATTATGCCACGGACTGTAGTCTCCCTGTCTTCGTGCTTGCAAGTTTCACCTCTGTTTTCCTTGCGTGAAAAGCCATTCCTTTTTTCATGCCGCGGCTCTGCTCGCATTTGTCATGATCTTCTTAAATGGCATGGCCCTTGGTTCTTGTCTTCGACGCCATGACTTATTCTGTGACTATGGCTCCAAAATTGACAAGAGCTTCAAAGCTACCTCCTCCTTTTAAAACATATATGCTTCAAAATGATGTGTGAACTATTCCAGGGGTGACAGTACAAGGTGTCCTTCCCTTTACTGCGTGAGGCATCCTTTTCTTGAATGCGTGGGGTGAGTTCTTCTTTTTTACATGCCGCCTAGGGTTTATTTTTTTGGTGTTTTTATTGTTAACTACGTGGGAGGAGTTCCCTGTGGCTTGGGCTCAACACAAAGCCTCCTTTTAAATTGAAACAATAACATCTGTCATTCTCTAAGCCGCAGTCTCCTCAAACATCGTGCAGGTACTCCTTTCAATCACTAGGCATCTGCTCACTTTCTATGCATGCTTTCTCTTTACTTGGCGCTGACTACCTTCAAACTGTGATTCCTTCCTTAATTGCGTGGATATTGTAAATAGCTATCAGCGCTGCCTACTAGTCTTTGGCAACTTCCTTCTTTAGCTGCGTTTTACCTGCTGGTGATTGCCTTTTACATGCTTGTGACTTCATTCATAGGCCCTCCATATTGCATGAGGTTTCACTTTTTTTAATGCTAATTTCTTTCAATATGTTTTGCCTTTCAAAGTGGGCATTCCTTGCCTGTGCGCCCTATGGATTCTAGCTGTGAGGGTCGGCGTGAGCTCCATGTATGTTGCTTTGGCTTCATTGTCTTCTTTTTATTCTTGTTGAATGTCCCCTGAACTGGTCTTTCTTACCTACGTGAGCTCTTGCTGTGAGACGCCTCCTTCATTCAAATTTCACTTCACACTAGAAACACCTCCTCCCAGCATGGAGTGCTCTATCTAATGTGAAGCTACTTGGTATTCTATGGAAAATGCTTGCGAATGGCTTTGACTGTATTGTGCTTTCCTAGCCCATGTGGGCCCTTCACCAAGGCATGGGCTCTATTTCGTGGATCTTGTGTCTGACTGCTTCTTATCTGTGGCTTTTATGAATGATAGGGAGTGCACAGAGATGTCTCTTTGAAGCAACTTCAACCCTTTTATGCATATTAAACTTGCCCCTTGTAATAACCTTTTCTAGCTAACTGCACCGAAGATGGAAGTTCAGACTTAGCCATATTTAAAATGTCAAAATCTAAAAATGAGAAATCCTCAATGAACCCCATTTCCTGGGCACATTCTTCAAACAATGGATTAAAAACTACATGAAATTGTTTCTCATAATCATTTAGAAAAATGTCGGCTAGTTCATATCAATGTCTTCATCAAATAGCACATTAATAACTTCACAAGACATTTCATCACATCCATCTTTACATACATCTTTAGCAGAGAAAGAAAATTGAGAGTTTGAATTAGAACATGACTCACCACTGCTGCAGTCATTACATGAAAAATCAATATTACAATCAACCAAATCATCTTCACAAGTACCAAAGATTGAACTCCACCACTTGTCTTCAATCATCGTGACTTCACACTCAACTTCATTGCCGTTTCAACACATATAAGGTTGAAAAGAAGGAACATCTTTATTAGTCATTTCCTGATCATTCTCCTTATCAATTTGACATGACTAGTTGGGCCCCAAAGTGGGTCCAGCCAAAAAAAAATTTTCATTTCCAAACCACTAATATGGCAAACTGGTCCATTGATTATCTCGAGCTGACTGGAATCCATTTTGACCACTGATTTACCATTAAAAACTTATTTCAATTATTTTCGCATCACTGTGAAATCACTGTTAGGAGGCTTGTTGCCTGCCTTTAAAAACTGATTCAAACATCTGACAGAGAGCCAAAACTCTGGATATATCATTTCTCTGACATGTTCAATAGGCCTACAAGATCTCATTGCACAATGACATCGGAGTCAAAAGATATCGACCTCCAAAGTTGTCTCCTTAAAATTTTTTGCAGATAAACATGTTAGAAAGATGGAAAATGTGTTTGGAAATGGCCTAGGAAACTAGGCAAATGGGCACTTGAAGTTTTGAAAACTGGGGCGTTGGTAGATTTTCATGAGGAGAAAATAACTCTATAGTTTTGGCTCATGAAAAATCACGGGGTAAATTTGGCAAGGGTGCAAAGTTGACTACCTGGATTTGCAGGAAATAGGACACAGCAAAATATCATTTTTTACGAATGGAATGACCCTGGAAGAGTGTGAAGACGGGTTCGTCAAGGCTTAAAAATTGACACACTTATATTATTTTTAGAGTAGAACATAGGGAAACAAACCATTCAGTCCCATCAATAATAGGCACAAAGATATGAGATCTTGAATAGGGCTTCCAATCAATCTGCACTTCTAACTATCAGTGAAACTTTGAAAATTGCAAATAGAATCGTGTTTGAAAATTGACCAAACAGATTTGTCAAGACTTGAAAATTGAAATATAGGAAGTCTCTGATGTCTACAATGTAACGTAAAAGGAATTTTGGCATTTTCATCAACTGGTCAAAAGTTATAGCATGTCAAACAGGGCTTCCCAGATTTATGAACAGTTTGCAAATGTGTGAAAACAATAAACTACCAACTTTGAGGGACTCAAGACCTAATCAAACGAACTCAAAATGACTCAAAATCTGAAACATAGGTTCTTGGGTATGGACACTAGACACTCCCAAAGTGGTAAGTCACAAAACCTTTCTAGGTGCGAGATATTCATTGGCAAACATAGCCTCCTATTGCTGTTTGACACTAGGTTAGAATTGCAAATTTGACAAATGCTTGAAACAGGACTTCGCCAAATGACTTAGAAACTCAATTTAACTTCACAAAATGCTTAGGCATGCTGAATGAAAGGTTCTAGAAGCATTAAACACCTTAGGGGTCTCAAATGGACAGTCGGGTACATGGGCATTAAAAGCTTTTATAGGGCTCAATTTTCTCAAAATTTTCAAAATGTGACTGAAAATGGACCATGCAATTTTCAGTCCCAACAGATATCACATTAATAATGCTCATGATGTGTTTGAGTGGTGCAAAATACATTTTAAGGTGCCAACAAATATAGATAGCACATCATCACAAGTAGAGTGAGTCATACCATTCAGAGTGTTTTGGGAAGTATCGGGTATAAATCAATTTTCAAATATTATTTAACTGAATCAATTTTATATTTAATACATTATGTCATAACTAAATTATGGTACATACAGACATGTTTAAAACTTATTTTTAATGTGTATGTATGGACCTTACATTTAGGTGTCGATAGAAGATCAATGCATGCATGCAAGAGGGTAGAGAACACACGATCATTTCATTAAATTATGAGTATAGATAATAATGTGTGGTCATTGTACAAAAGAGAATACTCATGTTTTTTTCTTGATTGCATTGATGAAAACTATGATGGTTGCATTAATTAAGAATGTGGATATGTGGGTGAATGGACTTTGGTGCCACTAGATGTTATCAATACAAAAGAGTGTGAGGATGAAACTATGATGATATTCTATTGATTTCCATTGATTGTGACCATATTTTAGGATAGATCAGAGTTGGAATGTATTTCATAATTTTTGTTAATTATACACACACACACACACACACACTCATGGACATGACACATGGAATGTATATACATATACTTTGTGTAGGAAATTTTTTTGTAGTCATGGAAGAATCAAAAAATGTAGAAGGTGTTAGCTATTATTTATTGTGTTGCACTACACAAAGAGAGAAGCTAACAAAGACTGAAATAAGTGATGGAATTGTGTTTTCCATAGGTTAGTATATAGTTGAATCATGTATGTGTATGTACATCTATATATTTTTATGAATTCAAATTTATTGACTTATTTGAATGACCTACATGTAGGTTCTATTTTGTACAAGAACGTATTTGAAGCAAAATAAAGTACTTAAGAATGGGATTCATTTCACTAATTATCAACCTAACAATAAGGTACATTAGAGTAGTAACCATGTTATTTCCACTGATCTAACTCTTCATTTAGTCAAAGGACTTGGAATACATAAGTGGAGGCTCAACATTAATGATCACAAGAAAATATTAAATGTTATCAAGCAATAAGATGACCCACTTGATACAAGCTAGAAACAACTTGTTGAACTATTTGAAATCTGAAATTTGGCTAAAGTAAATTTGAAATCTGTACTTTTTTTCAACAATTTGAAATTTGGTTAAAGTTAGGACTCCTGTCTTAAGGGGATGAAATTAGGACTTGTAACTAATTATATATTACTTTTACTCTTTCATTTAACTTGTGTTCAATTTAAATTGTGATTCATAACTAATTATAGTTCAATTAGGTACTTGTATGCAACTAATTAGGACATGTTCCTCGAGTGGAAGAAATTTAAAAAATTGTCTTAAGTGGATCAAATTAGGACTTGTGTCTTAAGGAGATGAAATTAGGACTTGTTACTAATTATATGTTACTTTTACTCTTTCATTTAACTTGTATTCAATTTAAATTATGATTCATGACTAATTATAGTTCAATTAGGTACTTGTATGCAACTAATTAGGACATGTGCCTCAAGGGGAAGAACTTAGAACAATTGTCTCAAGGGGATCTAATTAGGACTTGTGTCTTAAGGGGATGAAATTAAGACTTGTAACTAATTATATATTACTTTTACTCTTTCATTTAACTTGTGTTCAGTCTAAATTTTGATTCATAACTGGTTATAGTTCAATTAGGTGCTAGTATGCAACTAATTAGGACATGTTCCTCAAGAGGAAGAAATTTGAACAATTGTCTTAAGGGTATCAAATTAGGACTTGTAACTTAAGGGGATGAAATTAGGACTTATAACTAATTATATATTACTTTTACTCTTTCATTTAACTTGTAGTTAGTTTAAATTGTGATTTGTAACTAATTATAGTTCAATTAGGTACTTGTATGCAAATAATTTTGTTAAGTTGATTACGTAACTGTAACCCTAAAATAATCATAATCTAACATAATCCAACATAATCTATCATAATCTAACATAATTTCCAAGATAACACAACATTATCCTTGACATAATATAACATGTTAAAGAACATAATCCAACATAATCCTTCTAATCTAACATAATTTCCAACATAACTAGAACATTATCCAACATAATCTAATGTATTTAATCTAACATAATATCTAACATAATAGAATATTATCCAACATAATGTAACATATAAGAACATAACAATATATGTACATGTCAATCATCAGACATGTAAAATCCAGATGAAAGTCTAGATTAAATAATCTATACTATAAAAAAACTACGAATTATCAGGTGCAGGACTATCATCATGACATCTCCTCACAGTGTGGTCTAAAGGATGACTATCACTTGGATGCTCACTAGGATGTGTTGACCCCTATATATATTAAAGAGAAAGTGAAATCAATGCACATAATTTCATATTTAATTAAATCTCTTTTAAATTTACTTGAATTGCATGCAATTTAAATATTACATTTAAAACACACATGTGTGTAATTCAAAAAAAAATAAAACTCACCTGTCCACTACTGACATCATAAAATGAGTCTCGATGACATACATGATCGAGCATCAAAGATGGAGTAAAAATAGGAATTTCCCCCTATAATACATACATACATGTGTACAACAAATCATATTAAAACATGTACATGTGCATAAATTATTAGTTGAAAAAATGCTTTAAATTAAAATTTTAACATGAATGTAAAAAAAACTATAGATTCACCTATGTAGATGTTGGCATCTAATAATACTTAGACTACCTAGCATTGATTGTGTCCACCAATTTATCTAGATTTTGTTGGGCCTCATCTAGCTCCATTTTTGCATGTATGCTAGCATGACTGGTGGCTGGCACATGTCCTAATAATGACAATACAAGTGGATTGAATAGATGAGATGGCATAGAAGTAGAAACATCACGTGTCAACAAGTCCATCCATCCTATGGTCGACAAGCTGAAGTAAACATCATCAAGGCCTACATCTGAACTTTGACCATGCCTTGCACTAGCTAAAGGGTCTATACCACTATGTATATGTCCCTCTATAGTAAAAGAGTGGTTAGTAGGTGGATCACGATGTGTACTACCACCATGAGCACTACCTGATCAAGGAGAGGAATGTAGCTAAGGATGTGATCCAATACCACCATGGACATGATGTCAAGCATCTGATATGGGTATGCCAAGATGCTCTGATATAAGTCTATATGAATATAATAGATCCTCAGCAAGACTACTCATAGTATCTCATGCTAATACTCCAGTAAGACCGTCTAAACTAGTTAGTGAAGGGATGTCTGCTGCACTATACAAGTCTTCTAAAGATGAAGCACTAGATGATGATCTAGAATGCTGATGTGACATCAAATACTAGCCAACCTCATTAGTAGAAATATATTTGATAGTTGCAACAATGTCTCCAACTCCCTAAATCACCCCCTGTAACTATGTGCTATGCATGGCCTCATTGGCTTACAAACCTAATATAGGAGAAATAGCAGGTGCCCTCTCTCTGAAAGTTGGCCTATGTGTTAGTGGTGGACAACACAAATGCCTGTCAACTAGTCTACCATTCCCCTATCCTAAATGCAATAGTAAATCAATGTAGTTCATTTTCCTATGTAAGTGAACCTTAGCATAAAGCTATCATGCAAAATAGAGAGGAATTTGGTCATTATTTGGGTAACAACCATGAGTAGCAAGGAAGTGTGGGTATATAAGTGAAACCATTTGTGGACCTATACACTTAAGGGGAGAATACCACTTCACATACATTAGTGGAGGATAATGAGGGAAATATTCCCTCTTTAGTGTCTCTTTGGACACTAAGTTGTGTACCTACTACAGTGAGAGCCCTAAAGAGACCTCTTGTCTCTTACTATCAAGGACAATCTATATAGTATGTGTAGAATATGGAGCAGCACCATGAATCTCATCTCTAATAAATGCAAGACTTTGTAAGATGCTCTAACATGTACTACTATACACACTAGAGCATGTGCCACTAGCCAAGGATTCATGAAGTCTATGAATCTCTTGCTTAATGCAATCATTGAGCATGTTGAGTGGGATAGGTTGCTGATCTATGAGAATAGCACATTGTTGGGGGCAATAGGTTGCTGCTTGGGGGGGATAGGAGGCTACTACTACTCAAGGGGGATAGGAAGTTGCTTGGGGGGGATAGGAGGCTACTACTTAGGGGGGATATGATGCTATTGGTCTGCCATGTGAAGGTCAATGTATGTAGTATGTCTACATCTATATAATGTGTAAACTTGAAATAAAAGTTATAATATGATATTTTTAATAAACTTAAAATTTATCAAGTATAATGAAATTTAAGAAACTAATATATAATACATGTAAACATGAAGTTCAAACACAACATATATACATACAATACTACATGTGTGAACATAAATTAAATAATACACACATGTTTAAATTTAAAATGTTACTTGATTAGGTTAAATTAATTTGATTAGGGTTGACATTCTTGAGGTTAACATTTTATCATGATCATGAAACTTATATTATCTATGGTTATAAGGTTAGCTTTAGGGTTACTTGGTAAATATTCATTAAGTTACCTTTAGGAAAATACTTAGGGCTGTAGGGTTAAAGTCTAAGTGTGTGTTTAGAATAGTGTACTATGTCAAGAGTAAGCTATTATGATAGGTTAGAGTTAGGGTTAGTGAACTATAATTTAATTGTTAGAACTCTATCTAGTTAGTGTTAAGAACTTAGAGTTAATTTTAGGGTTAGGCTTAAAGTTAAAATGCTACCTAGTTAGGTTAAATTAATTTGATTAGGGTTTCAACATTCTTGAGGTAAATATTTACCTAGCTTCTAGGGTTAAAGGAGTGTGTGTTCTTTTTTTTAGCCAAGGCTACTATAATTATATATATAATAATAAAACCTAGTTTAAAGGCTCCATGAGGAAAGAACTAGGAAGAAAACCCTGCATCTTAGCCCCATTACAATAATTACATTGATGTATAATTCTCAAAGCAAGAGCATATAGCCCAATACAAATATTCTACAAAGCATAACTTGGAAAGACTTCTCAAAAAAGCTAGTATTTGACAACACCCAGTACAACAGCTGATCTCACAATCACACTTAAGGGGAGTAATGTTCTCTTCTAATTATGTCATTTAAATCCCCATTAATAATATTATAATTTTTCACTGTAAGTAGTTCAATGTTATATAATGTTTAGGGATCTTTAGGATTAAATATTTAGGGTTAGTGTACAAATCTCTAGATTAAATTTTTTAGTTAGGAAATTCATAAGTTAGTCTTTTTTTAGGGTTATATTAAGAAGCAAGGATCATATTATACAAATTTAAAGTTAGAAAATTAATATTCATGCTTAGGTTTAGTTATAACTTTTGGGTTAAAATGATATAACTTTATGTTTAAAGGTTTATGTTTATTGGGTAACTTATAGTTTACAGAACTTAAATGGTTATTCTATCAGCCTATCTTCATTCTAGGGTAAATATATAACATGAGCTTGAATTAGAGTTAAGATTAGGATTAAATTTACATGAGGGTTAACATTTTGTTAGATGAAATTTCTAGGTTTAGGATTGCATGATTACATTTATTTAATTTAGATTAGGATAAATCTAGTGAAGATTTAATTAGACTTTCAAGATTAGGGTGAGGAGGTCAAGGTGAAGTTTATAAATTTGTGTGTGTGTGTGTGTGTGTGTGTGTGTGTGTGTGTGTGTGTGTGTGTGAGGTAACCATTGTCCAACTAATGTTAAAGGGTTAATTCATTGAAATTAAATTATTGGAGGTAACTCGGTGAAGATTTAAAAACACAAATAGACACACATGTACATGTATATGAACTTAAATTTTAATATATTACATTTTTTGAATGTGTGTACATTACAAATTTAAATAAATATGTGTACATATCCACAATATGTTTATGTATGTACAACATGATGCTACATGTATGTGTACACACACACACACACATGTCCATGAATGCATATATATCATGTACATATATGCATATATATTGAATGTATATATGCTATAAATGTACATGATATATATATATTGTCATGCCCAAACTATGAGGGCAAAAACACACAATTTTTTGGATAATGATTAATAATTAAACATGCTCTAAGTTTTAAATGAAAGTGATAGTAGTTTTAGTAAAGGTTCTCTCCATTATGTCTTAAGATTATAAACATGAGGGCGATTACATCGTTAAGATATTGAAGCTTTTGTTATAAGATTGATATCGATAAACTTATGTTCTTACATTTCTTATACAACATTATAGTAAAAGTTATATATAAAAAAAAATTGATGTAGATGACTACAAAATTAGTTTAATGAAACAACTAAGCAGATAACATCGACATTAAAAATAAATTTAAATAGACAATAACCTGAAGTCTAAAGCTAATTAGTACTCAAAAATTCAGACTTACTTCAATACCAAAACTAAATACATTTAAAAATTAATTAAAAGAAATCAAATCTAAATTAACGATTATATCCATAATACCTAACAATTGAATGAATCGAAATCGAAACTAACTTACATCTATAATTTTTAAATTAAGACTAATAGATTTCTTATTATAACCATTACTTAATTAACATTAGATCTACTATAGATTTTAAATTACTAAAAGAAACTTTCTAAATTTAATACTTTTTATAAGCAACCAAGCTAATCTACTAACTAACACTAACAAAATACAAGCAACTAAACTAAACTAATTTTAAACTAAAACTTTTTGAGTTAACATATATCTTTAAAACAATTAACATTAAAACAACATATTAATCAATTAACTAAAATTATTAATATTTAACAAATAACAAACAATAACAAACATAAAACTTTAATAAATTAACTAACTTAAATACTAACATGCTAAAAACTAAAACAAATATTAACTTAACTACTTACTAACAAAAAAAAATAGTAATTTAACTTAACATATACTAACTACCCTATCTAACTCTACTTCTAACTAATCTAAAATTTTAACCACTAACTTACTTAAAGCATTAAATAAAACACAAATTAAAAATTAACAATATACAACTAACATACTAGAAACTAAGCTTATTAACTACTAACTCTATCCTATACTACCTATACTCTACCTCCCCCTACACCCCTACTCTACTTCCCAAATAGGTGCTTCCCAAAGGTTGGGCACATTGCCCAACCTCACTGACCCTACGTCAATGGTACCCCACTTCCCATCCACACAAGGACAAGCCCCAAGTTGGGCGCTCAGCAAGATATGGAGGAGATTTCCAAAAGTTTAAAAAACAACTTGATTGCCATGTCTTCAAAAGAAAACTTTATTACATCAACTACCATCTAAAACAAAAGAGGTGAGCGCTTAGCTAGGGAAAGGAGATGGGACATGGGGGGGGCATGGTGATGTCACCCCCCCATGTACATTCTGACTTGCACAAAAGAAATTTTTTTTTTCTTCTTAAAAACCTTATTAAATATTCATTCCAAATCTGACGCCCCCCAAGGTGATCGAAAATGCATTAATGTTATAAAGGTTTATAGGTAGTAAAGATAAGATATTTAGGATATCTACTATAACTATGATATTTTTATTTTCTTGATGTTTATTTTAATATTGATTTTAATTTTAAATCTAATTTTTCAATAATCAGAAAGGATCTTTTAAGAGAATCTTTTGATTCTCTATTACCAAAAGAATTAATTTGAATCTCTCATACAAAAGGCAGAGAGTTTTACTCTCTTAAGACACTTTTTTTTTTGAAAATTTATCTAAGTATAGAATAACAAGCAATGCATGTATTTTTTTTTGTCTATATTTTTGAATAGAAATAAAACATGGATACAATAGTTTGAAGTAAATTAACACCAGATTTAATATGATCTCCTATACAATGTGAATTTGCAATATATCAACCATAGATGTTATTTTCTTTCCTTAACATAATTATCATTTTGAACACATAAGGAACATAAAAGGAACTTGAATATTTTGCTAAATTCAAACCATCATCGTAACATCTTATTTTGATATGCATCCATCTAATTTAAAATTATGATCAAATCACAAGACAAGCAATTATACTCAAACACCAATTTTATTGGAAAACCTGATTCAAGGGCTCAGCTGGGAAAGAATCAGGAAGAAAACTCGACTTCGTTGCCAATCTAAAAAAGTTTGAAATACCAATTTACATAGGATATCAATCCCAAATTTTAACAACATAATTGAATTTTCTTCACGACCCTCATCAAGGGATTTATAATATTTTCTGCAACACATTACTAGAACCATGGATGGAACAAAATCTGATCATGTGACAACAAGCATGTCCAAGAAATAATTCAAATGTGCATATTCCTACAAGTTTTTTCACAAAGGGATTCACAATGAATCAAAACTAGGAAAAGGTGTATTCTTCCAACCAGGAGAAGTCAAGCACAACACCAAACAGATGCCCAATCGGGGCTATATACCAAGAACTTCCGTTCTTCCATTTCAACATACCATAATCATACAAGGTTTATGCTGATAGGTAGGGGCCCATAACACCCTACCCTTTCTCCCTCTTCTCATCTTGAGAAGAGACTCTACACTGGTTGGAGTCTGACTAAATAGACCTTTCCCAAAATTGGTCACTTCTGCCCTCTCCAAGGGTGAGTAATACCAAAACACCCATGCAAGAAAAATCTCAAAATTGCAAACATAAACATGAAAGGAAATCATCCAAAAATAACATGGTTTTCAAAGCTTCCCAACATACCCACAAACATACAAACATTGAAACAACAACAAGGTAGCATAAGCATGAAACTAGAATAAAATCTTAACAAGGGAGATGAGAATTCCAACCTTCACAAAGAGGTAATGGAAATGAACAAGTTTGAGTAGAGCTTCCCTTTCCTTGCTTCAATATTCAAGAACTCCTCTCTAAATGTAGAGATTGGGTAACAACCTCCACTAGTCCAAGAAGGGCCTCTAGATAAGCCCCAAACTCAACCACCAAAAGGATCAATAACTTCCCCCACCCACTTAAAATTCTAGAAACTCCTAACTCAACCCACACCATGGTTAAACACTAAGTGGAGGTGGGGTGAGACAACTCATGGCAACCACTTGCAATTTTCGCACATAGGCAAAAAGAGACTTTTTGAGTGGCCTCAAAACTCAATAAAAGGAGCTTAGGGGTTGGAAAAGACCCCTAACCCATACCCATACCCTTTGGGTATAATAATCTCATGTTTTAAACCTTAAGAAAAAGGTTTAGGGCTAAACAAAATCTAGGAATAAAATAGGACCATCTAACAATTTCTAACAAAACAGTGAGAAGAACCTCCTTATAGCAATATCGTGAGAATGCTCGAAATAACAGAATACAAAGTGATAGCAGAACTCAGAATAAATCTACTGATCGCAGGCCACTTCGAGGGGGTAACCTCCTTTGAGCAAGCTCAATACAATAAATTCGTCCGTGCCCATCAAGGGCCTCAACCTATTCTTATATACTGGGTACGATCTAGAAAAGTAATACTACCTATGCATGTGGGATAATAAAATAAACTCACGGGACGACTTACAAAGCATATGCGTCCAACAACTCTACTGTAACAAAATAAATAGAAGGAACACACAGGTTCCTAACATCCCCTCTCCCTTAGAAAAAAGCTTTGTCCTCAAAGCTTAAGGTGTGAAAATTGTTGTTGAATCTGAAGAAGGGGTTCCCAGGTAGCATCCTCTGGTTGCATGCCATGCCACTGAATCAAGACCTCAGAGATGGAGTGAGAGCGAAGCTGGCGAGTGCGCTGGTCAATGATTGCCACCGGCTCCAGGATAATGGATCCTTCCGTATCCATTTCAGGGAGAGTAGTTTGTGCTCTGACAGTGGTACCCAGAACTTTCTTTAGACAAGAAACATGAAAGACTGGATGAATGCGGGAAGAAGGAGGAAGTTCCAGTTTATAAGCAACTGAACCAATCTTCTGCAGAACCTGATAAGGCCCATAAAATTTTGGGGCCAGCTTATGACGCCCTTTCAGCTTTAGGGAGGATTGTTTGTATGGCTGTAGACGAAGAAAAACCATATCCCCAACTTGAAATGAGCGCTCAGAACGGTGTTGATCTGCTTGCTGTTTCATCCGATTACGGGCCATGTGAAGATTATCCTGTAAGGTACGAAGAATCTGATCCCTGCTGCGGAGAACTATGTCAACTGCCTGGACTGGTGAGCTATTGGGAGTGTAGGGAAGGAGCACTGGAGGTGCCTGACCATAGACTGCTTCATATGGAGTCATTTTAGAGGCAGTGTGGTAAGAGGTATTGTACCACCATTCAGCTAAAGGGAGCCACTTGGCCCACTGATATTGCTGTTCGGAAGTGAAGCAACGAAGATAAGTTTCCAAGCATTTATTGACAATTTCCGTTTGACCATCAGTTTGTGGGTGATAGCCCGAACTCATCTTCAGTTTGGTGCCAGTTTTCTGAAACAGTTCAGTCCAAAAATGACTGGTAAAAGTTGCATCACGATCAGAGACAATGGAAGAAGGGAGTCCATGAAGATTAAATATCTGGTCCATGAAGATTTGTGCAACAGAGGAGGCAGTATAGGGGTGGCTGAGGGCACAAAAATGACTATATTTCGAGAGACGATCAACCACAACCAAGATCACTGTCTTGCCACCGGATTTAGGAAGCCCTTCAATGAAATCCATAGAAATATCAGTCCAAATCCGTGTAGGGATGGGCAATGGTTCGAGCAAGCCAGGAAGGAGGGTCATTTCACCCTTGTGGCGTTGGCAAGTATCACATTCAGCCACCATCTGTTGAATCGTCTGTTTCATCCCTTTCCAAAAGAAGTTTCTCCTTGCTCGCTCATAAGTTTTGAGGAAGCCTGAGTGCCCTGCTGAAGGAGAAGCATGGAGTTCATAAAAAATAGCCTGATGTAGAGCTGGGTTCTGAGGAAGCACTAGCCGACCCTTGTATCGAAGAGAAGCACCATCCCAAGAGTAATGTGGTATAGCAGAAGGATTATTGGCTAGCTGGTGAATGATTTGAGATAAAGAAGAGTCACTGTCATAGCCCTACTGAACAGACGCTAACCAATTGGGAATGGGCTTAGAAATAGCGGAAAGGGAAGCTTGATTATCAAATGTGCGAGAAAGAGCATCTGCCACAATATTCTCCTTACCCTTCTTGTAGGTGATCTCATAATCATACCCCATGAGTTTGCTGACCCATTTCTGTTGTGTAGGAGAGGATACCCGTTGTTCCAGGAAGTATTTCAGACTTTGGTGATCGGTTCTGATGCAAAAATGACTCCCTAAGAGGTATGGCCGCCACTTCTGTACAGCATGCAAAATAGCCATCATTTCTTTTTCATAAGTAGAGAGGGCTAGATTCTTACCAGAGAGGGCTTTGCTAGTGAACGCAATAGGATGGTCATCTTGCAGGAGAACAACACCCAATCCAGTGCCGCAAGCATCACTCTCAATAGTGAAGGGTTTGGAAAAATCTGGCATCGCGAGAACAGGTGTACTGCACATAGCCTGTTTCAGTTGTTCAAATGCAGTCTCAGCAATAGGGGTCCAGGAGAAGGCATCCTTTTTTAACAGAGCTGTCAATGGTGCTGCAATTTTCCCGTAATCTTTGACAAACTTGCGGTAGTAGCCAGTCAACCCCAAAAAACCCCGAAGGCTCTTGAGAGTTTTAGGATGCGGCCAAGTTTTCATGGCATCTATTTTTGTAGGATCCACCCGCACTCCATGGTGTGCAACAATATGCCCGAGATACTCCACTTCCTCCTGGCCAAACACACATTTAGATAGTTTTGCACAGAGTTGATGATCAGAGAGAAGTTGCAAGACAAGCTCCAGATGATGGAGATGCTCAGCCCAAGTTTTGCTATATATGAGGATATCATCAAAGAAGACCAGAATGAATTTTCGGAGGTATGGTCGAAATATGTTATTCATCACTGCCTGAAATGTTGAAGGAGCATTCGTGAGGCCAAAGGGCATGACTAAAAATTCATAGTGACCATCATGTGTGCGGAAGGCAGTTTTAGGTATATCCTCCTCATTAACCTGAATTTGATGATACCCAGAACGAAGATCTAACTTGGAGAAAAAATGAGCCCCATGAAGTTCATCAAGAAGTTCATCAACAACTAGAATGGGAAACTTGTCCTTTATAGTGAGATGATTAAGTGCTCGGAAATCAATGCAGAGTCGCCATGACCCATCTTTTTTGCGAACAAGCAGAACTGGAGAAGAAAAGGAACTGGTACTAGGGCGAATAATACCTTGCTTCAGTAAGTCACGGACAAGTATCTCGATTTCGGTTTTCTGATGAAATGGGTAGCGGTAGGGCCTGATGTTGGGCGGAACACTGCCAGGAAGGAGCTGAATACGGTGGTCCTCTGGACGAGAAGGAGGTAATCCCACAGGTTCAACAAATATACCAGAATACTTGTCCAAAATGTGTTGGAGATCGGCAGGAGTGCTAGAGACTGCTGATGGCTGCATCTGAATGGAATGGAGCTGAGCGATGACACCATGTGAATTCTTCTTAAGAAGTTTTTCCATACGGTGTGAACTGATGATGCTGAGAGACCCTGGTTGTAAGCCTTTCAAAGTGTGTTGGTGCCCCTCGGCTGAAAACTGCATCCAAAGTTCAGCAAAATCCCAGAGAATGGGGCCAAGAGTGCGTAACCATTGGGCACCCAAAACCACATCACAACCACCTAAGGGTAAGGCAAACATGTCAGAGCGCATGTTATAAGCTCCAATAGAGAGACGCACATTGCGACATTTCCCTTTACAAGGTAAAGTGCCCCCATTGGCAATCATGACTTCAAAGCTAGAGCAGGGATGGATAAAGCAATCAGCCTGTTTGGCTATTCGTGGATCAATGAAGTTATGAGTGCTACCAGAATCAATGAGTATAGTAAGAGGGATCTTCTTGAAGAAACCCTGGACCCGCATGGTTTGTGGAGTAGTGACTCCTGCCAAAGCATGGACAGATATCTCTGGTGGAGCTTCTGGGGAAGGAGGTTCAGGCTGGTGAGGCTCAACCTCAGCATCCACTGTTTCCTGAGCATCTACATATTCTTCCAGTTCCGGTGGAGAATCCACATCCAAGAGATAGAGCTTTTGCTGAACACATCTATGGCCCCGAGACCATTTCTCATCACAATTATAACAAAGCCCTTTGTCTCGCCTAACTCGCATCTCTGTTTCAGACAAGTGCTTGATCGGAGTAGTTCTGGGAGCTGGTATGGCTGGAGGGTTGTGAGAACCTGTATTTCTGAATGGAACAAAATTAGATCTGGAGCGTTGTAGAGCACTAATCTTGTCTTCCGCTAACTTAGCCAACCCAAGGGCTTCCATCATTGTAGTAGGTCGAAACATTTTGACTTCTGAGCGAAGTGCATCCTTCAGACCACTGACAAAACAACTACGGAAGAATTCATCAGACAAGCCCTCTGTGTGATTAGCTAATTTTTCAAACTCTGTCTGGTATTCTCTTACAGTGCCTGTTTGACGCAGTTTAGTGAGTGCTCCTGTGAAATCATCAAAGGAACTAGGGCCAAAGCGCTCCAAAATGAGGGTGCACAATTCGCTCCACGTTGGGCCTACATTAGCCTTGATGTACCAACGGAACCATTGAAGAGCTTCATGTTCCAAATGAAAAGATGCAAGGGAGACTTTGTGGTTATCCAAAGTATTATGCAAGCTGAAATACTGCTCTGCCCTATAGATCCATCCAGTCGGATCAGAACCATCAAAGCGTGGAAAATCAAGCTTTGGTCCACGGAAATTGCCAGAAGAGGACCCAGTATCTCCTGAATGGTTTCGGCTCATGGCTGACTGCTGAAAGTTAAGACCCAGAATTTTGTCATCCAGATCTTGAAGTCTGGTTTTGAAGGATGCAATTTCCTCTTCCATGATTTTTGCTCCTGTACGCGTAACAACCATAAAACAAGGTTTTTTTTTTTTTTTTTTTTTTGAAATGGGTAGAAGATGAGAAACAAAAACTTTTTTAGTTACGGCAAACTTGGATTTGGGTAAAACTCATATAGGAAATGGGTGTTCGACGGGTGGTGGGAGACTATCTGGGGACAAGGGAAAAAGAAAAATGAGGGTTTCAAGGGTAGGGAGGCGAAATGAGGCGAACAGTCCAAGAGGGATAAGGGAGCAAAATGAGGAATTGAATCTTGTGGCTCAGTTTGGTGGCGATTGGATGAGAGGTGAAAAAGATAGGGCAAACCCTAAAATTAGATAAATGAGGGATTTAGGGCTTTGATATGTAAAATTTGGGGTTGGGTCGCCAAGGAAGGAAGTATGCGAAATGATATTGCAGACGTTCTGCGGAAGTATGAGCAGAAACAGAAAGCAAACAAGGAAGCTACGACTAAAAAACAGAAAAATTTTCTCTTTTTTTTTTTTTATTTTTTTTTTATTTTTTATTTTTATTTATTTATTTTTTTTTGAACAGTCGACTTAGAAAAATTCACTCACAGACAGAGCAACGGAAAAGAGTTATTGCAATAACAAGAGATATTAGAAGTGAGAGGAACCTGAAGGCCACGACAGAAAAAAAAATTTGATGTAATTTCCACCCAGCGAGCCCAAGAGAGTGCTCTGATACCAGATGAGAAGAACCTCCTTATAGCAATATCGTGAGAATGCTCGAAATAACAGAATACAAAGTGATAGCAGAACTCAGAATAAATCTACTGATCGCAGGCCACTTCGAGGGGGTAACCTCCTTTGAGCAAGCTCAATACAATAAATTCGTCCGTGCCCATCAAGGGCCTCAACCTATTCTTATATACTGGGTACGATCTAGAAAAGTAATACTACCTATGCATGTGGGATAATAAAATAAACTCACGGGACGACTTACAAAGCATATGCGTCCAACAACTCTACTGTAACAAAATAAACAGAAGGAACACACAGGTTCCTAACAAACAGATTAAGCACTAATCCAAATTAAGGGTGACTAAACTCGATTAAGAACTCAATTAGCAAACTGACACTAACTTAAACCAACTTGGGTCCAAAGGTTACACAACTAACCCTAATCAACATACTGAAGAACATAACCAATTTATGAGTGTCAAGCGACACTAACAGAACATAGTTACGAACATTAACATTTACTGAACACAGAAAGATACATTCATACATCTCATAGTACAATACGTGAATTACGAACAACAAGGTTTCCAAAATTAGCACATAGAGATCAGTTATGTTCCTTCGTCAGTTTCCTCGACTAAAATATCTGCACACTCATTGCACACATCAGTAGTCCCGAAAATCACATGTACATATATACGTATCAGAAATTCACATAAATTGAACCATACATCAATTGGGGTTTCTTTCATCCTACTTAATTCTTAACCATTAAAAATCTCTTAAATCAAAGTATCAATCATACATTTATCAATTTCATCAACATACATATACATAAAACATTAAATGACAAACATCAATATATCTTAAAGTAACATCACATAACATGAAATAATATAATATGTTCTAAGTATTAGATAATGTCTCGACATCTTGAGTCGTGAGTGTCAAAATGATAAAATAAAAACTAAGGCTATGAAGGGTCGGGGCAAGGCCTCACACACACACACACACACACACACACACACACACACACACATACATATCATGTATATATGTGCATATATATACATGACATATATGCATAAATCTCATGTGTATATATATATATATATATATATGCGCATTATATGCATGTATACATGTATGATATATATGCATATATACATGATATATATGTATATATATACAAATATATATTAACCTCATAATGGTTTTTGACACTTGAGTGCCAATACAATTAACTACTTTCTATATTGGAACCGAGTACAACATGTATGCCGAGCTAGAACAAAAGTCGAGTTAGGAAAGATTTCAGGTGTCGAGTGATCTTCATGTGCCGAGTGAAGATCAAGTGCTAAGTGAAGATCAAGTGCCGAATGACTTTAAGTGCCGAGAAGATACAAGTGCCGAGTGATATTCAAGTGCCAAGTCATAGATGATGTCAAGCAATACAGAAATGAAACAAGTGCCGAGTAAGCCAGTTTGTTATTAGTGTCGAGCATCTGGAATCAGCAAGTGTCAAGCAACACATAATTTACATATGAGTTTGTAACTTCATTGATTCATATGTAAATCATTTTCATGGCTGACATGTGATGAATCTCGAAGGATTAAATGATAAGATCAAATCTTTTATTTTTCCTATGCAATCTACATGCAGCCAATAAGAAAAATGATGAAGGCATGCAACCAATGGAAGAAGTGCAAACAATGAGCGAGAAATAGAGATTGAATATGGATCGTAGATCCATAACTAACCCTAAATCCTTGAATTTCTTTATAAGGAAGACAAAATTTTATTGTAAAATATATGAGTGGATATACAAGGGTGTGTAAGGAAAACTACTTTCAAAGTAAGGACTATCAGATCACAAAGGATTAAGATCAGAGAAAGCAGATCAAGTGCCTATATTCAACAATCGAAGGATTGTAATCTATTAGGTTTATTGTACCTAATACTTTCTAGCAATTGTATTAGAATGAAAATGCTATGGTAATAGGTTAGCTTAACAGCTATTTCATAGATCCTTTAAATAGGTGATTAAATCCTTTAACAAGGTGACACTTCATGTAAAGTGTTTGTAAATCCTCTAACCAGGTCACTATTGATACAGTGTAAAGCCTTTAACAGGGCAAGCCTTTAACAGGGTAGACCATCAGAAGTGGTTAAAACCTTACCGCTGTAGCAAATTTTGTGGGTATCATCCCCACCCCAGTTTTACCTTCTTATTCCTAGAGGGTTTTTAGGTTACCAAAATCTCAAGTGTTATGTGGTGATTCTTATGTATTTCTCATAATTGTTTGATAGGTTTGTATGTATGCAATCTACTTTCAGTTTAAAGATTTTAAGTACATTACTTCTGATTCACCCCCCCTCTTAGAAGCATTCTTCCCATTTGAATATTCCAACAATTGGTATCAGAGCAATTGGTTCTCGCAAAAAGAAGTCTAACAACTTGAAGAAAAAGATCTAAAGATGGAAGTCTTAAAACTTGGGAAGATTATTGAAAATCAAGTGATTGATGTGCAACTAGCTCTACACAGAGTAGAGGAAGCAAGGGAAGAATTGAGAAAATCCTTGAAGAGAAGGAAGGATATAGCCATAGCTGAAAATGATATAAACTATAAGGAGATTGATACCACAAAACCGTGTGCCAATGGAGACACTAAAGAGTTTGATGCAACAATAATAGAACTGATGGAGAAAAACAAAGTTCAAGAAGAGGAGATAAGATCTCTCAAAATGGAACATGAATCACAAGCCATAATGATATGTGAAATCACTGAACAAAAGAAAATAGCAGTTGAGGATAGAGTCATGATAGAAAATGACAAAAGAAATCTTGTAAACAGGCTTGAAAAAAAATGTACTGAATTAACAAGGATCTCAAATATGCAGATGGATACACTTGCCCAAATGATGAACCTTCATCATGAACTCAATATGAAAGATATTGAGATTTCTACTTTGAAGATACACAATGAACAACTATAGAATGAATTGAACAGAGAAAAAGAGGTAGTTGAGAATCTCAACAAGTCAAGTGAAGCCATCAAGTATTTTGAACAGTTGCTGAAATCCCCAAAATCTGCCCATGATACATCAAGACTAGGATACAATAGCACTGAGGTTGGAGAATCATCAAAGAGTGTCAAGCAAAAAGATGACATAGGTAAGAATTCAAAACCCACTTTTCATTACTATAATAAGAAGGGGCATACTACTAATATTTGCAGGAATAGGAAATTCAATCAACCAAATACATTCAAGAGCAAGAGTTACTGTCACAAGTGCAACATGCAAGGACATATGACACAAGATTGTAGATCCAGAGTTACAAGGACAAAAAAATTTGATGGACATTATCACAATTGCAAGAAGTATGGGCATAGAGCATTTGAATGCAGATCAATGCCTATATGGACATCAAATCAACCAACAAAATCAAAAGGGAATGAAAGTCACTATCATTGGGATTATAACACCAGGTATAGTTGTCATTATTGTTAGGAATATGGACATATACCATAGAACTGCATAAGAACACATTTCAAAGGGAACTACAAAAGATGGTTGAATCAAACCACATGTTTCAGTTGTTTGAAAGTTGGTCATATCAGTAGAAACTGTCCTACAAGATCAAAGGCACCCAAGACTGAAGAAAATAAGGGCAAAGAAAAGATTGATGTCGAAAAGATAAGGGGGCAAATGAATAAGACTTGGAAAAAGAAATATGAATGAAACACATCAAGTGGAGGGATCACTTCACCCAATAGGTCAAGTGATCACACTTCATCAAACAAAGCATGAGAAGTATATGGGACTGATATACAAAGCTATATCACACATCAGTCCCAAGACAAAGAAGCAATGCAAAGTATAAATCTGCATGAGACAAGATGTCAAGACAAAATCTAAATGATGTTGCCAAGCTATCTTTGGATGCTGAGTTAAACTCCAAAAAATGCCGAGCTCCTAACAGTGACCGAGTTGATAACTGATGCCAAGTTAGGTTAAAAATTTTTAGAAGCCGAGTTGGCAGTTGAGCATTTAATGCAATGAAAATAGGGTATATTATCGTGATTCTAATCAGTTTTCCTCATCATGATCAAGAAGCAAAGAAGAGAAAGAGAGAAGAGCAACTTCACAGCATAAAATCTAGCATTTCAAGCAAATTGCAACATCTCTCAACGTGTTTTGATTGATCTTGAGGTATTTTTCATTTGTGCCAAACTACACAGTTTCATATTTCCTAAAAAGGAAACCCTAGTTTACATAAATGGTGTCAAGTTCCAAGAAAACTGAGCACAAAGAGTCATTTGAAGTTCAGTTAGTGTCCAATGAGTTCAAGCAACCTAATTTTTGCCCCATACCTGAAGTTGCATACAAAAATTACCCAGCCGGAGCTCTCTCCCAAATACCCCCAAAAGTTGTAATGGTTCAAGACATGAGGAGATGCTACAATTGTAAGATAGGAGCCCTAGGAGATATAGAAATAAGGCAAGCCTATGAGAAATTGTGTGTAGATGGAGTCTTAAAAGATGAATTCAAAATTGTTGAAAGAAAGGGTTTGACCTGAGTTTTGAGCTTTCCCATCGTATTCAAGACAAAATGGGTTAAACTTGTGTTAAACAAAATTCATGGTGGAATTTTATGGTTAGAAGATACTCTAATCAAATTAACCAAAGAAATCATACATAGAGTAATAGGGTACCCTACCCTAGATCGGTTCAAAACCTTGAGAAGTGAATCGAAGGAGGTTATTGAAAAGAACACTAGTGCTCAGTGGAATAAGAGAGGAATGACAATTCACACAATTCAGGATCCTCTAGTTGAGTTTTCTGTAAGAGTCATTGCCCATAAGTTATATCAATCTAGTAGACTCAACAGTGTGCCATGTATTATAGTAGATGTAGGTTACAAATTGGTGAAAAAAGATCATACTTATGATCTTGCAAAACTACAACTACAATAGATTACTGAAAACCTAGCTGCCATAAGAAGGACAAAGGGTGCTCAATGTGAATTTGGAGCAATTCTAATTTGTATATTCTTCTATGTTCAAAATGAGTTTTCCTCTTTTGGAAAAATTACATGGAGGAATGATAGAACTATCATTGCGCAAATCAATGAATATATAGAACAAGTGGGAGAAAATTTTGATACCCTGATGACAAGTTATTTCGAAGATTTCAAAAAATCCATGAAACAAAGGGTGAGAATACTAGTTTCTTTGGTAGAAGAACATGTTAATGATATATGCTTCTTGGTTGATATTGACTTCACATACATTCAAGCTGCAATTCCAAGAGTAAGATGGCTAAGGCCATTTGGATATGAAATCAATGTTGATGAGGCATTTGTAGCAATAACTGCATTATTGGCAGAAGAAACAGATAAAAGTGCTCCACATTTTGGCACTTATGATGTAGTAAGGTCAAAAATAAATATGGAATTAAAGACTGCTTCCACTTTAAAGAAGAAAGAAAAATTGTTAAAGAAGATTAAGAAGAAATTGAGGCTGAAGCAGAAGAAGAAGAAGATGACAATGATGATGAAGATGAACAAGAACAAGGCCAAATTGAATTAACTCAAGGACTCGATGGAGACAAGGAGGAAGGTGTAGAAGACAAAGAAGCCAAGAAAGCACCAACTGAAGCTGAGACAAAGAAAAGAAAGGCAACAGAACAACCTCCATCTTAGCAAAAACCAAAGAAATCTGCCATGCCATCACCTCAAAAGCCTACAACACGAGCTACAACAAGGGCCTCCACTCAAAAGGCTAAAGAGAAAGTTACAAAGAAGAAACCAATGAAGGAAACATAGGAAGAGCTAAGGAAAAGAAGAAGATATGTGGCTCAACCTGATTTTGATGAAGAAGATCAATCTGAAAAGGTAAGCCATTCTCCAGTTGACACTTTATGTAAAAAGAATTGAAATGGTGATTTAAGCAACTTAAATAAAGTTGATTTCAATAAGTTTACTAAAGAAGAACATAATAGGATAGAAGAAACAATTTATGGAATGATGGCACAGTTCAAGTACACTCCACTTGAACTAGATGGACAATTTCCAAAAGAACTGTCTAAAATTGTAGAAGATAGATGGCATTTTTGTTTGAAAATGGGAAAGGAGATCAGGGAATCAACCCTAGCAAGCGTATTGTGAGATTTGACTAGGGAAAAAATAAAGAAAGAAGTCAAAAGGCATAATAATAGGTTTACACTTGAGTACAAGGCATTCTTCATACTCCAAAACAAGATGGAAGAAATTGTTCAAAGAACAATGAAATCATGGAAAAACTTTTACAAAAAGATTGAAGATTTTCTTGAAGAAGAATACAAGGAACAAACTACTGCTCCACTAGAAGAGAGGAGAAAAAGGAGAGAAGAGAAGAAAGTAGTAGATAAGGGAGAAGAAGAAAAGAAAGTAGAAGAAGAAAAGAAAGTAGAAGAAGAGAAGAAAGAAGAAGAAAAGAAAGATGGAGAGGAGAAAGAGACACAAAAATAAGATGTATCGGCAATAGCTAAGCAAGAGCAGCAACCAGATCAGAGTGTGCAAGACACACAACTGCCACCCTCTAGCCCTCCTCATGTACCCATCACACCTATAGAAATTGTAACTATTGTTGATGTTTATGATACTTCTAGTCAGAACATCAATCCATTAACTACAGAAGATCTCAAAAAATCCTTGACCAATCTACACAGCAAGCAATATTATGTGCAGATCTAGTATTGTTTAGTATGGATGAATTGCAAAAACTAGTAGAAAGCACAATTAGAGATGAGGTGAATCCACAAGAACCACCTTCTATCATCTCTATAGCTACTAGTGGTCAACTTCAAATGCCAACAGTTATTTCAACAGGCATAGTTGACACTATAATACAGAAGCCGAGTGCAGCTGTAGAAAAAGGAACAGAACAAATGGGATAGACTATTACATCTGATCCTATAGAACAAACATAAGGTGCACTTCCTAAGATTACCATAATTGATCAAGATAGTAGACAGCAGGAGGAGAAAATAGTGGAAAGCCCTAAAGAGCAGGAGGCAATACAAACATTGATAAATTTTCCTACCTCAGGAACTCCTTCACAACAGCCATTGCAAATATCTATACCAACATCTATTACTACAAAATTTGCAAGGGTACTTCACTATGGAGACCCTAAATTAGATGAGGAGATAGTCATACCAGGCTATGACTCAAAAACAATAACCATTGATCAAATAAATGAAGTGTAGGAAGCATTGAATAGAAGAAAGAGACAAGAGATACTCAGGAAGGAGTATAAACAAAAGCAAATACTACATGAGATTAAGGACAATTTTATGGATGCCTTCAGTTTTCAATCACTAGATAAGTCAAAGCATATCAAAGAGCAATTATTAGATATTGTTGACTAGGTGACAAATGAAGACCAAGAAACATATGCAAAACTTATGGAATGGTCTGAAAGAAAATTTCAAGGGAAAGTGAATGAGAAAGTATCTAGTGAAATAGCACTTTCACAGGTTGAATTGGAAAAGTTAGTAGACAAAGTGAAAAAGGTACTTGAGAATATATTCTCATTGTACAAAAAGTTGTGTGACATTTCATATTTCACACAAGAGACAAGCCAAAAGATACTAAGATTGGAAATAAATTTAAACATTTCAAGCGTACAGCTACCAAATGATCCAACTCAAAGTGAGAAGCATTTTTCTCAATCACTTCACACTCACAAAGAAATAGCCATATTAATAGTAGATGAGGCCAATATCAAAGAAAAAATGATATCTATAGCTATAGTCCTCCATTACCCCACATTTGGAATTACTCCATAAGGAACAAGTCTATGTAGAAACCGTTCTCAAAAAAGATTCTAATCTTTCTACATCAGATGGACTTATTCATCTTGTTGTAGAGACTTCCATCCAGCATAAGTCACTGGAAATTGCTTTGAACAATTGGGATGCAGCTCTCAGGATGATTATGGAGGTAAATAGCACATTTTTGGTGAAATACGATCTTAACCCTTAAAATCCTTTGACATAAGTGTCAAAAAGGGGGAGATAAGAATAAAAGCATGAGATAAGAATAAAAGGGGGAGATATTAACTAAAAAGGAGATACTATATGATGTATAAGGCACAACCAACTCAGGGGGAGTTATAATAATTTTGAGGTATATATTGTAAGTTACAAATTTTGATCAAGTTTTCTTTAAAAACTCTGTATATACCAAACAAATTAGTTAATGTACTCACAAGGTCAGTTAAGTGTTTTTGTCACTCATGTCAAAGGGGGAGATTGTTAACCTCATAATGGTTTTTGACACTTGAGTGAAAATACACTTAACTACTTTCTATATTAGAGCTGAGTACACCATGTATCCTGAGCCACAACAAAAGTTGAGTTAAGAAAGACTTCAGGTGCTGAGTGATCTTCATGTGTTGAGTGAAGATCAGGTGCCAAGTGAAGTTCAAGTGCCAAGCAGAATAAAGTGTTGAGAAGATACAAGTGCCAAGTGATATTCAAGTGCTGAGTTATAGATGATACCGAGCAATACAAAAATGAAACAAGTGTCGAGTAAGCCAGTTTGTTATTAGTGCCGAGCATCTGGAATCAGCAAGTGCCGAGCAACATAGAATGTACATATGAGTTTGTAACTTCATTGATTCATATGTAAATCATTTTCATGGCCGACATGTGATGAATCTCGAAGGATTAAATGATAAGATCGAATCTTTTATTTTTCCTATGCAATCTACATGCAGCCAATAACAAAAATGATGAAGGCATGCAACAAATGGAAGAAGTGCAAACAATGAGCGGGAAATAGAGATTGAATATGGATCATAGATCCATACCTAACCCTAAATCCTCAAATGTCTTTATAAGGAAGATAACATTTCATTGTAAAATATATGAGTGGATATACAAGGGTGTGTAAGGAAAACTAATTTCAAATAAGGACTATCAGATCACAAAGGATCAAGATCAGAGAAAGTAGATCAAGTGCATGTATTTAGCAATTGAAGGATTGTAATCTATCAAGTTTATTGTACCTAATACTTTCTAGCAATTGTATTAGAATGAAAATCCTATGGTAATAGGTTAGCTTAATAGCTATTTCATAGATCCTTTAAATAGGTGATTAAATCCTTTAACAGGGTGACACTTCATGTAAAGTGTTTGTAAATCCTCTAACCAGGTCACTATTGATACAGTGTAAAGCCTTTAACAGGACAGGCCTTTAATAGGGTGGACAATTAGAAGTGGTCAAAACCTTATTGCTGTAGTAAATTTTTTGGGTATCATCCCCACCCCAGTTTTACCTTCTTATTCTTGGAGGGTTTCTGGGTTACCAAAATCTCAAGTGTTATGTGGTGATTCTTATGTGTTTCTCATAATTGTTTGATAGGTTTGTATGCATGCAATCTACTTTTAGTTTAAACATTTTAAGTACATTACTTCTGATTCATGCCACCTCTTAGAAGCATTCTTCCCATTTGAATATTCCAACAATATATATATAAATTGGAGCAAAACACATATAAAATGTAACTAAAACTATGAAAAAAAAAAAAAATTACAAAACCAAAACCATACCTTTTTCAAAGGTTGAATTTTTGATTCCCTTTCTTTAAACTTTCTTTTGATCGAAACTTTCTATAGTCAACAAAAATGACAACGTGGGGTCTTAATGGGCTTTTGAATTTTAATAGTTTCGATCAAAACTATACTAAGTAGTTTCAATTGGAACTACTTAGTATAGTTTCAATTGAAACTATACTACCCAACCCTAGGTTTATTAAACCTATAGTTGGGTTATTAGTTTCAATAGAAACTATGTTATTAGTTTTGATAGAAACTATGTTATAAGTTTTGATTGAAACTTATAACATAGTTTTTATCAGAACTAAAAAGAGCTAATAGTTTCTATCAAAACTTTGAAGTAAAATTTTTGTGGTCACGTGATTTTGGAGGATTTGCTTCCTCTAAAAAAGTGTAACCCACTATTGTGGGTTCACCCATCTATGTTCTTTTGAATAATTGATTCTTCTCCAAGACATCTTTCATGAAATGTGAAAGGTTGATATTCTTGTAGCATTCATGATAAAGAATGAACACTAGATGATTCATCTTCTTCTCCTTGAATTTGATTTTTATCTTTTTCATTGACTGATCTTTTAATCACATGTTCATCAATTTCATCAAAATGTAAAGGTCTCCATTTCGACATAAAAAGTAGGTATTTGTAGAGATTCGTTAGTTCTTTTATCTTTATCACTGGCAGTGGTTTTAGATTGTGCCATAACATCTGAAGTATTGATGTTGTCAATAAATTCATCACCTTGAATGGTCATGGATGGATGAATAGGAATGTCTTCTCCACATAGTAAGTCATCATTTGAAGCATAAAAATTAATTAATTAATTAATTAATTAATGATGATGTCATCAGGGATTTTTTCAAAAAATAAAAATACTTTATTTTTTAAAGGATTTTTAGGTGTCTACATTTTGCCCCTCTTTGATGTGATGCCGCAAGTGGCATGGCATCAAAGATAAGAAAATAAGATGCCCAAGGCTAAAGCAGAAGAGGAGAGAATGGACTGTGAGATGCCCCCTCAAGAAGGAAGTGGGGAGAGAAAGCGAGGCTCGATGGCTTCTTGAAAAATACAAGAATCTGGGATGAGCAAGGAGACTCAGATTGGATTAAGAGAAGAGGTTTAGTTAGCTCAAACTCTTACTATGGGAGAATTAGAGGCACAAGAGGAAGCAAGCTTAAGATCTCAGGGATTGTAGAGGATGAAGGAGCGGAGCGCTATAAAAAAGAATCCAGGATAGGGAGATGGATGAGGGGATTATAAAGCTGATGCAAAAGGATTTTAAAGAGTTAGATTGGCAGAAGATGGGTTTCGGAGATCCCTAGGACTAGGATTGTGGATCTCGAAAGATAAGGCTTGGTGGGTTGATTTGGATTGGTGGATCCCTAAGACTAGGATTTTGGATCCCTAAAGCTAAGAATGATGAGTGATTCAAAGAGATACTGATGCATCAGCTAGGGTAGGAGAGACGAATGCTGGATATGGATGGAGGATAATGGAGATGAAGGAAAACCATTGAATCTTTTTGAGCGGGGGGATACTTCAAAGAGAAGTACCACCATGTAGTTGAGCACTAGATTTGCTATAGGACTATTGGTTAATTGCCAAGGTTACCAAGAACATCAAGGCCTTTTCACCAATCGTCCAAAGGACTGACAAACTAACTCAAAACAAACACACAAGGATTGCCCCAGTATCACACATGAATCCTAGAGGAAGCAGCATGGAAACGACACTGGAGAACCCACAAGCAGAAAAGAAAAACAAACGAAAGACCTGATCAAGACCTTACGCTCTAATTGCCCCAGTCGCAGCATACCATGATATGAAAGATCATGGCAACCTTGAGGAGGGAACAAGGAGATTGCTTGGAAAAGATACTTCAAGACCCAAAAGGGAAGATCCCAAATCAAAAGAAAGTGAAAATCCAAAAGAGAGCCATTTGCCAACGAGATGGGTAGGACAAGGTACTAACGGACCAAGATCAAACATGAGAAAAGCTATATCCTGCAAGGACCTATCGGAGAGCACCGAAGCTGGTGGATTTGGATGAGTGATGCATCTGGCAAGCTGAACTAAGAAAGATAACACTTTGGTGATAGGAAATCTAGCTAAAGGATACGTTGGAATAGCTAACCAAGATGTGTGATGGGTGTAAGATGCTGATCAAGGATGAACTGACACGAACGCTGGATAGATACAATGGCACTAAGCTAAAGAGGATGTACAAGCTGATGGACCAAGATATGTTATAAATGTACAAGTTTTTTCATGTTTTGGTTTTTGTGAGATGGAAATGTTTGTGAAGGATGGGATGTCTATAATAGGTGATAGGTAGATGGTTTGCGAAAAGCTTAAGTGGAAATGGGGTTTTGTGTGTGCACGTGATAGTATACAAGCTAGGATACAGGATTATTTATAGGCTGGAATATGGTACAAACCTTGGACAAGATTCGGATAGACAAGGTATGGTACAAGATTTACAAGGTATAATACAAGCTTTGGTACAAGATTTACAAGCTGTACAGGAGGTATTTACAAGCTTCATCAGATTTTGGATATTTGGTTGGAACACCAAGGGAACAAGCAAGTGTGTCTTATGGGATGGTGGGTGAATGGATGAGGTTTAGGATAGTGATAGATAATGGATTAGTCTTTAGTACACAAGGTGCCTGAATTACCAGGTTTTCACTAAGGTACCTATCCAAGGTGCTTGAATTGCCAAGTTTTCACCATTGGACGCTTATTTCTCTTTACTATTTTTTTTTTGTATTTTTCAAAAGCTAGGTATACCAAGGATCTTCAAGCATAGAACTTCTTGAGATGAATGATGTTAGTAGGATCATTCAAGAGTTCTCCTTCTGGTGTAGATAGCTGATAGGCTCCAGAGCCAAAAGAAGCAGTGACAACATAAGGACCAAGCCATGTAGGTTCAAACTTGCCTTTCTTTTCTCGATCTGCTTGGACTTTCATGTTTTCTTTAAGGACCATGTCACCTGGCTGAAAGTGTCATGGAAGCACCTTCTTGTTGAAATTCCTTTTGAGACGAGTTTGATAGACTGTGAGATGATCATAGGCTTGTTGTCGCTTCTCGTCTAAGAGATCTAGTTGGGTGAGCCGAGCTACTCTATATTCTTCATCTAATATTTGCCCTTGCAAAGATATGCACAAGGAGGGAAGTTCAACCTCTATAGGTAGTACCGCTTTGGCACCATAGACTAGGGAGTATGGAGTTGTGCCTGTGGATGTATGGAAGGAAGTTCGATAGGCCCATAGGGCTGAATTTATTTGTAGGTGCCAATCACGGCCGAAATCATTGACAACTTTCTTTAGGATTTTGAGGAGGGTTTTGTTAGTTGCCTCTGCCTGGCCATTACCTTGTGGGAAATATGGGCTAGAAAAGTGGTGATGGATGTGGAGGGAAGTGCATAATTCTTCCATGTTGAGATTTTCAAAGTTACCTCCGTGGTCGGTGAAGATGGTGGATGGGATGCCGAAGTGGCAAACAATGTGGTACAAGATGAACTTGGAGACCTGAACTCCTGTAGCTGAGACTAGGGGGACTGATTCCACCCATTTAGTGAAATAGTCGATAGCTGTTATTATCCATTTATGTCCATCAGATGAGAGGGGTGTGATAGTTCCAACTAGATCAAGGCCCCAACAAGCGAAAGGCCAAGGTGGTACAATAGGCTGTAGATCCTGTGCTGGAGCGTGCACAAGATTTGCATGCTTCTGACATGGGAGACACTTTCTGACAAAGTCACAGGAGTCTTCTTCAATGGTAGGCCAATAGTAGCCTGCTCTAAGGATTTTCTGCGCTAGGACAATACCACTCATGTGGGCACTGCAAAGTCCAGAGTGTACTTCCTTTAACACCATCACGGCCTCATTTTGGTCTAAACATCAAGAGAGAGTATCGTGATAACCCCAACGATATAGGGTATTGGCTATGATAACATAGCGAGATGATTTTCGAATGAGGTTCTGGCATTGGGTACGTGTGAGGTGAGGGGATATGATACCATCGTTAAGGTAAGCATGAATCTCATGGTACCAAGGGGATTGGGGACCAACCAAGATACAAACACGGTTTGAATCCTCATTCGCATAGGCGGGTGTGAGGAGCTGCTCCACTAAAAACTCATACTGTGTAGTTGCTTGGGGAATTTCCAAGAGCGAGCCTATAGTAGCCATAGCATCTGCTGCTTTGTTCTGTATTCGAGGCACTTGTGTAAACTGAAGCTTTGTAAAATGTTGGGTTAGCTGATCAACTAGCTCTTTGTAGGGTAATAGCTTTTTATCTTTGGTTTGATATTCATTTAGGGCTTGCTTGATGATGAGCTGAGAATTGCCAAAGATTTGTAGCTCAAAAATGTTCTATTTTGTAGCTATCTTTAATCCTGCTATGAGGGCCTCATATTCAGCTATATTGTTGGTGCTAGGGAATTGGAGCTTGAAGGCTTTTGGAATGTAATATCCTTGAGGTGTGACCAACAATATTCCTGCCCCTGATCCATGAGATGTGTATGAGCCATCAAAATAAAGTTTCCATGGGGGTTGTTCTTCAATTAGACAGATATGCTCATCTGGAAATTCTGTGATCAACGGATAAGCATCTATTAGAGGTGCATCAGCTAGGTGATCTGCTATAGCTTGCCCTTTGATTGCCTTTCTATCCACATACTAGATGTCAAATTGACTAAGGAGCATAACCCATTTGGCCAAACGGCCTATAAGTGTTGTTCTAGAGAGCATATACTTGAGAGGGTCAATCTTGGAGACTAGTTGGATGGTATGACTTAGCATGTAATGGTAAAGCTTTTGAGTTGAGAAAAAAACTGCCAAACAAGCTTTTTCCATAGGAGTGTAATTGAGTTCATAACCAACTAGGGTTCTACTAATGTAGTAGATGGCTCTTTCTCTATTGTAGTCATCAAGCTGTGCTAGAAGTGCCCCTAGAGTAGTAGGTGTTGTTGATATGTACAAAATCAGGGGACGACTAGGAATTGGTGGAACCAAGATAGGGGGATTGATGAGATACTGCTTGAGATGGTCGAAGCTACGCTGACATAAAGGATCCCACTTGAAGTTCTCATCCTTCTTCAGTAAATGTGAAAATGGTGTACACTTATTTGCAAGCTGGGAGATGAAGTGCCGAACAGATTGGAGCTTTCCTTGAAGAGAGCAAAGCTGTCACAGTGTCTGGGGAGGAGGCATGTCTAAGATAGCCTTGACCTTCTTGGGGTCGATCTCTATACCTCGTTTAGAAACTATGAAGCTTAGAAGCTTGCGAGATGTGACCCCAAAGACACATTTCTTGGGATTCAGCATGAGATGATATTTGGCTAACCTATCAAAGACTTTCTCTAGGTCAGCAAGATGATCCATGAAGGTATGAGACTTGACCAAGATATCATCCACATAATCCTCCAAAATGCTATGGATGAGATCATGAAAAATGGCTGTCATAGCTCTTTGATAGGTAGCCCCAACATTCTTTAGGCCAAAAGGCATCATGTTGTAGCAAAAGGTTCCCCAAGGGGTAGTGAATGTTGTCTTATGCTAATCCTCTTCTACAATCTTGATTTTATTATACCCAGAAAATCCATCCATGAGGGACAAAATTTCATGTCTAGCTGTAAGATCTACAATCATATCTATGTTAGGCAAGGGAAAATCATCTTTTGGACAAGCTTTGTTAAGATCTCTAAAACCAGTTCAGCTTCTGATGTCATTGGAAGGTTTAGTGACAGGGACCATGTTGGAGATCCACTCTGAGTAGTCGATAGGTCGGATAACCTTAGCAGCTAACATTCTTTCTAATTTAGCTTTGACCAATAATGCCACCTTGGGGTGCATTTTTCTAAGCTTTTGTCTGACGGGCTTGATCTTTGGATCGACTGCAAGATGATGAACTACAAGCTTTGGATCAAGCCCTGGCATGTCCTGATATGACCATGCAAATTGACCAATTTTTTCTCTTAAGACTTCAAAGAGGAGATCAGCTTGGTCTTGTGATAGGGATGCAGCAATGTGAACAAGTCTGGGGATCTCTGAAGAACCAATGTTGACTTCTCGAGTATCCTTAATTAGAATAGAAGACACCTCTAGTCAATTATCTTAAGGAGGCAATGCTAAATCCTCATGTTCTTCTTTTGGCTCTAGATTTTCTTGCTGAGGGGTTCTCTTCGTTGCCTTAGCTAGTCTCAGATTCAACTTAGTTCCATTTTTGGGTGTATCGAAACTAGGTTGGGGATTTTCTCCAAAATACCCCTTGGGATCTAGCTTGTAGATATGGGCAGAATCTGGCTTTGTTTTCTTGTGAGGAGTTTCAGCTCCCATGAATCTTAGAAGTGCCTCCTTTGATGTGAACTCATCGATGTGTATGACATTTGGTTGGTCCCAATCTATGAGTTGTGGATGGGCGAGTGGTAGGTCAATGAGGTGGATGGATAGTTCTTGGAGAATAGAGTCTTCGAGGGAGATTTGGTCTAGGATATCGTCGTAGGCTATCTTTTCAACTTCCTCAGGAATGTCTTTGATTTTGACAAGGTTGCGTTGAATGTTCAAAAAAGCGTGACTGTTCTCATTGGTGCCCCCAGTTGTGGGTATGCCAAAGCCAAGACCTGACTTTGATTCCCACTTGTGTACATTGATGGGGCACTGCATGCCTCTTTCTTCTGGTCCTAGACCACCACCTTAATAGTTCCATTTGTTAGTGATGAGCTTATGTTCTTGGGGATACTTTTGGCTGAAGTGATCAAGGCGTGCTTGATTTCTTTGAGGTGCATCCTTATGTAACCATTTGTTGATATCTGGAGTGAGCTCCTCATGAAGAGGGATTTTTGAGGATACAAAGGTTGTTGGGCCAAACTGTTTGTATCGAGGAGGTGGAATCTCCTTAGCTTTTTGATATGGCGGTCGTCCATGGGCATGTGGATCAAGTGGGAGTGCCCTGATAGCAAATGCATCTGACAGACTATACTCTCCACAACCTTTGTTATTGATCTTCACGGTAGACAGGGTAGAGGCGAGGATGGTTTCTGGGTCATTATAAGTGTGGGATGAGCTGGCGATGGATGTGCCGATATCAATTCCAGGGCAATGGTTTGTATATGAAGCTTCAACTACATTGTAGTAAGCAAAGGGTTCTGGATCAGCATGGATGGTTACCTCAGTGCCTTGATGCAGAAATTTGACGCACTGATGGTAAGAGGATGGAACGGCTTTCATTGCATGAATCTATGGGCGACCAAGGAGGATGTTAAATGGTAGGTTTAGATCAATAACATGGCAGAGTGTCTCTTGGATGACTGGCCCAACCTTGATTGGCAGCAAAATAGTTCCTTCTGTGGTTCTTTCCAAGTTGTCATAAGCTTTGAAGGTGATAACCTCACTGATGATATCTGCCTCAGTATACCCAGCTTTTTTTATGAATTTTAGGGTGCAAATATTCAAGGCTGATCCATTATCTATCATTACTCTTTTCATAGAAAAGTTGGATACCATGATGGCTATGCGAAGCGGAAGGGTGTGATCTGGCTCGACCATGGGTATGTCGATGGGTTTGAACGATAGGGCACATGAGGATGAGAGGTGTCCAACAAGATTATGAAAATTAGTAGCATTGATATCAGAAGGGACACGGGATTCTATGAGAGCACTGTCAAGGATGTTCTTGTACATAGGACTAGTGTGAAGAAGGTCTAAAATGGAGATTTGGGCAAGCATGTTCCCAAGGTGTTCCAAGATATTGTATTGGCTTTTTGATGGAGCTAATGGTGTTGGTGTAATAGGTGGGCCTACGATGTTAAATCACACTCTTCGAGTGGTGACTGCACACTCATTGTTTGGTCCTTGGATATTGATAACATTGACGAAAGGCTCTTTCTCAAATATACAACCTATAAGGCTACCATAGTCTATATAGGATGAAGTGTGGTCATTGTTCTTCCCATGCTGTTGGTTTGGCTGATGGTTGTTGGTGTTGTTGTTGTTGGTTTGGATAGGTGCTTTTCCAAGATTTTGGTTGTGGTGTGGAGGAAAAGCATTTTGATAGATCTGTAAGCCTGCATTGGGAGAGGTTTGGGCACCAACAGTGATTTCCTTCCGATCAATGAGGTCCTGCACATAGTCTTTCAGTTTCATGCATCTGAGGGTAGTGTGACCTTTTACCCTATGAAATTTGCAGTACTCATTATCTTTGTACCATATAGCTTTGGATTGGCTTGGGTCAATTTGCTGGGTAGGAGGAAATTTGATGAGGTTTTCCTTGACTAATTTCTCAAAAATGACATCCAATGGCTCACCAAGGCGTGTATAGTTTCTAGGTGTAGGTTGGAATCTAGGCTTTTGTCCTGTAGCTACATTGATGGCATTAGCTTGATTGCTAGACCCTTGGAATTTGGGTCTTGGATTGTGGTTTTGATAGCTTTGGTGATTATGCTGTTGGTAATTGATAGCTTGTTGATTGTTTGGTTGATATGGTGGGTTGGACAGGTTTTGAGAAGGACCAACAATATTCACATGTCTGGTGTCAGTGATGCCATCTATTGCAACGTGCTTGTTTTTGTTCCAATACCTAGACTTGTCATTGGAATGTGATTGATTTTGGTTAGCTTCCTTGTAAATCTTGACCACACCATCTTTAATGAGTCCTTGCTCAAGGATCATTCCTTTCTCTTTGATATCTTTGTAGGTTTGCAAATAGTTCATGGTCATGTGGTGAGCCAAGCTAGGATGGGCATTATCAATAAACATTTTCACCACATGGCGCTCTGGCAAGGTGCAAGATATGCGGGTGGTAAGGGTTTGCCATCTTTGCAGGTATTCAGCAAGGCTTTCTCCACCTTTTTGCTTAGTGTGGACAAGGTCAACTATTGATAGCTCTATTTCAACAAGATGGGCATATTGGGCTACGAATGCCTCAGATAATTCAGCAAAGTTTTTAATTGTGCCATAGGGGATTCTATAAAACCATTCAAGAGCTGGTCTAGCCAAGCTTTTGGGAAAAAGGTGCAAGAGGAAGACATCATTGTATGCTACGTCTTGGCAGTGCATGTAAAATTCTTTGATATGTGTGACAGGGTCTCCTTTTCCTCTGAATTTGTCAAATTTGGGTACCTCAAAGTGTTTGGGAAATGGTGTCATGGTAATGGCTCTGTCAAATGGGTAAGGACACACATTCTCAAACTTGAATGTCTTCGGATCATTCCCTTCTTGGATGGCTTTCAAAGCTATCTTCATTTGCTCCCATTCTGAATTGATAGGTGATGGCTGGGGTGCCCCCAATGTAGGGGTGCCTTGAGGTAGGTATGTGCTAGATGGGGCCACTGAATATGGATGGCTGTGAGGGATTTGCTGATAGGGATTGTACATTGTTTGAGCAGCTGCATGGTGGATGACAGGTTACTAAGGGGGAGGTGGCGCATATTGCTACATGTGCTGCGAGGCTTGCTGTTGATATGTGATTTGAGGTTGGGATTGAGGAACATAAGCTGGCTATGGGATAAATGGATTGCTTTGTGGAGGTAAGGTATAAGATGGTTGAGAGGCTTGGGGAAAGGATCAGGGGGCTTGTGGGGTTTGACCAATATATGTGGGTTGTGCCCCCATTTGGGATGGTATCTACAAATAATTGGTGGTTGGCTGGGGTGGTGGATTACTTCCTAGAAGTGGCATTGAAAAGTAGTTGGTAATTGGAGGTAGTGGATTAGTTGGTGGTGGAGGTGGTGGGAATTGAAAGCTTGGGAATGGAACTGATGGGGTTTGATAGCTTTGTGGTTGGATTTGGAAGCTTGGTAGAGTGGTGGCAGGGGCTGGGGTCACTTGGGAGCTTGGTAGAAAATTGGTATTAGCTTGTGGGATTTGATAGCTTTGTGGAGTGAGGGTAGTAGCTTGTAGATTTGTGGCTAATGGTATTGAGCTCCCAAGACCTAATGGAAATGATGGGATTGTGCTTTGGGATATAGTGAACAAGCTGGGGGTGATGAAAGGTTGATTACTTGGCCCCATGGGTGGCATCCCTGTTGTATATTGCTGAGGTTGGCCAAAGATGCTAGCACTGATTTGGGAGATGGGTGGATTTGGAAGGCTGGGTTGGGGAGCAGTAGGAGCAATAGTGAAGGGGGTGAACGGTGAGCTGTTTTGGGTAAAGGGGGTTTGGAGCGAAGAGGTATGAACCAAGGATGGAGTGGTGGTGGTTGGGTTGGCTTGCGGCATGGAGATTTCAACTTGGGTGGATGATGGTATGTTTGGGTCTATTGGATCATATGGATTGGCTGGAGGCTCTTCTTTTGGCATATATTGAGGATAATTTGGATCATAAGAGCCTACGGGTGGTGGTAGCTGCCCAAAAAATGGGTGAGATGGATCTGATAATGGAGGGGATCTTCCAAAGTCAAAGGTTCCTACATTTTCCCTTCTAAAATTAGCCATGATTGTCTCTTTGTTCTTGTCTATAATGGCATTTACCAATACTACATTTCCTAGTTGGTTCATGAAAGCTTCAATGTCAGTACATGATGGCATAGCTTTCTCTGGGTTGAAGGATGGCTGAGTGCTCAAGGGGGGTGAGGCTCTTCGATCCAAATGATAGGGCTCCATTGTTTCTTTCTTCTTGGCTAAGTGAGTGACGGGTGGCATGAAAAATGCTCCTAGGGATGACATGCAATAATGTTGATGGATGCAAAAGGGGGAAGGCTTCTCTATGCAAATGATTTCCTAGGTTAAGGCAAAGCTATATGACAAAACCTAAGGAGGATTCGGTTGGAGATTCTAACTTCAAAGATATGTTGCCAAAGCACGAAAGGTCTGCTTTCCTATGTGCAAGCTTGGTGGTGATTGTGTCAACTTAAGGATAGATTGATGATCCTTTAGGAAGAGCACGAGATTGACCACTTGTGGATCCCAACCTTTAGCTCAAGGTGATGAGGGATAACAAGTGACAAAGCTGGATTACCCTAGACAAAGCTCTGTCAAAGGGATAACCTTGGTGAGATTGATGGATTTGGAAGATTTTAGGAGTGGCAAACTTTTGGCAAAAGTGACAACAATTTTGAAGGCTTGGATGTGAGGTTTTGATTGCTGGCTAGATGGTTTGATTCTAAATGAGATGGATGAGCTAATAATGCTTAAGGGGATAACCTAATATGGCTGGATTTTCTACAAAGATGACTCTAAAGTGAAGCTTATCCAAGAAAATGTGGAGAAACAAGGGTGTCTAATCATAGAAATCATGCCTAGTTGGTAAGGCATAAGCAGTATTAACTCCTGGATGTTGGCTAAATTTGATGTTGCGCTCTAACCAGGCCTCTTGAAGTGCTTCGTCGGTAGCTTTGTCCTCTGCTTTGTGGAGTTTGGCAATTCGTGGGCTTGGTGTTATTTCTTTTCTCTTGGCTGAAAGTTCTTGGTATGCTAGAGATGGTTTGAGTTTAACTTTGTGGAAGTTCTGTTAAACTTTCTTTTGATCAAAACTTTCTATAGTCAACAAAAATGACAACGTGGGGTCTTAATGGGCTTTTCAATTTTAATAGTTTCGATCAAAACTATACTAAGTAGTTTCAATTGAAACTACTTAGTATAGTTTCATTTGAAACTATACTACCCAACCCTAGGTTTATTAAACCTATAGTTGGGTTATTAGTTTCAATAGAAACTATGTTATTAGTTTTGATAGAAACTATGTTATTAGTTTTGATAGAAACTATGTTATAAGTTTTGATTGAAACTTATAACATAGTTTCTATCAGAACTAAAAAGAGCTAATAGTTTCTATCAAAACTTTGAAGTAAAATTTTTGTGGTCACGTGATTTTGGAGGATTTGCTTCCTCTAAAAAAGTGTAACCCACTATTGTGGGTTCACCCATCTATGTCCTTTTGAATAATTGATTCTTCTCCAAGACATCTTTCATGAAATGTGAAAGGTTGATATTCTTGTAGCATTCATGATAAAGAATGAACACTAGATAATTCATCTTCTTCTCCTTGAATTTGATTTTTATCTTTTTCATTGACTGATCTTTTAATCACATGTTCATCAATTTCATCAAAATGTACAGGTCTCCATTTCGACATAAAAATTAGGTATTTGTAGAGATTCGTTAGTTCTTTTATCTTTATCACTGGTAGTGGTTTTAGATTGTGCCATAACATCTAGTATTGATGTTGTCAATAAATTCATCACCTTGAATGGTCATGGATGGATGAATAGGAATGTCTTCTCCACATAGGAAGTCATCATTTTAAGCATTGAGGCACCAAGTAGGAATAAAAGTAGCAAGAAATTCACCTTAATCCACATTTCCCTCATCTTCAATCATATGTTGTGTAGTTTCTTGAGATTTTGATATTTCTTTTTCTTTCTCATTAGGATTGATATGAGTGAATACTTTCTCCTTGGTTTGGAAATTTTTACATTGATGCCTTGATACATTAGCAGACCCTTCTTCTCTTATAGGCTCCATTTCTTGACCATCTCCTTGATTAATCAAAGATTCCTCATCTTCTTTTATGTATGATAGATGAGCCCTTTCAAACATTTAGATTAGGATTTTTTTTCTACCAAGAAAATAATTCTTGCATGGGTCTTCTTTCTCAAGTTCTCATAGTGTTTGAAGTAAAGAAGGATGTACTTTGTCAGGATCTAGGCATGCATAGCAATACAATCTTTTTAAAATTTTAACCTGATTAGGATCAATGGAATCATGATTTTGATGAGAAATAGGGTTAGGCATTAGGCTACTTTTTTTACCACCATTATCCATCCTTGATTCACACAAACCATTTTTTTGATCAAAGTATTCCTTATAACATGGAAAACTTCTTTCAGAAAATGATTTTGGTTTGTGAGAAAAAAACTAATTATCTTTACCATCTTCTTCATCTATCTTTTGCAAATTTTGGAGAAAAGATGGATGGATACTTTATGGATCTAGTTTTTGTCCACTATAGAAACTCTTCAACAAGCTAGCATATTTAGAATCAATAAAATTCTGATTTTGTTCAGACAAAAGTGCATGAGAGATACTTTTATTATTCGTCATTGTTGATTTAGATGAAATACATTTTGTGAAAAGGCCACCTTTATCATTATATGTTGAACCTTTTCTTGAAAAGTATTCTTGATCATGAGAAATAAAATCAAAACCCTTTTCATTGTCTTCTTTGATATTTTGAAAAAAAATTTGCAAGTAGGGATGAACCATTCTAGGATCTGGCCTCTTATTGCCATAAAAATTCTTGAAGAATTCAAATTGTAGACATTCATTGGGAATCTATTTCTTTGGATATGAAAAGTATTCCTCATCACTATCATTGTCACTTTCTTCTTTCCCTTTGTACAAAACCATGTTTTCAATTCAAACCTTAAATAGAGTCACCAATATTCAATCTTCTAAATAGAGTTGCCAACCTTCATTCAAGGGAAGGTACCTTTATTAGCTAGATTAATGATTATTATTTAATTGACCTTGGATGTGACAAAGCTTTTTCCTATTCCTTCTTGGAATAACAACTATTCTTTCAATGACTATAATGTTTTGACCAATAGGAACTCTTCACAAGATTTCTCCAAATTCTTCAAGTTCTTCTAGAACTTGATTTACTTGATGATATTACTGAGAACTTCATCTACACCTCAATATAGAGTGTTCAAATTTGAAATAATATCTTCCTATGTGTCTTGGAAACCAATATTTGACCAAAGAACTAGAAGAACATTCTCATGAGGCAACACCATCTTACTTTATTACAGGAAACTGAATAACCTTTCTTGTTCATATCCCTAGTAGAGTTGCCAAAAATATGTTGGTAAATAATTTGTCATTGTGATAGTTACTTATGAAATAAACCCTATTCATGATGTGAACAGTGACAACTATACCAACAATTGGAGAGATTGAAACTAATCATTACCAGATTATAATCTTCCTCTACATTTGAGAGGGGAAACTCCCTTGTATAATGGATGTATTTTATTTTTCAACATAAATGAATTAAAACTTGAAAAGATAGAGAAAAAGCTATTGATGAAAAATGCACAACATGACTTCAAAACTTTCTTGAATAACTTAAACCACTAATAAGAATGATCAAGAACTACACTTGAAGGTTAGCATTAGCTCAGTGATGATTTGATCATTCACAAACATCTACACCATACTATGAAAAAATTAATTACAACCAAAAGCAATATCCAAACAATTCAAACCAAAAGAGAATACAAAATGCACATTTATTTATTTCGTTGCACCAGAAACATAAGGAGAAACTAATTACAAAAGAAACCTATGTACATACTGTATATGAGCAATGTTAGTATGCTAATAGAAACTAAATTTAAATAAAGCTTCTACAAACTAAACAAAATTCATAAACTTCAAGATAGACTAAGATGAACTCTCAATTGAGAATATGAGCCATTAATGGACTCTCTCAATGAGAAGCTCTCTTGTTGAGTGGCTTTGTCTAAACAGATAGGATGTATGCTTAGCTTTATGCTTCAAAAAGGGCTTCAAATGGAGTTGGAATTTGGGTGTGAGTGTATGGTTTTGATGTAAAATGGCTTCTCAAAATGGCATTATGACTTTAATTCATGGATTGTGTTATTTTGCAAAGGGGAAGGATCCAATTTATAGGCAAGAGGCTTGAGGGATTGAGGGCTAAGATGCAAGGATGGGAAAAAGCTCATGGAGGGGTCAGATTGCATGAGAAGAGAGCACATGGATTGTGCTTCTTTATAGCCAATCAAGGAGTGACACATGTCACATGGTGAGAGGATGGAAGAAAGGGGAAGGATGAGTCAACAAAGGAGGATCAAGGGATAAAATCTTCATAAAGACCCTCGTAATGACTTGTAAGAGAAATAAAAGGGCTTGTAAGAGTCATTTATGACCTAGTGGACTTCATAAAGTTTTATGGTTGAGATATTTTGAGGGTGATGAGAGAAATTTTGACTTGGACTTGATTAGGAGGGTTTTAAGCTTGCTTAGGCTTGTGCAAATGATTAGAGGATGGATTAGGATGGTTTAGGATTAGCTTAGGGATAGGCAAGTGGATGGCATTTAATGAGGGTGGGTGAAGGAGGAGATATTTGTTAACTTTGGCTTGGGTTAGTAATTCTTAACCCATGTTTAGGGAATGTGACAAGGTTAGGAGGGGATTAGGATTAGGTTTAAAGACATCTTCTAGAAGAGTCTAGACTTTGGATGAGGATAAAGACTTTCTAGAATAGTCTAGAATTTCCTAGGATGAGGATGAAGACTTTCTAGAAGAGTCTAGAACTTCTTAGGATGAGGATAAATTAGATTTTTAGAAAATAAATAAAGTTTTATTTATTTCAAGGGTTTGGGTTGAGGAGATATTTATTAAAACTTTTTTAATAAACATAAGGATTAATATTTAATCTTAATTAAATATTTTGAGTTGGGATTAGGGGTAGGAAATGATGGGATTAGCCTTTAATCGAAATTAAAGAAGGATTAGAAGATTTTGGAAGAGGTTATTGGTCATAAGGAAATTGGCCAAGTTTTGGGCAAAAAATAAATTTTTTATTTATTTTAGGATTTTTGGTCAATTTATTAATTAAATAATTAATAAATAAGGAAATAATGTTTAAATAAGATTTAAACATTTTTGGGAGGGATTCCTTAATTAAATATTTTTAATTAAGATAAATGGATTTAATGGCATAAAAATTAATTAATTAATTAATTAATGATGATGTCATCAGGGATTTTTTCAAAAAATAAAAATACTTTATTTTTTAAAGGATTTTTAGGTGTCTACACATACATTCAAAAATTGTCTTATCATAAAAAATAGAAGTGTTCCCTAATTCCAAATTCCAAAAATTTCATTTACAAAGTCAAAATAAACCCTTAAATATAAACATTGAGGTTAAGAACTACCCCTTTGTGGTTAATAACTACTTCTTAAATACATGATTTAGGAGAGGTTAATTAACCTTACAAAAATTAACCAAACATGACTTGAAACTTGAACCTCAACACTTTTGGAGAAGAAGATAGAATAATCAAACCGTGTCAATCTCCTTTTGATCTTTGAATCATTTATTCAAATTAAATCAATTTATTAATGAACACATATCCATGTTTCCATGAAGAGATCAAGAGCACAAGGCATATAATTGTCCATCAAATACTAATTTTATGTTCACTATCTCTCAAACTAATGCCAAAGATTCACTACTTCCATGATGATGTTTATTAATAGGTTGGCCCTTGCATAGAGGTACATACCAATACCGTTGAACCCTACATTTGTCCTACAATTATCACATATGATGTGAAAGCATCTCATAGGAAATCCATCAAAATGATCGGGTTGAAAGTTGATGGACTTCATGATTCATGCAATTAATGCATCCTCAAGAGATCAAAATCTATCAACTAATTCCAATGCCTTGACTTTGGTTTCCTATGCATGGAAGTCCTTGTAGTCTTCAACAAATCAATTTAGCACTCAAATTTGACTCCTTCATTTGCATGGTCATGCACTTTTGAGGCATTTTATTACATTGTTTTACATTGCCTTCTATTTTTCTAGCAATATAATATGATGGAAACTTCCTTGAATGTAGACAAGCTCATAATTCAAATTATCAATGATTCCATTGTTCACATGTATTTAACTATTTCTTTGATTTCACATCAGAAATGTGTATCTATTCGAATGATTCAAATTATCTTAATTACCTATGCTTTCAAAAATGTTCTTCAAGTCACTTAAACACCTTGATGGATGTTCAAAAGTTTGTGCATGACTTGATACTTGGCATTTATGGAGGTCCTAGGTGTTGTGTGCTTTGATCTCCACCTAGTATTCCATGAATAGTTTGCATTCAATTTCTCATTGGACCAACTTATTAAATACCTAGTGCATGTTCAAATTTAATCAAACACTAAGCATGATTACATTTTGGAGCTTCTACAAGAATTATTATTTGTAGAAGTCATTCAATAACTTCCTAAATACCATTTTAAAGATTTCATCATTTTTGAGCTTGAAGGATGACACATTTATCATAACTGATCTACAATATCTTGATCAATATAAGTCATTGAATATGTACTTTCACCATCCACCAATTTTGATGACTTCTTATTGCAGGCATGGGTCATTTCTCATATTCTTCTTAAAATTCAAACCTTAAACATAAAATTCCAACTTTAGTGGTGATCCAATATTTTGTTAAATAGTTCATGTACTTGTCTATGGTCAAGTTGAGGATGAAAAAATTGGATTAAATAGCTCTGGTGCCTTGTCTATGATTGCTAATCCATACACCTAGACCATTATGATCTTTTTCCTTTCATGTCATATCAATGTGCCAAAAACTCTAAACTCTCTCCACTGACCAGTGTAAATATTTTCTTCACATCCTTGGTAGGATGATATGTGGGTTGGGGTATGCAAGTCATTGTTTGTGTTACCTGAGATATCAAACTCCCTCACTGAAGATTTTGAAATTTTTATTTGTGCATGGTGAGGGTGCCAATTTGCTATTGCAATGGAGGGTGTTTATTAAACACATTGAAAATACATTCTATGAAAAGGCTTGCCTTTATGAAATTTTATGAAACATATCATTAGCTTCCTTCAAAATGATATATTTGTAACTTATTTTGCAACCTAAAATTTCCATTTTGGGATAATGAGTCATGAGAACGGAATGGTGGGTGGCATTTCTATATTTCTTGAACAAACTGTCACACAATCCTTGTTTATAATATATTCCTCCATAGTTTCCATGCATCTCAACCCAAGCTCTCAATCTCTTAAATTTTCTGCTTGAAAGTTGGTGAATTTCAATTTGGTCTTTCCTCTATCAATGCTCAAAATTTTCATTGCATGGGCATTTTTTCAAACAACTCACATGTATTGCCCATATCTTCATTAACATGTATCTGCAACCAAACTTTCACATTGGTGGGTGGGATGTGATAGATTGTTTTCTTTATTGTGTTTTCAAACCAATGCTCAAGCTTCATATCCACAAGTTTTTGTTCCACAATGCTTTCCCATTACTATTCCCATGTTGTTGGTTGATATTTATGAATTTCTTAATCAACATAAACCACCTATCATGCCTTTGGTTTCACTAATGAGGACAATGTCAAACAATTCAAATGCTTCTTCATTGTTGTTACTTATTTGTCACTGATCTTTAGATGTGCAAGTTGAGTGAAAGATAAAGTTTTTCAAAGGAATTCTAATGTTTGGCTATGCTCTTCAATTCATAGGTATTGTATTCATTTCTTGAAAGATGATAGCCGAGGTGATGCTTTCAAGCTAGATTCTCTTTTTGTGCAAAAAAATTACACCATTTGAATCACATATGAAATTTTAAATCTTTCGACAATGAGTTTAATAGCCACCTCCAAAATACCTAATTCGGAGCTTGACCTTAATCTTTGAGATGTGAGGTTAAGATTAATGATGCAAAAGGAAACATGTGTTTTGAAAACTTATCTTAACCTTCTTTTCTGTAGAGGTTAAGATTTTAAGATATGAAACATGTGTTTTGGAGCCCAAACCTTAACCTTTTTAGATGAGGTTAATGGTTGATGATTTATTTGAAAAAACATATTTTGGGAACTTATCTTAACCTTTTTGATAGAGGTTAAGATTTTGAAATGAAACATGGGTTTGGAGATGCTTCACTAACCTTTGATAACTTGTGACATAGGAACCAAATTTCAAAAATTTGAAGTGTTGGGTGGAGCTAGCAATGAGCCAAAGATATTTGAAAGGAAAAAGTGTTTTAAAATATTGAGAAGAAAAAATCATTTTAACACTTAAATAATAACCATAGTTTAAACTAGTAAGGATTTTGAAAATTCAAAGCAATTTTTGATATCCGCAGAACAAAACTCATTAAACAAATAGAATGATTCATCCATGTAGAAGGAAAGAACGAACATTTCATTTTAGAACTCTAGTGTAGTATTGAAGAAGACATGATACTCTCGCTATGTTGATAACATGACGATATTGTTTATGGTTTTTGTAAGGAGAAGCAATCAGAGGTCCATTGTACAAGAACTAGTGAAATGTAGCACCATATAAAAGTAGGTCACCATTGGACTAGATTTTTGGAGTAGTCTCCCACTTAGTTTCATACCATAGGTACAATTGAGTGAGATCAGGATCTTTCCTAGGTACAAAAACATTCTTCTTAGAATATATCTATGCATGAACTCTTGCCCCAATCACATAATCTCCCCAATTTCCAAATAGATTATTCACAACATGAAAATATCCCCACTTGAAAGTAAAGGAATGTAAAACACCAATGATGAGGTCAAAACATCAAGATAATTTTTGGGTTCTTCTTCACATTGTTAATATTAGCATTATAAACTTAGCTACAATGAGGATTACGTCAGTTTGTGTGTTTGAAAAAGTTCCTATATATTGTAGCTCACATTGTTTTATCAATTGTATCTGAACCATTTGAGCCTTAAAGAATATTGAAATGGTTGAGATATATGAATATTTGAAATGGTGATATAAGTAGATCACTAAACTATAGATATCAGAACTTTTTCACCATCAAAAGAGGTCAGGTGATCTACCCACACTTTTTTAGATTAAAAAATGTGCATAGTGTCATTTTTGTGTCACTGATTTCATTGCAAAATCCTCTACAAAAAAACAAGCACACATTAATATTTTGTAATGAATGACGGATTGCAAATTTTTTTTTTTTCTTTTGCTAGTGACAAGAAAAATTCTTGTTGAAGGCAAGTATGGCTAAAAAGCATAGAGACAATTTATGGAAGATAGTAAGTTGACATTTGTCAAGTATGTGGCATCATATTAGTTTACTATGATGGAGAATTCACCACCATGTTTTGAATGATTTATTAACTATCAATGTACAATTTGTACACATAGATTGTTTGATAAGATTTATTTATTTGATGAAAAATCAAATAAACTACCAACAAAAATCTACTGTCCAATAAAAATAGTATAAATAAATAAAGGAAAATCAGTTTAATGAGAAAATCACTTGAAACCATAAGATATAGTTGCTTGCATGGTCACCAATGCAGGGATTAATTGGAAAAAAGCTGAAATCCTACTAGATAGGCAGAACTAATAAAGATCCATCATAATCTTTTTTCTTTATAATATTTTTAAAAATATAGAATAAAAAATTAAGAGAAACCTACCTTGTGTTTAATTAAATCATCACAAGAGAGAATACGTAGCATTCTAATAGTGACAATCTCCATTAAAAAGTCCATATAAGCTTACTTATCAACATCCTCCTTAATCACATTATGTATACTCCAATACACCAGCTTTTATAATGACACGTAGAGTGCTAGCATGTAGAGATTTGTAGAATTTTGAAGATAGGAAATAAAATACATATGCCACTTATAAATTTGTGTGGCAACTATCATACACGATGCTTTAAAGAAGAAAAAAAAAATTCAATTTAAACTAATAAACTATTTTAAAATGTTTTCAATTTTATATATATATGTAAGCTTTGTTGTAATGACTATCCTCTTTTATAACACATATAAATAAAATTTGGTCGAATTTGTTTTATAATATATTTTACCGATTAATTATGGGGTAATTTATAATTTATACTTAAGTAAATTAATTTAATTTTTAATTTAAAAAATTTCTAGACATAAATATAACTTAAGTATATTATCTATAAAATTGTTTGTGTTAGTATTATGAGTTATAGTTCCATGGTTAAGTCAATTTATTGGTCCCTTCACCACCAAGGTTCAAATTCTAGCACACGTGAATTTGATTAGAAAAAAATTCAAAAATTTTATTTATTCATTTGTAGACACACAAAATATAAAATATGTATATATAAATTTTAGTTTTACATTTTGAAAATTTAACATTCATTGTTTAGGTAATTCTATTTTTAAAATATTATATTTCTTTTAAGCAGAAATTATCATCAAATTTAAAATAAAAGATAATAGCTATTAAATTTCAATCACTGCTATTAAATTTTAATAAAATGAATTAGTTGCACTTAGAAATATTTATAGCTATGTGTATGCATGCATGCATGTATATTGGTATATATGTACATACACATAGACATTATACATGTACACATGGATATATGCATATATACATATACATGTACACATGTGCTTACAAATAGTTATACATGCATATATACCAGAACTATCATACAATGTATATAACAACAAAGAAACCCTCAAAGCTTTGTAACTTGTAAAGCCTTCCTTGATTCTTAGGAGGCCTTTCTCATGTGTGGGAGGTTATCCTCACCCATGACCTAGAGAATATTATGCCCTCAAAATTGATTTTTTTTTATAGATTACTCAAACCCTAGCAACAACATTCAATTCAACTCTTCTCAAGGTGTCCTAGAAGGTTAACTTACCTGGACAAATCCTTCAAGCAAGTAGTCATGGATGAGCTAGCATTTCCACAGGGAGAAAAAAATAACATCTTGATCAAATAATCAAAATCACTTACCCTCCTAAAGAAGAGAATAGAGGTAAGAGTGGCTCTATTGCCCCTATTGTTATTAAATCTAATGTACAAGTGGCCGTGGCTATTCCTAATGAGAAATGAAAGGCTAGATACTTGACATCCTTTTTAGTAGCTCAAGAAGGGTCTAAAATTCCTTCTCAAAAGTTGTTTAATGATTGTATCCTCAATATTTGGGATAAGAAACTTGGTTTTCTCTTTTCATAGTGGTGTATTCTTCAAACATAACTTTTGCTAATTTTTTTCATTAACAAAAATAGCTAGAAAAAATTCATAAAATAATAATTGTATGATGTTGGGGCCTTTTTTTTAGGCATATTTTCTTTAATATATTCAAGGATTTAGATTATAGAGAGGAGGTAGAGAGGGGGTGAGGTGAATTAGTTATCCTCCACCATGAAAATATAATCAAAACATATCAAACTAACCTACCAATACATGATTTAACATTTACTCATTCATTTGTCCATTAATTGTTAACATGTCAAACTTAACCTCGTAGAATAACTTATAAAAATATCCACATAATTAACATAATAGAACACATATTTTTATCATTAATAACCTCAATTAGAGGAAAAAATCATGACAAAAATTAATACCAACAAATATTTGTCACTCGAAATGGATCCTTTAATGACTTGGCCCTATTAGGATTAAAAAAATGTCCAATTAAGAACAAACCCTATTAGGAGTCTCTTAGTTGATAGATTTACCTCTAGCCCTAAATTAGGAGATTTACCCTATTAGGAGTAACTTTTTGAAACAAAATTTTAACTCAAATTAATGATCCACCTAATTAAACTAATTAACTTTAGACTCGTAAAAGATCCTTCTCACTTTGTTAAGAGTGACCTTTTTGGAGGATTATAGCTTGACAACCTTTTATGATTAATCAAGTAGAATGATCTGGAAATAGTACTTCATAATTGCTTGAACATATCCTCTTTAGTTGAACTTCTACATCTTGTAGCACAACTATCTTATCAAAAAGAGGACCTAAGGTCCACTACCAATTGTTAGTAATATAAGGTACAAGATTATTAGTGAGGCAAGGGGTTGAATTAGTAATTCACAAAACATAAGGTTTCCATCAACCATTTAACAATATTCATTAACATATAACATTTAAAGAAATAAAACATAAACCAAATAAGGTAATCCAGACATGCAATAGAAGAATGCCATTACTTTTTGTGTAGAAACCCTTGGTTAGAGGGAAAACCCATGTTGAGAATTATTTCCCACAATTGAGCTCTTCTCAAGTCCACCCTATTAAAGGCTTATCCGTATTAGGAGATTTACAATTCCTTGTTAAGAGAAACATCCTATTAGGAGTCACACAGTTAAGGGATTTACATTTAGCCATATTAGGATATTTTTCTTATTAAGAGTAACCTAGTTAAGGGATTTCAAAATCTAGTTAAAGAGCCACTTAGTATGAGGATTTCATATTTAGACCCATTGGGCTCTATTTATTTAAGGGATTTTTTTGGAGAACTAGTAGGATTCAACATGTACAATACTAGTCTGAGGACAACACTTCTCCTTTTCTAGTGTAGATCTAATCAATCCCAATCTTTTCTTCTCTTGCAGAGTAATTGTACCCTTCTCATGAGCTCACCTTGATACCCATGACCTACAACTCCAAGATTCATCAAAATGCATATAAATGCATTTTCACTTACTAGGGAGACCAACTATCCCTAAACATTTTATATTTCATATTTTATCTTTCATGCTTCAACCTGGTATACCAAAATGAATTACCAAATAATTTAAAACATTTAGAAAATTGTGTGAATATTCAAATGCATTGACAAATTCATTTGATCAAGAACAATCAAAATTCTTAACTATTTCAAATATGCTTCCATAAGCTTGATAAATCTAATTACCAAAAGCTATATGAAGCCAACTCATCATTAAACATCAAATCTTCCATGTCACCACAACACGTAAAAAATGAAATATTTATTTCAATAAACCACATCAACATCGATTGATAATATAAGACCAACAATTCTCAATACTTTTCCAACTTGTATTTAACAATATTAAACACCATAAAACTATGATGTCTAATACTCTAATCATCTTGCAATTGGAAAAGCAATCTCATAGCTCACTAAAGATAGTTTCAACTGATCTACAAAACCCAAATCTCCACTAATTTGATAAACCAATCAAAATGTTCTTCCTTTATTATTATCTTCTATCAGTTTCACTATTATCCTTCAATCAATAATAACTCTCTATGTACCAGCACACAAAATCTAGAGATGTCACCAAGTATCCCATAATAATTACAAACTCTAATTGCTTTTGCAACACCGTATTTAACTACCCAAGCATTTACTAGCTCATCCAAAATATTTTCAACCAACTCAACAATAAGTTGATATTAATGATAATGAAATACTATCCTTCTTGTCATCAAAGGTGTAGAATAATACTCAGTAATCTATGTACTAGTTTATGCTGACACTATTTGATAGTATTAATTCAAATTTGAAAATGTATCATCTTTTATCCTTGAAAGATGAGTACATACTCATTTCCATTCTTTATAAAAGTCTATGTTAATGTTTTATATATAATATTAAACTTTATTACTCATCATTTCCTAGTATATCTCTATCACATTTCTACTTTTATTTGTAGTTATATCAAATAAAGAAATACCCATTATCTTTTTCTTGGGATAAATCTTGCATCTAAATCCCTCTTGTCAATTTGGGCTATATTGATGCAAGACCATATTGGGTTGCCTTGTTATCCTACTCATTTTGTTCATTTTGTAGTTTCTTCATGTGCCTACCAGTCCTTCATGTGCCTAGTAGTTCCTTCATGTGCCTAGCAATCCTTCATGTGCCTAGCTGTCCTTCATGTGCCTAGCAGTCCTTCATGTGCCTAGCAGTTCCTTCATGTGCCTAGCAATCTAGTTTTTTTCATGTGCCTAGCAATATAGTTTTCTTCATGTGCCTAGCAATCCAGTTTTCTTCATGTGCCTAGTAATCTAGTTTTCTTCATGTGCCTAGCAATCCAGTTTCCTTCATGTGTCGAGTTACTGTAGCAATTCCTTCATGTGCTAAGTTACTATAGCAATTCCTTCATGTGCCAAGTTACCCAATGTATGCTGAGTTACTCAATGTATGCCAAGTATTCCTTCATGTGCCGAGTTATCCAGTGTATGTCGAGTGCCAGTAATTGGACATGATTTTTGTGGGCCAACTTGTGAGATTTATTTCATTTGTGACATTTATGTTAAGATCTTTTCTTGGGATGAGTCCAGACCATTTTTGGGTCAGCATTCCTCTTAGGTAATGTTCTAGAATGATCTATAAGCCATTTTGGCAAGTATAAATAGAGTGTTTAGGCTTAGAGTGAGGCAATTTTTTGGAGAAAAAAATTTGAGAGCAGAACTAAAGGTGCAAATTTTCTATTAGATCTTTGTATATGAATGTATTATAATTGGTCGTAACCTAGAAGGCCTTATAGCTAGGCATGTATGTTGAATATTTGAAGAATCAGTAAAAATATTCTCTCTTCTTCCTCCTTTGGTTGTTTTTCCTTGTGTTAACTCTTGTAGGGTAGTTTGGATAGCTAGGTGAGCCTTTGGCCCTAGTTATTCATCCTTTTCCTATGTCAATTGGTATTATAGCTTGAGGTTCATCCTTGTGGAGATTGGATCATGTAGAACCCTAATTTGGATTTGGTTGTAGGGTGGTAGATCTACGGATTTGACCTATAACTTGCAGAGGGTTACGGTCTTGTAGGAACCTGATTTGTAAAGATGGTTCATGGTAGAAAAATGTTGATGATGCTATATTGGATCAGTTGTGACAAATTGTAGCTAGATTAGATGTCATGAAAATATTCCAAAGGAGAGGAGCACACCTTGATGATATAAGTGATAATGAAGCAGTAGCACCAAACCATAATCCAAAACTTGAAGAAGATCAAGATGAGGAAAGATTGTTGCAAGTGTTGTCTAGGGATTATTCAAAGCCTGCTGTAGAATTTGTTCCTTATGATGAAAAATTGGACACCAATGCTATGTTGGATTGGATCTCTAATATGGAGAATTTATTTGTGTATGAAAACACTCATGATAATAGAAAGATGAAGATTGTAGTCACTAGGCTGAAAGGTCATGCATCACTATGGTGGAAGCACTTGCAAACTTATAGACAAAGGAGAGGAAAGGAGAAGATTAGAACTTGGCCAAAGATGGGGAACAAGGTAAAGAAAAAATTCCTTTATGCTAATTACCAAGTTAGCTTGTTGAGAAAGATGCAAAATTTGAAGCAAAAAGACATAACTATGAAAGAGTATACTGAGGAATTCTATAGACTGGGCATCAGATCTAGACATGTGGATGATGATGTTGAGAAAATTGCAAGGTACATACATGGATTGGGATCTAGAATACAAGATGAAATAAGTTTTGAGAAGTTGGAGAGTGTGGAAGAAGCATACCGATATGCTTTGAAGGCTGAGGAGATCTTGACAAAGAAGCATGAACAAAGACAAAGAGGTAGAGGTGGTAAATTCCAAAGAGGCAAAGGTAGATCTTATGGTGAAGGTGGAAAATCTAAAAGTTCTATGTAGGATAAAGGCAAATCTAAATGGAAGAATGATGAAAAAGGAAAGACCAAATGTAAAAGTGACAATTCTTACTGAGGAGGCACTAATTCTTACCGAGGAAGAGGTAATTCTTATTCTAGAGATGGATTTCATGGTAATTGTTTTAGATGTGGAAAAGAAGGGCATATATCTTTTGAATGTAGATCCTTTAAAAGTGGACAGAATAATAGAAATGTTGTGATTCAAGAAGACATTGAGAGTTCACCAAGTGGACCTGAGGCTAGAGAAAATCTGATGGTGAGAAGAACCTTATGTAATAAAGGAAGTGATGAGGAACCTATTTTAAGGAGAAGTCTTTTCAAGACAATATTTAAGATGGCTAGAAAATGTTACAAAGTGATCATTGACATTGGAAGTTATACAAATCTGGCATTAGAGGAGCTAGTTACAAAGTTGCAATTGCAGAGGCTAAAACATCCCAAACCTTATCATGTTTCATGGATCAAAGATGAGCATAAGAAATTGGTAAGTGAACAATGCCTTGTGAAGTTCAAAATTGGAGATTACTTTGATGAATTTTTGTGTGATATTATGCCCATGGACTGTTGTCATATTTTTTTGGGTAGACCTTGGCAATATGATAGATATGTTGTACATGATGGAAGATTAAATCAATATACTCTTTGGGTAAATGGGAAGAAACAAACATTGTTGCCTTTGATTGAAAGTCTAGATGAGGTTAATTGTACTGCGGTAAAAATTTGCATGGTTAATGAGAAACAATTTGAAAAGGAATCAAGTATGTTTTTCCATAGTTCTTAGAGGACCGAGTGTTGGTAGTAATGGCCAAGTAGTAGAAGCTAGTAATTATCAAGTGATAGTAGATAGTGATAGCCGAGTACCAGTAGAAATTATAGAATTTTTGAATGAGTATAAAGAAATTATTGCTGATGACATTCCTAATGGTTTACCTCCAGTAAGAAGTATAAATCATTATATGGATCTAATTCCTATAGCTAGTTTTCCAAACAAAGCACCATATCGATTGACACCTATAGAGAATGAAGAACTTAACAAACAAGTGCACGAGTTGTTGCAGAAAGGTTTGATCATAGAAAGCTTGAGTCCATGTGTTGTACCTGCTATATTAGCACCCAAAAATAATGGAGAATGAAGAATGTGTACTGATTCTAGAGCCATTAACAAGATAATAGTGAAATATAGGTTTCCTATGCTAAGGATGGATGAAATAATGGATTGTTTGAGTGGAGCAAAGTATTTTACCAAGATTGATTTGAAGAGTAGTTATCATCATATCAAAATTAGAGAAGGTGATGAATGGAAGACTGCTTTCAAAACAAAAGATGGTTTGTATGAATGGTTGGTTATGCCTTTTGGTTTGACTAATGCACCTAGTATTTTCATGAGGTTGATGAATGAAGTTTTGAAAAGATTCTTAGGTAAGTTTGTGATTGTTTATTTGGATGATATTTTGATCTTCAATAAAACTAAAGAAGAGCATCTTGAGCATATCAGACAAGTATTACAGATGTTGAAAGAGGAAAAGTTGTTGATTAATCTAAAAAAGTGTTCTTTTATGCAAGAGGAGATTGTGTATCTGAGATTTGTGATTTTAGCTAATGGCTTGAACATGGATCCTGAGAAGGTTAAAGTAATTTTGGAATGGCATACACCTAAGAATATGAGTGAGGTAAGATCATTTCATGGTTTGGCTAGTTTTTATAGAAATTTTATAAAGAATTTCAGTGTTGTTTGTATAGCTATGATTGAAACAATGAGGGGAGATAAATAGGAATTCAAGTGGGCACATGGAGATGATAAGAGTTTTGAGACTTTGCAACAAAAGGTTTTTGAATTACCTATATTGGCTTTGCCTAATTTTAACAAAGTATTACAAGTTGAATGTGATGCAAGTGGTAATGCAATAGGAGCTGTATTAAGTCAATAAGGTAAGCCTGTTGCTTTCTTTAGTGAAAAGTTGAATGATGCTAAAAGGAAATATTCTGTGTATGATCAAGAATTTTATGCTATTGTTCAAGCATTAAAGAAGTGGAGACATTATTTGATGCCTAAGGAATTTGTGTTTTATACTAATCATAAAGCTTTATAGTACTTGGGAAGTCAACATAAATTGAATCAAAGACATATGAAGTGGGTTGAGTATTTGCAAAGTTTTACATTTGTCATTAAGCATAAGAGTAGAGCTACTAATAGAGTTGTTGATGCATTGAGTAGAAGACATTCTTTGTTGACTGAAATGAAGGTTTAAGTTCTTGGTTTTGATGGGATGAAAGAGTTATATGATGCTGATCCTAATTTTTCTGAGGTGTGGAGAGAGTACAAAGCACCAAATCTAATAGACCACACAAGTAAGTATGATGAATATTTCATTCAAGAAGGTATGTTGTTCGAAGATATTCAGTTTTGTATTCCTAGAAGTCCTATGAGGTTGAATCTAATTAAGGAAAATAATAGTGGTGGATTAGCTAGACATTTTGGAATTGATAAGACATTAAGTTTATTGAAAGAGAAGTATTATTGGCCACAAATGTATAAGGATGTTCAGAAATTTGTAAAGAGTTGTGGAGTTTGTCAAGTTGCAAAGGGATTGAGTCAAAATACTAGTTTGTATACACCTATTTCTATTCCTAAGAAACCTTGAACTAATATCAGTATGGATTTTGTTATTGGGTTGCCTAAGACAATAAAAAGGTATGATTCAATACTTGTAGTGGACAAGTTTTCTAAGCTAGCTCATTTTATACCATGTAAGAAGACATTAGATGCTAAGCATGTTGCTAAAATTTTCTTTAAGGAGATTGTGAGATTGCATGGATTACTAAGAAGTATTATTTCAGATAGAGATAGTAAGTTTGTTGGTTATTTTTGGAAGACTTTGTGGAAGAAGATGGGTATTGAGTTGAAGTTCAATTCAACATTCCATCCATAGAAAGATGGATAGACAGAGGTTGTGAATAGAAGCTTGGAAAATTTGCTAAGATTCTTAGTTGGGAATAAGCCAAGTAATTGGGAGATGGTATTGGCACAAGCTGAATCTGCATATAATAATTCTATGAATAGGAGTACAAGGAAGACACCTTTTGAGATTTTTATTGGAATGCATCCTATAGGTATATCAGATTTGAGAGATGTTGCTGGTGAAGAAAAGAAAAGCACTACAGGAGAAGAATTTGTTGATTTTATGGAGTCTTTGCATAAGGAAGTGAAGTTGAGGTTGGAACAAAGTAATCAAAAGTATAAGGAGAATGTTGATGAATCTAGAAGACACCATGATTTTCAAGTTGGTGATGAGGTGATGGTTCATCTAAAGAAAGGAAGATTCCTAGTTGGAACATAGATCTTGAAGAAGTTTGATAGTGTTAATGCTTATGAAGTTGAGTTACCTGATGACATGGATATATCTCCTATATTCAATATTGCTGATTTGTATAAGTATCATGAGTCAGAGGATGAAGTTGTTGTATCAAATGATTATCCTAAGAAGTAGATTGAAGAAGTTGAACAGATATTGGATTAGAGAGTTGGCAAGAGTACAAGAGGAAAAGATTACTATGAATATTTGGTGAAGTAGAAGAATAGACCTATTGAAGATGCTTCATGGATTTCTCAATTTGAGTTGAATTCAACTCAGGTTGGGACATCTCAATGATTTAGGAGAATCATTTCTTTCAACCCTAGTTGTTTGATGTAGGAGCATCCTGGGTTGCCTTGTTATCCTACTCATTTTGTTCATTTTGTAGTTCCTTCATGTGCCTAGCAGTCCTTCATGTGCCTAGTAGTCCTTCATGTGCCTAGCAGTTCCTTCATGTGCCTAGTAGTTCCTTCATGTGCCTTGGAGTCCTTCATGCACCTAGTAGTTCCTTCATGTGTTTAGTAGTCTTTCATGTGCATAGTAGTCCTTCATGTGCTTAGTAGTTCCTTCATGTGCCTAGCAATCTAGTTTTCTTCATGTGCCTAGCAATCCCATTTTCTTGATGTGCCTAGCAATCTAGTTTTCTGCATGTGCCTAGCAATCTAGTTTTCTTCAAATACCTAGTAATCTTGTTTTCTTCATGTGCCTAGCAATCTAGTTTCCTTCACTTGCCAAGTTATTGTAGCAATTCCTTCATGTGTTGAGTTACTATAGCAATTCTTTCATGTGTCGAGTTAACTAGTGTATGTTGAGTGACTCTTCATGTATTGAGTTACTCAGTGTATCTTGAGTGTTTCTTCATGTGCCAAGTTACTCAGTGTATGCCAAGTGTTCCTTCATGTGCTAAGTTATCTAGTGTATGCCAAGTGCCAGTAATTGGACATGATTTTTGTGGGTTGACTTGTGGAATTTATTTTGTTCATGACATTTATATTAAGATCTTTTCTTGGGATGAGTCCAGACCATTGTTGGGTTAGACTTCCTCTTATCTAATGTTCTAGAATGATATGTAAGCCATTTTAGCAAGTATAAATAGAGTGTTTGGGCTTAGAGTTAGGCAAGTTTTTGGAGAAGAAAATTTGAGAGTAGAACTAAAGGTGCAAAATTGTTGTTGGATCTTTGTATATGAATGTATTGTAATTGGTCGGAACCCAGAAGGCCTTACAGTTGGGCATGTATGTTGAATATTTGAAGAATCAATAAAATTATTCTCTCTTCTTCCTCCTTTGGTTTTTGTTCCTTGTGTTTTCTTCCATTGTGGTAACTCTTGCAAGGTGGTTTGGATAGTTGGGTGAGTCTTTGGCCCTAGTTATTCATTCTTTGCTGGCATCATATATAAATAAGATTTTGGGCCTAAGGATCATCTTTTGAGTCTCCTTCCTCATGTATAAATAATTTTATTTTTTAACCTTAATGATCATCATTTTATTTATTATATTTTGGTGAACCCATCACTTTCATGCTTTTTACCTTTCGATATCAGTGCTAGATTGCATTATTTCATTGTGGGTACAAATTTACTTCCCTTTTGCATTCTCTATTTGATTGCATTCCCATTGTTGAGATCTATTTATATGTTTTTTAAGCATGTGAAACTCTCTAAAATTATTTGATGTGTAATCACTTATGTTATTATTTCTTCTTATAGGCTATACATTGAATACATGGTTTAGAAATAACCTCATAAAATTCATTATGTTTGTTTTATTTAATGATGTTATTTCATATGGAATAATGAGGTTAATTAATATCAATATTATTTATAAGTTATATTTCAAAACCACTATAAATATTTAATGCCTATTTCATCTTCGACTTTTAAGTAAATTCATCAAATATAAAGAATTATATAAAAAAAATTGTTAATGGTACTAGTATTAATCCTCCTAATCTCTTTACTCCTACTCAAGCCCAAGATATAACCAGTACCTTTAGATCTTTCCATAATATTTTACAAAATAATCATGATCCATATATTAGACATTTTCTACATGGTTCCTCCTTCATAAACTACTAAGGATAGGAGTACCATGAATGATATTACTCCTTCTATTCCTCCTTAAACTACATATTATCATTCCCCTTGAGGTTTACATTAAAATATACTTGCACTACAAGATATGATATCATCACTCACAAAGGATATAAAGCTTAAGGACTTGGTATTAATGAACATGGATTTAACGATCTCATTAGTATTCTTCACAAAAATAATACAGTTTGTTTAGGTTTTATCTCTCCTCCCAATCCTTCTCCATACCTTACTCAAGATCCCATAATAGAAATACCTATATCTTTTCTTCCTACTATCATCCATAGTCTTAAAGATATTTTATATTCCTTTGATTGATATCAACAACTTGATCTTCTTCCTCCCACAATAGATTATCCTTCTTTAACCTCCAACAATTATCTTAAAGGATCTCAAGTTCCTTATGTTTATTAATGTCTCCCATATTCATCCCAACCTAAATATCATCTTGATATTACCTTTCCCAAACCATCTATCCATATATATACTTTCAGCTATCACTTATCTTTGGAAAAAATGGTCTATTGGAGACTTAAGTTTAATCCTAAGATAGTATTTAATTATAGAAATTTTCTAAGGGGAAAATTAAATTTAAAGGTGACTTTTTGTATTTCTATCACCCTAGAAACAATAATTTTCTTTGTAATTTCACTCAGTTTAGAGATTTCTTTCAAGATTTCCTTGATAAGAGTCTTATTCAATCTACTACAGATATTGTTCATTTTCTTAAACCAATGGTTCATAATTATCTTTTATTTACCCTATTGTGTGGTTCTCCATATTATTTTAATGAGAATGAGGACAAAATAATATGGTCCTATTTCTTGTCCTTCTTAATTATGGGGAAAGGTTCATCATTTGTTTCTTAGAGATTTGTTTCCCTCCCATGATTGGCATGTGCTTTCTTAGAACATATTTCCCATTATAAATTTTTAGCTAGAAAGTGTGCATATCTCATATCCATTTGGTGAGCTTAAATATGTCATTTTTTATCTTTAATTATGGAACCAACATTCTTTTTGAATTTGAATATTTTATATTATGTCCTTTTCTTCAAAGGATTGTGTGTTCTATACAATTATATTTATAACCCCAATTACAACCTTATCCATGTCTTACAAGAATATGAATTTTACAAGAGATCTATTTAGTTAGATTTATATTGTCTCTTGCTTCTACTTCTCCTCCTAAGGTTTCATTATCTCTTTATTTTTCATCTCTTTCATGTCCTTCCACATATATATTTATTATGTATTACCTTTGATCTTTGTTAATCTTAGCATCCTTTTTACAATGCTTCCATACTTGAAAGTGCATATAATTGGATTGCATGCTAAATCCATATGCATGGTATCCTATCTTTTACCTTTCATTTATTTATATTTGAAATTATTTTATGCCCTAAAAGGGTATTTTTATCATCCTATAATCATCTATGGAATCAATATTTCTTTCTTAGGTTATATGTGATATCTTTTCTAACTTATATTTTTTTTTAGAAGCTTCCTTTATTTTATGACTTAGTTTTCTTAAAATGGTGTATCTATTATAAAATAGATATCATTTAAGATGTAGTATACATTTTATCTTTCCTTTAAATACTATGAGAAATTTTTTGTACCTTCTTTCTCTTTTGTCTAGCGACCTTCTTTTTATAGTACAATTTTACTTATTTACTATATGACATTCTTTTCATTTAAGAAATTGTTGTTTTGATTGGGATTCTCTCTTATACAAGAGTTATAAATCCTAGGTCATAAGTTCTTTATTTTAAAAATGTGTTCATTATAGATTAATTCCCTTACTGTATAGTTCAAAATTTGTCATTCTTCATCAAGAATCCTTATTTCACATAGTGATAGGGGATTAATCTATGCATTCTTTTTCTCTTCCTCCATTCTATCTTGAAGATTTTATTTTTGTTCAATAAATTCTCTTGAAGCATGATGTATTATAGACAACATATTTTCCTTTCAAGGGTCTCTTCTCTTAAGTTACAATCCTTTCAATCTTTGGTTTTAGCTTAAGAGATTGCACATTGTTAGGTAAGATTGTGGCATACATTGTTGTTTTAACCTGATATATCCTTGTTAATAGAATTGGTATCCTTGATTGTCTTCATTATAATTCATACTATGTATTCATTACAAGGATGAGAACATATATATGACTCCCCTTAGAAAAAATCATCATGCATTTATAATTTTTTAATTTTAAAACTGATCCTTAATAGGTATAAGTTGTCCTTATCCAAACTAATATCAATGGATATACCAAACCCTGATCCATCCATGGAGAGCACAAGTATAACCAATACCCATGGTGACATATTGATTGATCTTTGGATGTTCATATAGACTAGTCCTTATGATGTAAGAGGTTCAAACCCTTTTAGGAGGAGCACATGTAGACAATCAAGAAAAATATACTATAAGGTGTAAATTTTTTATAGGATTAACTAGCATGGCATACCAATTTGATAGAAATTTCTATCCTATATTTTATGTAGTTGACAATAATACACACAAATCTTACTAGTAAAGGTAATCATCTCTCTCTCTCTCTCTCTCTCTCTCTCTCTCTCTCTCTCTCTCTCTCTCTCTCTCTCTCTATCTATCTCTCTCTCTCTCTCTCTCTCTCTCTCTCTCTCTCTCTCTCTCTCTCTCTCTCTCTCTGTGTGTGTGTGTGTGTGTGTGTGTGTGTGTGTGTGTGTGTGTGTGTGTGTGTGTGTGTGTGTGTTTGTGTGTGTGTGTGTGCGTGTGCGCGCGCGCGCGTGTGTGTGTGTGTGTGTGTGTGTGTGTGAGAGAGAGAGAGAGAGAGAGATTATTGGTGATTCTCTTTTTTTTTTTATGTGATCACTTGTACTCTTGCAATAGATTTCTAGATATGATATTAGTGGGTGAGCTATTTTTTAATCAATCTCTTTCTCACTAGTCAATTTGGAGTTTCTTTTTAATTTCTTTCATGTCTTTGTCTTGCCTTCTCTATTCTTGGGTAAAAACACAAACATGTGTCACCGTTTATAAGGAAAAAGGATCCCAGAACATAAATTGTTCACCTCCAATGACATAAAAATAGTATTTGTGTTTAGAATTTGGAGATGGTGTAAACTAATGAAATCTGTGAAATTGAATGAATTTTATGCCTATAATTTTTTAAAAAAATTAGTACGATATTTTTAATTTTTTTTTAAAAATTGAAGTCCTTTTTTTAAATTGTGAAAAATATCGGGTGTAGTTCCCATCAAATAAGTATATGGAAATCATTTTTTTTTCTCTAATTTGAATATATGTTATACATGACATGTATAGCTAGAGAAGAAAAAAATGAATATTGGTTTTTGATGTGTATTTTCCTTCTATATGTACTCAAGGTTGACTTGATAAAAAGCCAACAACTTTTTCCTCCCATCAAAACTTCACTATCAAATCTACACCTTTTTTCTTAAAAAAATTACATATTCTTAAAGAGGACTCTCTCCTTTAGGGATGAATATAACTTTTTTTAATGATTTACTATTATTTTTCCCTTTTAGGAGGGAGAATCTTCTCAAGTTGTGATATTGCTATCTAGATTTAACTATGTAGTTTTTAAGTCAATCTCATTGACCCATATATCATGAGTAGTGATTCACACATGAATAATCTCTCATGAGAATAAATAGAACACTTAGCAGTCATTGGATCTAGGTGATCCTCATAGAGGTGAAGCACTAGCACTTCTCAAGAGGTCACCCATCCTAGTTCTACTCTAGCTCAAGCACACTGAACTATGAAGTTCAATCTATGGTTAAACCTACTCTTCTTGCAACCCTATTTGTAAGTCTCGGTGCTTCACCTCTACGAGAATCACCTAGATCCAATGATTTCTAAGTGTTTTATTTATTCTCATGAGAGATGAATTCATGTGTGAATCACTACTTATGATAAATGGGTCAATGAGATTGAGTAAAAGACTACACAATTAAATCATGATAGAACTATCACAATTTGACTTGCTATGGAAAATATCCCCTACTTATCTTCTCAAGTTTTAAAATACTTATTTATAGTATTTTGGAATCATAACCTATTATAACTAATCAAAACATTGTGAAATTTATATAATGATGATATTGGATGTCAGATTATAGAGAAATGAGATTTAACTAGAATAGGTTTATAGGTTCTAAACGGTGACATAGATCTATTCTTTTACCCTATTTTTCTTTTACTTTTACTTTTTGTGCCCTTGTGTATGGATGTTGAGTTAGGATCCTTAGTTTGGGTGCTTATGCCCTTAGACTCTATGATTTCTCATCTATTTTCATTTTTTTTTCAATCATCTTTTGTATCTCATGTCTTCCTTTACTATTAACATGATCTTGTCTCATACTTGCATTGAAGTTGGGGGTCAATGTATCATCCTAAAAATTAAGCACTTACTTTTTATCTATTTTTAGACTTTGTATTCCTCCTTAGTGTGGTCCTTGTCATTGATATCTTGCATTGCATTCAATTACATACATCATTTAAGTCAAGAAGATTTTCTGTTCCTTTAAGGTTTCTCAAGACTCTATGTTGGTTATAATTTCTATGCAATGTCTATAATCTTTCATTTATTAATCCATCTACCCAAATTTAAGTTCCCTCTCTCATTTTCATTAGCGTAAGGTAGGATCTAAAGTCTCTCTTCCCCTAGAACTTATCTTGGATAATTCAACTCTTCAATGGAATTTTATGTAGTTTTATTATGTGTCATACTAAATTTCCCCAAATCAATTAAGGCTTTATTGCTCCCTGCACCTTTGCCTTGAAATTTGTTCATTATATTAGCTCACCTTGGAGTGAGCAATACTTAGTATGGGTCACCTAGGGTTGACCTATACTCTAGAAGGCCCATTTCAAGGATTATGGGATTAATAAAAAATAAAAAAATTTCTACCTAGTGGAGTATCTATAAAAGGAGGCACCCTCTCTTCATTTTTACATACACTTCATGACTTCCAAGAAATCATTAAAATCTATCAAGATATCAAGAGAAAGAATTTAAGGATTCCAAGAAAGATATAATTAGTTGATGAAATTTATCCATCATCATCAAATATGTATTTCCTTCCATGTATCTATTTTTTTCTACATTAAAGACAATGATGTTTTTCGATTAAGGGAGAAAATCTAAATTTGCCTATTTAATTATTATCTATTTAATAAAAAACATTAAATGTTTAAAAGAATATACAACATGAGGTTTCATGTTAGATGATTTCTATTTGGTTCTTGACTTGAGTCAATGCTATTGCATCAACATACATGGTTACATTCTAAGAAACAAAAAGTATTTACATGTATGATATAGTTCATTATTGTTTTATTTATACTACACAATATAATTTCCTCATTTTTATTTAGAATTTAAAGGTTAGTTCCTAAAGAAGTGATTAACCAAGGAAAGCCCCATTTTCCAAAAGAAACCAATTTCTCTTGTATACAATTACAAATTCATGACATTTCAAAAGTTATAGATCTATAAGTGTGGTCTCAATCAAATTCCCATGACCTATTTTTTTAGCCTTCATAGGTAACCTTGGCCATTGTACATGTGGAGAATTCCCCCAATGTGCAAGAACCTCATGGAGGTGGACTACTGTGAGTGACACCTTGTTTGTTTCTACTTGAATCTACATCATTACATTATTGCATTTAAAAGCTTTAATGTACATAGAGGCATTTATATCAAGAAAGTTGTGAGAAAATAAGACAACATTTAAATCTTTCTAGAGAATTAAAAAAATCTCCATTCTAAAAACATTCTAGATCTTGGAATGTTTAGATGGGAGCCTAGGTGAATCCCCCATAACAACGATATGACAAGAGGCTTCTAGGCCTTAAGGCTTGAAGAAATCATGAATCTAATCCTAGTATTGTTGGGTACATCTACAGAACCAAAAAATATGTAGAAAGCTTTCTAGTTGCCCACAAAAGGGACATATAGGGTCAAGAACACTCAAATGCCTAAGTTGTAGTCCCAAATCCAACCTCTAAAAGATGATGCACCAAGAAAGGTACATAATTTTTGGCTTTGTGATTTCTTTCCAAATAGTGGTAAACCTAAGACTTCAAGTCTTTTGAGAGGATTGTGAATGCCAATGCTAGTTGAGAAGAACAAACATAGATAGGTGAGGAACCAGCCACCCATAACTAAAATTTGGTTTGTAGCTAGTCATAAGAGTGGAAGGATACCACGTCCAATTCTTCCACCAAGGTTTAGATGACTGAATACAAAGCTTGTGCAATATATAGGGAGGCATCGTAAAAAATAGAATATCAAATGTCTGTCAATCACGATGAGAAATTTAGAATTGCACCTGCATATCCTCCCATGAGAGAAGTCTTGTGGTGAATCTAAAAAATAATTCCTTGGGGGTCTTTATGCCACATTTGAAAAAATGTAGAGTGATGGTTCCTTTCACTTTAGCTAGAGGCACCCCTGGAATAGAAAATGGTGGGGCGGGGGGGCACCACAAACTATGTTGGTTCATGGAGAGCCCATTTTTGAACCCATCTCTAGTCCAACTAAGCCATGACTTGATGGATTACCAAGATTTCCAAATGCTCTTAATTGCAGAGGTACCCTTGATTTGTACAAGTTCAAAGGTGACTAGAAGTGTTTGAAAGTTAATCCCTTCCAAATAGGATGGTTAATCAAGAATCTTGAAGAAATATAATATCACAAAAGAATCTTTCAAGCCTCATTTTTAGTGAGAGCTTGAATGATGCACTTGGCACATAGAGAAACACCTTTCTTTTGAGTAGAAAGTAGCTCTAACCTTCCAGAATCTTTACGCAACTAAAAAAAATCCCACACTACCTTGTGGAAGCCATGGTGAGATACATTTGAAGCCTAAAATAAAATCACATAGAAAACACTCAATCTTGAGATAGGAGGCCTTTAAAGGATCCCAATGGGAGGAATAGTACAAATGCATAACAGCCAGCACCTTAGAGAGAAACCATGATTTTCCAACTAAGGAGAGTGGTTTAGTTCAATCTAGTATTCCAATTTCTTCTCAATCTTGGCCAAGACTACATTCCAAAGCTCCACAAGGGGAAGCTTGAAAGGAAAAGGAGATGCTAAGAAAGAAAAAATAAATTTTGTGTTGCACCTATTTTCATTGGAATAAAGTGAGCCATAAAAGTTAAGGTAGGAAGGACTATCGATAGCAAAGAGTCTCCTACCATTGAATGGTTGAGCCAGATGCTAAGAAAAAATTCCTCATCCTCAATGAGGCTATGGAAGGAATCATTTGAAATGTGTCCATTGCCTAGCTAGTTAGAATAATTAGCAAGAGTAATGGCATGCACACAACCCACCAAAATGGTATTGGCAAGAAAATAACCAAACTATTCTATAGCCAAAACATAGAGAGAGGGTGCAACTGGGAACCCTTGAAAAATAGACTTGAAGAGCCCAAAGGCCTCATATTGTTGCCCATTAATTATGATGCACGTAAAGGCATCCCCAAAAAGAATTGGCACAAATTGTAAGGAAATAGGACCAAACCCCAAAGCTTACAACATGGCCACAATGAAGAGCCATTCAATCTGATCAAACCTTTCACAAAATCAATCTTGAGGAACAAGGACTATTTTTTGGACTGACAAGCTCACTCTGTACCCTCCCAAAATGTGATGATGTTATCCAGAATATACCTAGATTTAATAAATCTAGATTGTTCAAGGTGCCCAATCTGTAGCAAGAGATTGCAAATGTTGAGGGAGAGCACCCTAGGAATGATCTTATTGGAGACATTCAAAAGTGTGATGGGCCTCTAGTTACAGATATCCTTTGGGTCACTAGCTTTAGGTATGAATTTGATGTTTCCTTTATTAATCATGCTCCCTACAGGTTGTGAAAGGAGAGCTTTGAAAGAAAGACTTTGTGCAAATTAGGACCAATGTCTTCCCAAAATGCTTTATAAAGTTCACAAGGGAAGGCATTGCATATAGGGGCTTTATCATCTTCCATGGAAAAAATTCCTCTTTTAGATCATCAAGCATAAGATTCTTCTCAAAAAAAGTGTAATACTCTGATGCAACACTATTAGGAGTAACAAAAATGCAAGATTGGAAGACTTTCTCTTACATAGTAGAAGTACCCTACATAGTTAAAATTTTGTCATAATGGCACCAAAATCCTGGAGAATATTTGGAAACTCACACAAAGTTTATTGACCTTCCTTGATTCTCATTATGCCAAAAATAGAGTGGCAAGCTCAAAGAGCTTGAAAAAAACTCTTTTGAATCCTAGTCACCAACCTCCAACTATTGGAGATGAGCCTTGATCTAAGCTCCCTAAGAAGAATAGATATCTGAAACTTTCTTCTAGTGATGGAGGTGGGTAGGTTGGGTCTACAAATCTATATCAACGAGATTCATGGCAAGGGCTTAAGAGGTCATACAAAGATCTTTACTAGTGGCCTCATAAGATCTATAGTGATACTTATCCAACTATATACCATAAATGCAATTAAATCTTGTAGTGTGAGTCATGGCATCATTCCACCATTGAATCCACCCAACATGCCTATGGGTTTGAGACTCAATATTCTAAATGTGTAAGATATGTGTAAAGGTGGGAACATGGGATAGCATAGAAGTGTTGAGATAGAATTGTATTTTGCATGGATGGGGCTTAGTTGTGTGCCAAATGATGGAAAAGAATATGGAAGAGTGATCTGACAAGGTCACATCTACCAGGGGAGTGATAGGTTAATCTCTCTCTTCAAAGAAAGAAATAAAAGATTGAGTTGTAAGCATAGCATAGTCAAGCCTCATAAACCCCCTATCAATACCAGCTCAAAAGTTGGACCAAGTATGCCAAACCCCACTAAACCAGTCATTGTTTGCATTGGAATAAAAAGGGCACAATTTACTATACATGTAGAACTAGGTTTCTCTTTCACAAACTAACCATCAAAAAGGCTTATGTCCTTCCTTGTCACTAACCAACTCAACCATATTGAAGTCCCCACAAAAGGCCTAGGTGTTAGGTGGCACATGATCCATCATCCAATGTCATAGGTGTGAATGCTCCATGGCATCATTGGGATCATAAACATTAAAATACCAAAAGAATGATTCTAAGAAGACAACAAAATCTAGACAATTCTCTGCATGGGGTATGAACTATGCAAAATAATTGAAGAAAGTAAGCAAAATGAGAGAAGATTAATTACACTACCTCGACTAGCTTCATGTTGAGAAGAAAGCATGGCGCTCTCTAGAAAAATTTCATGGGAGGATGAATTAATAAGAAACCCATCAATTTTTACTTCCAGAAGGAAAAGGAAATCCAGGTTACCAAGCCTATGCCTAGTATCACAAACAAAATATTTTCAAGAGAGATTTGTTATCCCCTACACATTTCCTAAGAGAAAATTTGTCATAAACTAGCTTGCATGTCATCCTCATTCCCCAGAGAGGAGAACTTGTTATGCAAGAACACAAAGGAATATTGAAATGAAGAATCTCCAATGCAGATGGCCCTTTATTATTACCCATTGTTAGAAAGCTCATTTTGGCCTTCTAGGCTACAAGAGCAATGAAGAGACTGTGAGGAAATTATTCAAGCTACTTATGGTGCTCAAAACTGAGTGATTTGGGGATCAGTATCATGAGGATCTTCCATTACCTAAGAAGTAGGGTTTGAAGGAGATAGATGAATGAGTAGAGGAATCAAAGAGACTAGTGGTGCCATGCTTGCAATGAGTCATCCAATACTGTGCAATGAATAATGTAATTTGGTAGCAACATTTCCTTTACCTTTTTTGACAAAATTGGTCCACTCATATTTATTCATGGCCATAGCAAGATTATCTTCCAAGGTTGGATGATGGTTACACTCTAATAGGGTACAATGCCTAACCTTATGTTTAAGGAATTGGAAATGATAGCAAGTGTTTAGAAGGTCTAAAGTTAGAGAACCTTTTCATTGAAGGTGGGACTACTAAATTGAATCTTCATAATTTCTTTGAGGTCCCTAGAAATGTTATCCACAACATAGACCGTACACTAAGGGAAAGCATTGTAAAAGTAGTCCTTCCCAAGGCATATCACCTTGTTGATAGTTTATTCAATAGCTTGCAAGAATGACCAACATGGGATTGGGAACCTAGGAAACTTGCCCAAAATTGGAACTTTAAGGTTGCAGGCATTATAGACAATAAAGTCTCAAGACCCTCTCTATAAAAATAAAATGGATGACCTAACAAGCTAGGGGCCATTAGAAAGCACATGCTCAGCCTAACTAGGGTTATAAATATATATATATATATATATAAAATCCCTTGGTAAGGTTTTAAACACCCTCAAGGTGGACACCACTGGGTGTCTAGACCTTGCAAACCCACTCTCTAAGCATGCTTTCAAAAGGAATGATCAACAAAATAGACTATTAGAGTTTGTTACTCAATCCATGCAAATGAAGAATCAAAATCCTTAGCATTGAGAAAAATATTAGTAGAGGAGTTACCTCATGGAACACCTTGGGAACAAACTTTTATAGACATTTTCTTAGAGCAGCTATTAGCACCAATAACAATAGCTCCAACACTAGCATCAACTATTGGGACAAAGAAGTTTGAGGCCATTATAACCTAAAACAAATTCCTCTAGGAAATGTGGTATGATAGTTAGCGAAAATGAAAGTTTCAGAGGAAAGCCATACTGTAATATCTCTAGATTTTTAAATATATAATTTATTTTAGAACTATTCATAAAAATAAATTTAATTAATCTTATCTTGTTATTTTATTTAAATTTAGTATAGGTTCAATATTTAGTTTAATTTATATTAGGTTAAAGGTTTTATTTGTTTGATTGGTGGAATTATGACTCTATTTGAAGTAAGGTTTCAATCTAGATTGACTTAGTATTTAGTTAGGTTTAAATGTGTTGGGTTACATTTCAATTTGGGTTAGCATTATAATTTGGTTGTTATTTAGTTAGAGTAATTTTTAGGATATAATTTGATTTTATATTTAACTATGATCGAGATTAAAATTCAATTTAGGTTATTGTTGGTTTTCTATTTAGTTTAACATATTGATCCAATCTCCATAATGTAGGAATAAAGTTCTCTTTGGTTTAATAATAAATTAGTCTAGGTTTAAAATTCAATTTAGCTTAAAGTGATCAATTGGATTATATTTTGTTCATGGTTAGGGTTCAATTTAGTTTAGTGTCAACATTAGGGTAATTAATTTATTCATAGGGCTCAATTTTGTTTATTGTCAAATAAGTTATCATAGTTTATTTGGTATTTAGTTTAGTGATATGTTTGGGGCATGAGTTGGTTTGAGATTTGGGTTGAAAATTTGATTTATTTTATTATTTAATTAGGATTAGGCTTAGGGTTCAACATATTTTAGTCTTGGATGTAATTTTCTTTATTATTTTGATTACACAATGTGAGATTAGATGACTTGAATCCATTTAAAAAGTAACATCAAGTATAAATAATAGGAGGAAAGGAATCCACAAAAGGTGGATTCAAAAAGGTATTGAAGGAAGTAGAAATGGTTGGGAACCAAGTACCTAAGAGAATAGAACTAAATTTAAAAAGCAAAGGGATTTAGGCATAAACGCTTATCTAGCAACATGAGATGACATATCTCTCTAGAGAAAGGAGGAATAAGGAAGAAAGAAATAGAACAAAGCCTCAAGAAGAAACTCTTACTCCCACTACTCAAAATAGGTCAAGATAGCATAGTAACATTATATGTCAGTATTTGAAATAATTCAGCCACCTCCAAAGGATGAATCTCCTAAAAGTAAAAACCAACCACTAGCTATCACCTATAACCCAAGTAAAAACTAATAGAAGACAATCCACGTAAACAGGTTTGAATACACTTCTATAGGATTCATATGAGGAATAAGCCGAAATAGAATGAATACAATCATGAGAGAAGGGAAACAAGACCACCCAAGATTGAAGCAACAAGACTCACCATGAGAGGGAAATGAGAAATCTCCATCTCTACAAGGGAAATATTGAGATTAGAATCCAAGTATTGACTTATGCCATAAATACACTAACACAACTCAAGAAAAACCCTATACTAAAGAGGAGAGAAGAGGTGGAGCTTTGTTGTGAGGGGAAAGGGAAAGATCTATTTAAAACAACAAGCACTCACCAAAAGAGGGATTTGGTGAAGCCATCAAAGAACCTTTGAGGTAACAAGGGTAGAGTACTATAGTATTCGAAATAAAAATAAAATAAATCAAATCCATCCACAAAGGGGACACCAAAAGAAATATGGGGAAGAACCCTATATGTTTAGAATTTTTGATCCAACCAAGTACACCACATCTAACTAAAACTTATCTACCCCCATCAAAGGAATGAAAGAATGGATAAAGAAAGGCATCATCCTATTGAAAATATAAGGTAGGATAGTTACTAAGAGGGGAGGGGTGCATCGAGAACCAATAAAACTTTAACTCACTTCACTAATTAATCCTTTATATATTATTCTAATCTAATTGCATGCATGAAAGAATGAAAGCAATAAAACATTAATAATATTTTGACACAAGATATGGTGACTAAGAAACCTTACAAATAGAAAGTAAAATTCGAGTGGGGATGATACTCACAAGCTTTAGTATTGCAATATGAAGTTGGTCTATTAAGGCTTACAATTGACCACTTCTGGTGATCTACCCTATTAGGAGAAATAAGGATTGTTAGTTCCACCTTGTTAAACAATTTACAAACATACAGTGAAGTATGCACTCTTTTAGTGGATTAGGAAAAGACTATTAAGTCCACCCTGTTAAAGGATTTAATTGATGCACCTATTAGAATGAATTAGTGGTTGATCTATGATCTATAATTATTATTTGTTGAATGAGTTTCCTTGAATTATAATGATCACCTGACTGTGATAGATAAGTATTTTCTTTATCATATACTACTTGTAGCCTTATTCAATTCACACTCATCTGCTTCTTACTTCTTCACATAATAATAATACATTTGGATATGATAAAATACATTACATATATCAATCCAATTAATTACATTCTAGAGTTAGTGACAATACCAAATTCATCATAATTCACAAAGTCAGCCCATTGTTGTAACTCAGGCTTAGAAGACAAACTCAGTGATGTTCTGACACTTAGCAAACATTGTCAACACTTGATAGACTCTATCACTTAGTTGAAGTTGAAGCTCAGTCCATACTAATCACTTTGAGTAGTGGGACTCAGTCAGCTCTATATGACTTAGTGAACATTGAGAAACTTGGTAGATACTAAATCACTCAACTGATACTGTATGACTTGGTCAACTTTGGATTCACTTCATTAACACCATGAGCTCAATAGACACTATAGAACATGGTTAACATTGAAAAGCTTGATTAACACGAAGATCCTCATCACTTCTACTAAATAGCTCAATAGACTCTACTATGCTTGGGTGATACCATAAACTATCTTAGATGCTCAGTAGACACTATGAAGATCAACATGAAACACAATCTAACTACTTAGCTTGATATAAACTAAAATGCTTGGTTAACATTGCTAGATGAATGATAAGTTCAATAGAAACTACAGAGCTTGTAGCAATGTAACTAGCCAACTAAGTGTTAAGTCACTAATAAACAAATTGACCTTAATGTCAATAATCTCCCCCTTTGGCATTAGTGACAAAAACACTTATCATACCAAAATCTAAATTCTCACAATTACAAGTAAAAAAAACTTTCTTTATCAACATTCTATGTCTTCAACTCAGTTTTGACTTACTATTGATGTAGCTTGGTAAATTACTATATTTTACAAAATTTCTTTTGCAAACATATTTTCTACTCATCTGTACATGTATCTTCATATTACTACTCCCCCTTACATCTCTCTCTCTCTCTCTCTCTCTCTCTCTCTCTCTCTCTCTCTCTCTCTCTCTTTGTGTGTGTGTGTGTATGTGTATGTATATATATATATGTATATGTATATATATATATATGTGTGTGTATATATATGTATATATATATGTGTATGTGTGTGAATATATATATGTATATATGTGTATATATATGTATGTATATATGTGTGTGTATATATATATGTATTTATGTATGTATATATATGTATGTATGTATGTATGTATGTATATATATATATATGTGTGTGTGTGTGTGTGTGTGTGTGTGTGTGTACACACACACACACACACACACACACACACACACACACACATATGGAGTATGATAGTCTACTCTATATAAATATTATTCTTCTCTCACTTTATCAATAAAATTCTCCTTCTTTTTGTTAATAAACATATCTTCTCCAATACTCTATACAAATAACCTTCTTCTCCCCATTTTTGAAATAAATTCCAAAGGTATATAATATTTATAGGTTAATACCAAAATGTGACAAGAAATTAGTGAATACCCTCAAAACAATTGTCATAGTCTTGTCCCGATTCTCTTGCAATACCTTACTTTTATGCAAGGTTATCTACATTTCTACTAACAATTCTATCATGTGTTCAACTAAGGAGAAGTTATTTTGATGGATGATTGTATGTACATGGCAATGTGCTTTTGTAGTGCATCTTGTTTGGAAGAATCATTCCCTAAATTTTTGCAAGTGTGGCCCTAATTCTGGATTCTTCACTTAACAATTATGCTTGGAGATTTGTCAGATATCTAATCTTTGTAAAGTGTGTAGTACTAAAACTAGGATTAATTGACATCTAATGTGAAATTCCCTTCATATCCTTGTTTATCTTGGATAATTTCTCCTTGATTTCCTATGTAAAGATAGATGTGTCACTCAAATTGATAAATAAAGAAACAACATCATTGACAGATGTTTCTAGTGTAGCAAGAAGAGTAGATAGTTCTAGTTGATCAATAGCAATCTTTTGTGCTACTTATTGCAAAACTTTATTCTAAAATTTTCTCTCAACTCTCTGCAACAATTTTTCTTGCCATTCAATTATTCATTATACTTATGGAAAATTTTAGCTAACTAATCTAGAATAGGTTGTTTCACATCAAACTCAACATTGAGAGCATCAAAAAATATGCTCTTGATGTCCTCAAGGATTTGATTAATCTTTTTCCTCTCTTCTCTAAGCTTATGTTGCTTATCCCTTTTCTTCCAAAGTTCTCCAATGGTATCCATCTTTTCAAGAGTGAGGTTGAAAGTATCCCAATTTGGAATAACAATAGCCTCATCTAGATCAGTGTCTTCCTCTTTACCCTTATCCTTATGAATAATGTTAGAAATGCTTTAGAATAACTGAGAGGGGGTGGGGGGGGAGGGGCAGGGGGGTTGAATTAGTTATTCAAGGTCCAAATTTCCTATTCAAACCTTTCACTAAGTATAGTGAGCCCATTCAACCATTCATTCATCCAAGCATCAACTTTTCTAATCAAAAAGTTACTGTAAATCAACATGCAAGCATAACACATAATAAATCAACATATAACATAGTGATTTATGTGGAAACCCAATTTGGGAAAAACCACCAATAACATGCTACTCGATTCTCACTTTTCTAAAGTGATTCCCTATGAAAGGCCTCCCTTGTTAAAACTTACAACACACTGTTAAATGCAACTATGTTAGAGGATTTAGCTACCCTGTTAGAAGTGGGCTTGGTTAGAGGATTTTAGAACATTCACTTGAATGCCACTCTATTAAAGGATTTACAAATGGTTGTTAGGCCAACCTAAGTCCATAGGATTTCCATATCTAATACAATTGCTAGAGAGTATTAGAAAATATTTGACCTAATTACAACATACAACTTAAGTCGGATATGTCAGATCGCTTCTCAAGTCATACCAGTGTCTAGCCTTTAGTCTTTGCAACTCTGACAACTTGCCCTCCTTTCAAGCTTAGTCACCTTGAGTCTTCATGCTTAATGTACTAGTGCAATCATCTCTTCTTGACCACTTATAGAAGTAGAGTCTTTGTGCTCTTCCTTCTACTAGATGTCTTCTTCCAAACATCCTTCTATCCACTTCACAATTTGGCTCTTTGGTAGTAGCACCAACAACATTTGCTTCTTGGTCTATGAATCCTTAAATAGAAGTCTTGGAGTTCCTTTCCTGCTCAATTCTTCCTTCCTTCAATCTCAATTCGTATGGATTAGGTAGGATTCATTGTACCTAACCCATAATTTTTTTCCTCTAGAAACTTCTTGAATAATCTTTTTAAATTTGCTCAAAAATAGTTTACATAGAATTTTGTGCCACTAGCTCATCATCCTTATCCTCTAACTAGTTCAAAAAATTCAAGACAACAACTCTGTCGGCTTAGATTTGGTGAATCTTTATCATTTAAAATAATACAGCAAGTCGACAGTATTGAAATACTAGTGCACAACACATACTATGTTACTCGGCATCAACTATGTTTTTCCTGATGCTCAACACCTGATACTTTACCGGCACATGAAGATCACTCAACACACACTAGAATTTCTTGTTGCTCAGCTCCAACTGAGAACTTGCTCAGCTTCAAATAGCTTGCTTGACACCCACTGATGAACTTAGTTTAAACTTTGCAGTCATCCTTGTTACAACTTATTCCTCCAATATTTCTATGTGTGACCAACCTCTATATCTTTGAGTATGTTATCAATACATCATTCAACCATTTTCTTAACTAATCCTTGCACTTCATTACAACATCATAACTCAACCTTTCCCTTAAGTTCTCTTGTTACATCTTGTTGATCAAATCCTCTTCATCAATCAACTAAGTGATAATACTTGGATCTTGTAACCAAATGTCATTCCTACAAATAGCAAGTTTGACATCAATGACAAAACAATGATTGAAAATAACAATCTTCCTTCTTTGCAACAATCTCCCTCTTTGATCTTCATCAATGAACTTTTCAATCAGATTTCCAATAATCTCTCTCTTTGGCATTGATGGCAAACTAAACTAATCAATCATCAGACTAAACTGTTCAACCACAAGCTAACTAGGTTAGAACAGTAAGCCAAATGCCAAAAAGTAATTATATTACCATCACCATCAATTTTCACATTTCCTTCTACTATTTTGATTACTTCATTTTAGCTTCTCCCTGTTAGCTGTTGTATCCTTGCTCTTTGTTTCTCCCTTTGTATTGCTCATCGTTTGCTATTTCTACTTCTTTTGCTATCAACTATTGAATCATATATGTCTACTTCTCCTTCTATCTTTATTTGATTAGTTTATACATTTCTTGACATTTCTCCCTCATACTTTTGATCAAATGTTGCTGATTAGTTTCTCACAACTTCTCCATCTTTGACAACAATTCCAAAGACATATTAGCATTTGAATATGCAAGTATAGCTTTTGCAAGTTCATTCAATTTCTCCCTCTGTCACCTTGCTTGTAACTAATTTTGAACTTCTACACTTTGATTGCTTCAAGCATGAATCCTAAAGTAAATATCATCTGCATCAATGTGTAAAATCTTCAACAATAAGCTCATTTGATGCAAGGCGGTCTTGATTTTGCTTCAAGTAGCATTGGCTAGGGGTATCACCTCTAACTTACCTCTAAGATACTCAAAAGCATCTATAGATAGTGCTTTTGTGAAGATTTCAGCTATCTATTCCTTTGAGCTAACATATTCCATCTTCACTTGTTTATCTTCCACCAATTCTCTTACATAATGATACTTGATTGCAATATGCTTGGTTTTAGCATGCATTAAAAGGTTCTTTGATATGTTGATAGGGCTTTTATTATCACAATAAAGTATCACAGGCTCAGTTACTTCTTCCTTCATACCTTGCAGCAAATGTTTGATCCATACAATATTGGTGCAATTTTTAATTGCTGTAAAATATTCAGCTTCTATAGTGGATTGCGAGGTACAATTTTTCTTTTTGCTGGTCCATGTAATCAATCATTTTCCCAAGAAAAGTGCTCCTCCACTGGTGCTTTTTCTATCATCAATGTTACCTCCCCAATCTACATCAATGTAGGCTTTTAGTTCAATTTTTTCACTCCTCTTGTAGTATGGACCAAAGTCGCCAATTCTTTTTAGGTACCTCAGTATTCTCTTCACTGCCATTAGGTGATTTTCTCTTGGATTTGTAGAAAATCTTGTCACTATTCCAATAGCTAATGCAATGTCTAGTCTACTATGTACAACATATTGCAACTTTCCAATCATTGATCTATACAATGTCTAATTTACTTTAGCAAACTCATCATTCTTGAATAGCTTATGTCCTTTTTCCATTGGTGTGCTAACTAGTTTTGAATATTCTAATCCAAATGTCTTGAGTATCTTCTTGATGTATTTTGATTGGGTCACAAATATGCCATGCTTCAATTGATGTACTTGCAAACTAACAAAGAATTTGATTTCTCCAAACATTGACATCTCAAACTCATACTTCATTTGTTCAAAAAAATCTTTGCATAGAACATCTTTTTCTCCAAATATTATATCAACAAAGATTTCTAATATCAAAATATCTTTACCTTTTTAAGCTTTTATATACAAGTTTTTGTTGTCATCTATTCTCTCAAATCCTATCTTCAAAAGATATTTGTGCAGTCTCTCACACCATGCTCTTGGTGCTTGCTTCAATCCATAAAGTGCTTTGTGCAATTTTTAGACCATATCCTTGTTCTTATCATCAACAATTTTCTCTAGTTGTTCTATGTAGAATTCCTCTTCCAATATACCATTTAGAAAAGCAGAGTTGACATCCATTTGGTAGACTTTGAAACCTTTGTAAGAAACATATGCACGTAGTGTTCTTACTTCTTCCATTCTTGCAATAGGGGAAAATGTTTCCCCATAATCTAGTCCTTCTTCTTGTGCATAGTCTTTGCAAACTAATCTAGCTTTTTTTCTTGTTATCTCACCATTCTCATCAAGTTTATTTCTAAACACCCATTTTGTACCAATTACATTCTTATCAACTGGTCTAGGAACTAGGGTCCATGTCTTATTCTTCTAAATCTAATCTATCTCCTCTTCCATAGCTTTATATTAGTCGTCAACTTATAGTGCATCTTTCACTATTTTAGGTGCAACCTTGCTTAGCATACATGATTCATTCCTTAGTCTATTCCTTTTCATCGATCTGGCATCCTTGTCACCAATGATTTTTTTTGCAAGGTAATGTCTTCTTACATACTTGGCTAACCTTGGTTTTATCCTTCTTTCCATGTTTGATCCTTCAGCTTCAAAGTCATTTTTCTCTTTTCCATCTGGTACTTCATCATTTCTCTCATGTATACTAATTTTAGAGTTAGAATGTGCATTTTCTACATTCTGCAACTTAGCTTCTGAATGTAGCTTGGCATTCACTGGCTATGACTCAGCTAATACTAAAATTTGGTGCTAATTCCTAGCTTGATTTGCAGCATTGTCTTCAATAGTCATTCCTTCATATAAGTATACAAAGGATCCATAATCCTCTTATTTCTTAGTTCCATCAACTTGAACTTCTACATGCTCATAAAAATTTACATTTTCACTCTCCACAATCTTGTTAGTGTTAGTGTTCAAACACTTATATGCTTTGCTTCTAATGGAGTATCCAAGGAATATGCCTTCATCACTTTTGGCATCAAACTTGTCATTTCTAGTATCTTTAAGAATATAGCATTTACAACCAAATACTTTAAAATTTTTAACATTAGGTGAGTGACCATACCATAATTCAAAAGGTGTTGCATTTGTACCTTTCTTGACTTGAACTCTATTCAATGTGTAGATTGCAATACTTACAACTTATCTCCATTACTTTAGTCCAAAATTTTTCTCCATCATCAAGGTTCTAACACAGTCAATTAATGGCCTATTCCTTCTTTTAGAAATACCATTTTGTGGTGGAGTCCTTGGTGCTGATGTTTGTCATTTGATGCCTTTGTCATTGCAGAATATCTCAAATTATTTTGATGTGAACTCACCTCCTCTATCTGATCTTAAGCATCTCAGATTATTTCTTGTTTCCCTCTCAACACTGGCCAAATACCACTTGAACATTAGAAATGCATCAGATTTTTTCTTTAAAAACATAGCAGTCATCATCCTTGAATAGTCATCTACAAATAGCAGTATGTATCTATCTCCTACGTAGCTTTGTACTTCTATTAGACCACATAAGTCTGTATGGACTAACTCTAGTACTTCTTTGGAAGTGTATGTTTTTCTTTTGAAACTAGACTTAGTCATCTTCCTTAGTTGACATTGTTTACACATTTTGTTTTCAAGTTTCTTCAATTTTGGCAATCCTTTGACTTTGTTCTTTTTGCTAATGCTGATCATATTATCAAAGTTAACATGACATAACCTTTTATGCCACAAGCACACATCATCAATTCTGACAACAAGATAGTTTATATCTTCCATATCTAGGTAAAATAAATTACTCCTAGTTTGTTCATCTTTTCCTATCAAATTTCTATCAGTGTCATAGATCTTGGTAGTTTTATTTCCAAATTCAACTTTACAACTTACATTGCCTAACTATGATACACTCAACAAGTTGTAGTTCAATGCTTCAACATAGTATGCACTATCGCATGAAATTTTCTTTGTGAGTTTAATAGAACCTTTTCCCTTGATTTGAAATGGAGCATCATTACCAAATCTAATGCTATTTCCATCATATTGAGTAAAGGTAATGAGCTTACTTTTATCTCCTATCATGTGATGTGAGCATCCACTGTCTATGATCCACTTGTCATTCTTGTTCACACAGGTAACCAATGATGTTGCTTCATCTTCATTTTTATTTGATTCATCCTTGATGGCCACATGGACTACTTCATCATCATTCTCATTAGAATCTTCTTCAACAATGTAGCATCTTTTGCCTTTTTCCTTGTAGTCTTTGCTATCATCTTCTCTCTTGTTCCTGTTGATAATGTTGTCCTTGATGTCACAAAAATGTCATATCAGTCATTAGTCTCAAATTCACCAAGCTTAGACAATCTGCAATGCAATCTATAGTGTCAATCAAGCTCACTCAGTCATCGAAAGAAATGTGGAAGACAGTATTAACCAAGCTAACTCGGTCAACAAAGGAAAGGTGAAAGACAGTGCTCACCAAGCTCACTCAGTCAATGAAGGAAATGAGGAAGTCAGTGTTAACCGAGCTTCACTCGGTCTCCAAAGGGAAGTTTCCACCGAACTCACTCGATCATCAAAGGAAACATGGAGAAGTCAGTGTTAACCGAGCCTCACTCGGTCTCCAAAGGATAGTTTCCACTGAGCTCACTCGATTATCTCAGGAAACTCAGTACTTACCAAGTTCTCCCAATGATTGAAGGATTGTCACGAAGTTCATTTTATTAATCGAGCTCAGTCGGTTAACGTAGGAATTATTTTCTAAATAAGTTTACCATGTAGGGTTGGCCAGTATAGAGATTTGCAAATTAATTACTTCTAGCCGATTGTTGTAATTGTTTGTTTAGTCAGTGATTCAAGCCGACTAAGATAATCTGAAAGGTATATATGGTCATTCAAGTTATGAATTAAAGTGTGAGATTGTGAAAAAGAATTTATGAATGCAAATTATAGTATGAAATGATAAGGCAAATTTTGAGAAAAGTTTGATAAAGGATCAGATGTGTTGAAGGGGTTGTAAAGTTGCATTTGATTAGTGAGGATCCAGCCGAGCATAATAGAGATTTTTAATCAGAAAAGATAAGTTGTACTTTGTATCAGGTAACTTCATTGTTGCTTTCTAACCATTGTAATAGTGAATTCAAAATCTCTTAACAGAGTTGGTTTAACAAACATTTAATAAATCCTCTAACAAGGTGACAGTTCAGTTGAATTGTTCTAAAGACCTCTAGCAAGGCCACTCCTAACAGGGTGATTAAATCCTTTAACAGGGTCACACCTAAAAGTGTGGTTTTGTAACCTTTAACAGGGTTGGCTCCTAAAAGGGCTCACTTCAGAAGAGTGAAAAACAGTATCTAGTTACATTGGTGGTTTTTCCCATATTGGGTTTCCACGTTAAAACGGGTGTCTCTTGTGTTCTTAATTGTTGAATTACTTTGTGCATGATAACATATCAGTTCTTACTATTTATCATTTGCTGCATTATCAAGTTTCAGCATTTTATATTAATCAGATCAAGGGTATATTCAGACATCTTGGGGATAGTGGAAAGTTTTTGAAGTAACTGATTCACCCTCTCCCCCTCTCAGTTACTCTATTCTCATTTCCAACAGTTGGTATCAAAGAATTTGGTGCTTGCAAGAAGAGATTTCAAGGATCTAAGACAAAGATCAAGATGTCTTACAAAAGAAAAATTCCAAAACTCAACAGAGATAACTTCTCCACATGGCAAGGATTGATGAGACTTCATTTGGCTACTGTTGGTGATACTGGACTAAAATACCTTGAAAAAAAATATGAAGAACCTCTCGGCACATTGTCTGTCAATGACATTGCTGAAAAGAAGACTCACAATAATATGATGATAGACATAGCATCCGCTCTCAGTTATGAAGAATTTGATGACATTAAGGACTGCAAAACTGCCTTTAAGATGTGGAACAAGCTAAAAGAAATCTATGGAGGAGATGATAATGTGAGAAGAGCAAAAGAAAAAAGTTTAAGAGGACAATTTGATCAAATGGGGATGAGAGAGGATGAAAACATTGCAAAGTATGTTGAAAGAGTTAAAGCATGTGTGAGTGCAATCAGAGCATCTGGAGGTGATATCAAAGGAGAAATAGTTATAAGCAAAGTTCTCAGAACCTTGTTTCTTATTTATGCAATTAGAGTTTCTGCAATTCAGGAAAGAAGGTGTGAATCAAATCATCAGATAAATCTTGAGGCCATAGTTGGAAGACTAACTAGCTTTGAACTAGATAACTTTGACAACTATGTTCCAGCCTCCAAGAACATTGAATCAACATTTCAAGCCAAGCTCTCACTTAAAGAGAAAAACAAAAAGGAGAAGGAATCTCAGTCAGAAAGTGAAAATGAATCAAGCCAAAGTTTAGACAGTGACCTCGAAGTGATTGAAGCTTTTCTAGCAAAGAAATATTCTAGAGGCAGAGGAAAATACAAAGGTAAAGTTCCTCTAATCTATTTTTCTTGTGAAGAAATTGGTCATATTGCAGAAAGGTGTCCAAACAAGCAAAACCATGATGAAAAGAAATGGAATGGCAAGAAAGACTACAAATCATCCAAGAACAAAGGTAAGAAATCATGCTTCATGGCTGAGAATTCTAAAGATTTCGATAATAGTGAGGATGAAATTGTTTATATTGCCATTAAAGATGATTCTGATAGTGATGAGGAAGAATTTGTCTAACCAAAGAAATTGTATGTAATAATGCCTATTGGGTTGAAGGTCTTAAACATAATTTGCTAAGTGTGGCACAGTTACTCAATACTGGATTCAAGGTGGAATTCATTAATGGAAAGGCAATACTGTTGAATGAGAAAGGAAAGCTGATAAGATCTAGCACCCAATCTAAAGGTAACTTGTTTTATCTAGAACTTGGTGAATGCTCATGTTTTATTGCTCAAATTGAAGAAAGTTGGCTATGGCATAAAAGGTTGTGTCATGTCAATATTGATAATATGGTAAAAATAAGCAAATTCAAGAAAGTGAGAGGCATTCCTAACATTAAGAAACCTGAGGTTGGTCTATGCAAGAATTGTCAGATTGGTAAAATGGGAAAGACTAGTTTTAAAAGTAAGAACTATCAGTTTGAAGATATATTAGAAATTGTGCATACTGATTTATGTGGAACCATTAGAATAGAAAGAAAAAAGGTACCTGAAGATTACAAAAGATTTGTTTACATTGAACCAGATACTATACCAAGCATACCGTTCACTCAAGAATCCTCAACTCTTGAGTCATTAGTAATCGAGTTACAAAAAGTTCAAACCGAGCCACAGCAACATTCAGACATTACCGAGCAAGTATCTACCAATTCTGAAGCACTCAAGCCAATTCTTATCGAGCCAGAATAGCCTGAACATGAAATTGAAGCACAAGGAGATAGCAATGAAACTCATTCAAGAGGCAAAGAACTTGTATTAGCTAAATATGTCAGAAGACATCATGCACTAGATTAGATCATTGGAGACGAGTCTGAAGGAACCTTGACAAGAAGCAAGCTGAAAAATACTTGTTTACTTGCTGATTTTGAACCTAGAAGCATTAAAGATGAATTGACAAATGATAGTTGGATTGAGGCAATGAATGAGGAAATAGAACAGATAGAGCAGAACAAGACATGGACTCTAGTACCCAGGCCTAAAAATAAGAATGTAATTGGAACCAAGTGGGTATTCAAAAACAAGTTGACTGAAGATGGTAAAGTATCTAGAAACAAAGCCAGGTTGGTATGCAAAGGATACTCTCAAGAAGAAGGCATAGATTATGGAGAAACCTTTGCTCCTATTGTAAGATTGGAAGGAGTCAGAACCTTACTTGCATATGCTGCTCACAAAGGATTCAAAGTTTATCAGATGGATGTCAATTCAGCATTCCTCAATGGAATACTAGATGAAGAGGTTTACATTGAACAACCTGAAGGTTTTGTTGATCCAGATAAAAAGAACATGGTCTGCAAATTACACAAGGCACTGTATGGTCTAAAACAAGCCCCTAGAGCATGGTATGAAAGATTGCATAACTATCTTATTCACATTGGTTTCCAAAGAACTAATGATAATAGTAGCTTGTATATAAAGGAAGGACCAAATAATAAGATTTTCTTGGAAAAAATATTTGTAGATGATACTGTTTTCACAAGGCATGATGATCTTTGCAAAGAATTTTTAGAACAAATGAACAAGGAATTTGAAATGTCTATGTTTGGTGAAATTAAATTCTTTGTTGGTCTTCAAATTCAACAAAATAAGAATGGCATCTACATCACTCAATCAAAATACATCAAGGAGATATTGAAAAATTTGGTATGGAGGACTGTAAACCTGTTGGAACTCCTATGTGTACTGGATTGAAACTTACCAAAGATGATGAATCCAAAGAGGTAGATCAAACATTGTATAGATCTATGATTGGAAAATTGCAATATGTAGTTCATACCAGGCCAGATATTGCCCTTGCAATTGGTATTGTTGCAAGATTTTCAGCAAAGCCAAGAGAAACTCACCTGATGGCAATCAAAAGAATAATGAGATATTTGAAAGGAACTAAAGATTATGGATTATGGTACAAATTTGGAGGTAATTTGGATTTGAAAGTGTTTACTGATGCTGATTGGGCAGGAAACCTTGATGACAGAAAAAGCACAAGTGGAGGAGCATTCTTTCTTGGAAAAAGACTAGTTTCTTGGACAAGCAAAAAGCAGAATTGTGCATCCCAATCTACAGCAGAGGCAGAGTATGTTGCTGCAGCAGTAAACTGTTCAAATATTGTTTGGTTTAAGTAGTTATTGCAAGGAATGAAGATGGAGATCAAAGAACCAATTGTCATGTTCTGTGACAATACTAGTGCAATCAACATATCTAAGAATCCAATGATGCATTCCAAGACCAAGCATATTGCAATAAAATATCATTTTGTTAGAGAATTGGTGCAAGACAAGGAGATCAGATTGGAATATGTCCATACAAAGGAACAAATTGCTAACATATTCACAAAGCCTTTACCTAAGGATGAATTTTTGTATCTCAGAGGTAAGTTAGGGGTCATTCCCCTATCTGAAGTCCACTAAAAATGAGTTCTAGTGATGCATCAATGCATGAAAGATTGAAGATCTATCTGTTGATGTAGTTTAAGTAGAAATCATTGCATATGAATTAGTACTAAAGGTACATTACAATTCACTTAACTTCTATCATCTTTGGCATGTGTTTTCAAAGAGGGAGAGATTTACTATCATATCCTTATGAAATTTGTGAGATTTGAAAAGTTTTTCAGGAAGTCCCTTAATAGAAGGAGATTTTTGAAAGAGGGAGAAGTCTGTTATCTTGTTGGACTTGTTTTCAAATTTTCATTCTGTTATGACATGTTGTGTTGCCATTAATGCCAAAGAGGAAGATTGTTGATAATTTTGTCCTTGATGTCACACAAATGTCATATCAGTCATTAGTCTCAAATTCACCAAGCTCAGACAGTCTACAATGCAATCTACAGTGTCAACCGAGCTCACTCGGTCATCAAAAGAAATGTGGAAGACAGTATTAACCGAGCTAACTTGGTCAACAAAGGAAAGGTGAAAGATAGTGATCACCGAGCTCACTCAGTCAACAAAGGAAATGAGGAAGTCAGTGTTAACCAAGCTTCACTCAATCTCCAAAGGGAAGTTTCCACCGAACTCACTCGGTCATCAAAGGAATCATGAAGAAGTCAGTGTTAACTGAGCCTCACTCGGTCTCCAAAGGATAGTTTCCACCGAGCTCACTCAATTATCTCAGGAAACTCAGTACTTACCGAGTTCTCCTGGCGATTGAAGGATTGTCACGAAGTTCGCTGCATTAACCAAGCTCAGTCGGTTAACGTAGGAATTATTTTTTGAAAAAGTTTACCGTGCAGGGTCGGCTAGTATAGAGATTTGCAAATTAATTACTTCTAGCCAACTGTTGTAATTGTTTGTTTAGTCGGTGATTCGAGCCAACTAAGATAATCTGAAAGATATATATGGTCATTCAAGTTATGAGTTAAAGTGTGAGATTGTGAAAAAGAAGTTATGAATGTGAATTATAGTATGAAATGATAAGGTGAATGTTGAGAAAAGTCTAATAAAGGATTAGATGTGTTGAAGGGGCTGTAAAGTTGCATTTGATCAGTGAGGATCCAGCCAAGCATAACAGAGATCTATAATCAGCAAAGATAAGTTGTACTTTATATCAGGTCACTTCATTGTTGCTTTCTAACCATTGTAAGAGTGAATTCAAAATCTCTAAATAGAGTTGGTTTAACAACCATTTAATAAATCCTCTAACAAGGTGACAGTTCAGTTGAATTGTTCTAAAGACCTCTAGCAAGGCCACTCCTAACAGGGTGATTAAATCCTTTAATAGGGTCACACCTAACATTGTTTTTTTGTAACCTTTAACAGAGTTGGCTCCTAACAAGGCTCACTTCAAAAGAGTGAAAAAAATTATCTAGTTACATTGGTGGTTTTTCCCATATTGGGTTTCCACGTTAAAACTAGTGTCTCTTGTGTTCTTAATTGCTGAATTACTTTGTGCATGATAACATATCAGTTCTTACTATTTATCATTTGCTTCATTATCAAGTTTCAGCATTTTATATTAATTAGATCAAGGGTATATTCAAACATCTTAGGGATAGTGGAAAGTTGTTGAAGTAACTGATTCACCCCCTCCCCCTCTTAGTTACTCTATTCTCATTTCCAACAGTTCCTGTACTTGTTTCCTTCTTTGTAGTTCTTCTTCTGTGTACACCTTGCAACAATATGAGCTACTTCATTGCAATTGAAACATATGATAGGGAGCTTACCTTTGAATTTACATTTTCTTGTATGGAATCTCCTAGCCAACAGTGCTTCCAACTATTCCACATCTTCCTCATCTATGCTACTATCACTGGATGCATGTTTTCCTTTTCTTCTCTTCTTGCTTGATGTCTCCTCCTTAGTGTCTTTTATTATCATCTTAGCCTTGAAAGTAGATTCAATGTTCTTAGGTCTATAGTTATCAAAACTAGATAACTCAAATGCAATAAGTCTTCCCAATATTCCTTCAAAGGTTAGTGTGTTTCCTTGTACACACCCTAGCTCTTGGATGGCTGAAACTTTAATAACATAGATAGGGAGTAGAGTTCTTAAGTACTTGCTGATGATAGTTTCTTTTCCCAATTGACCACCTAGACTTCTTATTGCACTTACCACTTCTTTTATCCTTGTAGCATATTGAGCAGCATTTTCTTGTTCCTCCATTTTCATGTCATCAAAATTTCCTCCTAAGCTTTCTATCTTTGCTCTCTGGACATTGTAATCTCATCCATAGATATCTGATAGGCCTTTCACATCTTGAATGCAATGTCACAATCTTTGATGTCATCATATTCTACATAATTGAGTGCAGAGGAAATCATTAGCATTGCTTGATTATGCTCCTTCCTTTTGCTCAAAACATCTTCAGTAAGAGGTCCTGCTAGATTTACATGTTCTATTCCAATTGAGGTTTGTGCATAGTCACCTATTGATCCAAGGTGAAATTTCATCAAACTCAGCCATGCAGCAAAGTTGTCTTTGTTGAGCTTGGGAACTTCTCTCTTGAACATCTTGATCTTCTTGCTTCTAGTACCTTGAAACTAAATCAGTAGATGGCTCTGATACAAATTGTTATAAATACTTTAGAATAACTAAGAGGGGCAAGGGGGAGAAATCAGTTATTCAAGGTCCAAATGTCCTATTCAAACTTTTCACTGAGTATAGTGAGCCCATTCAACCATTCATTCATCCAAGTATCAACTTTTCTAATCAGCAAGTTACTGTAAATCAACATGCAAGCATAATATATAAGAAATCAACACATAACATAGTGATTTACATGGAAACCCAATTTGAGAAAAACCACCAATAACATGCTACTCAATTATCACTTTTCTAAAGTGATGCCCTGTGAAAGGCCTATCTTATTAAAGGTGTACAACACACTATTAAATGTGACCTTGTTAAAGGATTTAGCCACCCGGTTAGAAGTGGGCCTAGTTAGAGGACTTTAGAACATACATTTGGAATACCACCTTCTTAAAGGATTTACAAATGGCTATTAGACCAACCTAAGTCCATAGGATTTCCATATCTAATACAATTGCTAGAGAGTATTAGAAAATTTTTGACATGATTACAACATACAACTTAACTTGTAGATGCCAGGTCACTTCTTACCTCATACTATTACCTGGCATTCAATCTTTGCAACTTTGATAGCTTGCCCTCCTTTCAAGCTTAGTCACCTTGAGTCTTCATGCTCAATGTACCATTGCATCATCTCTTCTTGACCACTTATAGAAGTAGAGCCTCTATGCTCTTCCTTCTCCTAGATGTCTTCTTCCAAACACCCTTCTATCCACTTCAGAATTTGGCTCTTCGGTAGTAGCATCAATAGCATTTGCTTCTTGGTCTATGACTCCTTAAATAGAACTCTTGGAGTTCCTTTCCTACTTGATTCTTCCTTCCTTCAATTTCAATTCGTATGGATTAGGTAGGATTCATTATATCTAACCCATATTTTTTTTCCTCTAGAAACTTCTTGAATAATCCTTTTGAATTCACTAAAAAATGGTTTACATAGAATTTTGTGCCACCAGCTCATCATCTTTATCCTCCAACTAGTTCACAAAATTCAAGACAATAACTCTGTCAGCTCAGATTTGGAAAATCTTTGTCATTTAAATTAATGCAGCAACTCGGCACTATTGAAATACTGGTGCACGACACATACTATGTTACTTGGCATCAACTATGTTTTTCCTGATGCTCGGCACCTGATAATTTACTCGGCACATGAAGATCACTTGGCACACACTAGAATTTTCTATTGCTTGGCTCTAACTAAGAACTTGCTTGGCTTCAACTAGCTTGCTCGGCACCCATTGATGAACTTAGTTTAAGCTTTACAATCATCCTTGTTACAACTTATTCCTCCAATGATTCTAAGTGTGACCAATCTCTATATCTTTAAGTATGTTATCAATCCATCATTTAACCATTGTCTTAACCAATCCTTGTACTTCATTACAACATCATAACTCCACCTTTACCTTAGGTCCTCTTGTTACATCTTGTTGATCAAATCCTCTTCATCAATCAACAAAGTGATAGTACTTGGATCTTGTAAGCAAATGTCATTCCTACAAATAGCAGCTTTGACATCAATGAAAAAACAATGATTGAAAACATCAATCTTCCTTCTTTGCAACAATCTCCCTCTTTGATCTTCATCAATGAACTTTTCAATCAAACTTCCAAAAAATAATAGATGAAATAATTTATTTTCCCTTTTCAGCACATTAGTGCTCGATTGAGACTAGGTCTCAACTATTATTGCACTAGCCATGGTGGAAATAATAGTTGAAAAAGTAGGAATAGCACCAAATGTACTAGTAGTAAAAATAACATTAACAATAGAACTTCCTTGTTGTTTCTTGGTCAAGCCTAATGATGGAAAGACTTACTACTTGGTAGATGAAGTGTAAGGCATTTCATTCATTGAAGCACTCAGTAGAGTAATTCCAAAGATTGGTTGTCTAGGCACTTCAATTATAACCATAACCAACTTGGTAGAAACCATCTCTAAGATTGATTGCACTAAGGCTTTACTCAAAGAATGAGGAAAGGAAGTGATAAATTTTGAGTAAAAGCACAAACCTATGTCATCCTTTTATAAAGGAAAAGGCTAACAAAAGTATAATTGTTCACCTTCAATTCTATAAAACTAGTATTATTATTTAGAATTTGGAAATAAAGTAAAGTAATAAAATGTGTAGAAATTGATCATGTTTAGGATTATAAGTTTTAACAATTATTTGGAATAAGAATTGATATATTTTCATAATTTTTATAGAGAATATTTTAGTTTCTAAGAAAAGCTAAAAATTAGGGGTCTAGTTCCCACCACAACACTATTTAAAAATAATCCTATTTCTCTTTGATCTCAAACTATGCTATAGATAACATATATATCAAGAATATTCAAAAATAAAAGTTGGCTTTAGACCTATATTTTATCTTTTATAATGATTCAAATTGGATACAAACAAGTATAAAACATGCATTTAGTAGACATTTCCAATTGGAAAAGTGTGAGACCATATATAACTTAGTTGGAAAGAATTTATCTAGATCCTATGTCTGAATAAAATTGATTTTTAGATAGAAATACTCAAATTCAGTCATTTTTATAAGTTAGCCTGAAAGGTGACACAACTTTGTACTTTTACCCTTCTACTACAATCTTTTCTATATCAGATTCCTTAATACTCTATATTTCAAGAAGACTTGCTATAGTGGCTCATTGTTCTTCTTCCTCATCATCAAGATGAACATTGTCTATTTCATCATCTCTAATTTCTACTTCTTCCACACCATCTTCTTCAACATCTTTATCATCTACTTGCACAAAAAAGTAACTAGGCTTGTGCAACTCATAGATATTTTTCCATGTCATAGTAGTGGACTTCACCATAGATTCAATGTCCTTTAGCATTATTAGACATGTATTGAATTTTGGTATTAGCCTCTTCTCATTCATTTTCAATGATTCCTTCACCTCTTTTTCTTTGAGAATTGACATAAGTTGTCTCAAGGTTTGTTCATTGATGTCTTTATTAACTTTCATTGCATTATTCAATTAAGCTTTGAAAAGTATGTTAGGAACTTGCCATGTTAACTCATCAGGTGAGTACTTTCACTTACCCAATTTTTTGACAAGGGCATCCTCAATTTTCTTTTTCTCCTCTTGGCTCCTAGTCTCATACTTGAGGAACTTTTAAAATGTCATACATGTTCCCTATTCGATTCTTTTAATTTTTTCTTGAAGAGTAGGGGAGGACCTCTGAAATATAATATGTTAAGCTTCATTCTCTTCACCCAACTTTAGTTTCCTCTTGAATTTGGTAGATCTTCTTATAAACATAGTAGGGGAAGAATTTGCAGATTTGGTTATTATAACCTTCCCTTTCTTCTTGGGAGGATCCTCTTCCTTAGGTTATACTTCCTCTACATTTTCCTCTTCATCTTCCTCTTCAACTAGGTCATCTCCCTTGCCTTCAATAAGCATGAGAGGAGAGCTTGATTTCTTAGTGTTCATTACTTTCTCTATCATTTCCCTTCCTCTTCTCACACTTGGGGTAACTTGATCTCAAGCTCAATTCTAGCCCTAGCCTCATCATATGTTCCAAAATATGTTGGCTTAGGATTCGAAGGTTCATTCAATAGAGCTTCAAAAATATATTTGGTGTCATCTATGTTAATTTCATATTCCAGAGGTTTAACCCATGCCACTCTAGGCTTGACCACTTGAATATCAACCATGTCATAGTCAACCATAAAATATATATCCTACTCATAATCTTCTACTAGTTTCTTGGGTATCCTAAATCTACTTTGCATTTTCTCCTTGAATGTCCCAAAATAATTATGCAAAATACTCTCAATGTTTTCTCCTATCTCTTCTATAAATTTATTGATTTGATATAGTACTAGAGTATCTTTCTTCCATACTATAGTTTCCTTAGAAAAGAAAAACTTCTAAACATTAAATAAACATGTCAAGAGAGAACCAAACTTACATGGATATTTCTTTGATACTCGAATACTCTCCATGTTCTTTCTCAATTGATTTAGTAGTAGCTCAACAAGGTCAAAGGATAAATTTTTCTTTACTACATTGTATACAAGGTCAACTGCTTCACATGGCACATTGTTCAACCATCTTGAGCTATAGATTTTGTGTGCAATCACATAGATGCAAAACTTCAATTCCATGTCAATTAAACTAATTAGTTTCATGCCTCTTCCATCCCATTCAACAAGAGTCATTTTTTCTAATTCAACTCAATCTAGGGTTTTTGTGGTCTTTGTTTTGGTCAACCTAGATAATCCAGTGATCATATGTATCATCTTCTTGGCAATCAAAATATGACGATCTAACCATAACTACATGTTATGAATACAATTCAAGATGAATCAGATCCACTTTACTTGGAAGTCCCTCAACATATGTAAAATATGTGTCCAACCCTTTGTCTCTAAGTGTTCTTGCTTAGGTTTCAGTACACCATCCACACACAATTTGTTAAATTCCTCATTTATCTCTAGGGTTCCACACTCTTGAATAGAAGAAAAATAAAGTGATTGGATATCATCAATAAGAAGTACCTTAGGTAGAATTTGGTATTATGCTCTAGCATGGTTGAGAGCCTCTATAGTTTATAGTTTTAATTTGAATGAGAGAGCCTTGTGATCAACTCCACAAACCAACATTTTAGAACCTTTCTTAATCTTGTTTCTTGAAGATGCCATTGCTCAGTAGGGTTTCAAACACAAGAGAAAAATTCAACAGCAACTACTAAAATCACTTGGGAGCTTTGAATTTTCTTTTTTCTCTAGGCTCTAAAAATTCACAGTGAAACAATACATTTGATGTCTTTCTTTTAATGAATCCTTTCTTTTTTATTTCCATTAATGCTTCGTACACATACTTACTCAGTGACATGTTGTCATCCACTTAGTTTGGTCTTTAATTCTCAGAAGACACTTTTAACTTAGTAAGGTCTCCTAACTTGGTAAGATTACCACTACTTAGTTTGAACTTGGTACTCGATAAAGTCACCAACTTGGCATCAGCATCCAGAAAAGATATGCAACTTGACTTTTCTTGGTAAGGTCTTGAATTTTCACCATCACTCAGTGATCTTCATGAATCTTAAAAGTTGATATGAATCTTTCTACTTACTAGTTGGAATTGAGGTTAGATGACTTCTTATGTATCATAGTAATAGTGATCTCCATAGAGAACTAAATAGAAATGGTTGAGTCACCCAACTCATTGACTTAGGTGTCAATAACTTCATAACTCTAGCTTGCATTGTCTAGAAATTTTCGCACACATTATTGCCTCGTTTGTTTTCTGATATTTTTATCTTTGGCTTTCTTTTCATCTTCTATTCTTTCTCTATTCATATAGTTCTTGGCAAGATGTTTGCATTTTGTACAAACAAAACATCTCTTTGTAGTGTCTCTCTTCCTCATGTGATGTATTACACAATTTTCTCCAATGTACCCAAACTCACCACAGTAGTGGCATCTGCACCATGTATTGTAATCCCATCCAAATATTTCTTTCACAATTTTTTCTACTAGGTTCCACTTATTAGTTTTGCACTCTGATGATTTGTGTCCTTATTTTTTGAAATTATGACACATTCCTTCAAAATTAGGTTTCTCTATGCATTCACTTTCTCTATGACCATGCTTATTGCAATTGTAACATTTTCTATTTAATTTTTCTTTACCATTGCACCAAAATTTATTTCATGTATGACCTATCTTACCATAATGATTGCAAGTAGGTCTTTTGTTCTTTTGAGCTCCTTTTTGAGATGATTCACCTTCATTTGTATATCCTAATCCAAATTTTCCTTTGTGTCTATATTAAGTTTGTTCATTCAATTGATTCATGTTTTCTCGAGATTTCATCATTCTCTTATTGGTTTTCTTTTCCATGTTGAGATCATTCTATAGTCTTTTATTCTCTATCCTTAGATTGCTAAGCTCTTGATTTGCATCATTGAGTTGATCAATAAAGTATGTTTGCTAGAGGGATAGTTGTTGAATTTCATTGTCCTTTTCTTTTATCTCTTCTTTGGCTTTGCCTTTTTCTTCCATGACTTCACATAATTTGACTGATCGAATTTTTTTTTCTCTTTTTAGCTTTTTAACTTCTTCTTGAATATTGGAATTCTTCTCAAATAGGTATTTGATTATTGCATCAACTTCATCTAAATTTCTTCCTAGGCATAAGTCTTCAATTATTTCTTCAATGTAGAGATTGTCATCTATTTGTGCTACAAGATCCTTCTTTGCAATAATTGAGAGAGTTTCTTCTTTAATTTCTTGAGTTATCTAATGGCCAATTCCAAATCCAAATTTTCATTCTCAATAGCCTTTTCTAGACCGAATACTTCTATTGCTTCTGATCTTTTCTCAAGTTATTAAACTTATGACATGAGAACCAAATGCTCAGATACCAATTGTTGGAAATATAAGGTAGGCTAGGTTATTGAGAGGGGAGGGGTGAATCAAGAACCAATAAAACTTTAACTCACTTCACTAATTAATCCTTCATATATTTTTATGATCTAATTGCATTCATAAAAGAATGACAGCAATAAAACATTCATATTATTTTGACACAAGATATGGTGACCTAGAAACCTTCCAAATAGAAATTAAAATTGGCATGGGGATGATATCTACTAGCTTTAGTAATATAGTATAAAGTTGGTCTGTTAAGGCTTACAATTGACAACTTCTTGTAATCTTCCCTATTAGTAGTGATAAGAACTATTAGCTCCACCGTGTTAAAGGATTTACAAACATACAATGAAGTATGCACTCTGTTCCTAGATATTTAGAAAAAGACTATTAAGTCCACCCTACTAAAGGATTTAATTGATGCACTTTTTAGAATGAATTAGTGGCTGATCTCAAATCTAAAACTATGATTTAGTAAATGAGATTCCTTGAATTGTAATGATCACCTAACTGTGATAGATAAGTCCTTGCTTTACCATATATTTCTTGTAGCCTTCTTCAATTCTCACTCATCTACTTCTTACTTCTTCACATACTTAATAATAATAAATTTGGATATGATACAATATATTACATATATATATCAATCTAATTAATTACCTTTTGGAGTTTATTACAATACCAAATTTATCATAATTCACAAAGTCAACCTATTATGGTAAGTTGGTTTCAGAAGAAAAAATCAGTGATCTTCTGACACTCGATAAACAATATCAACACTCAACATACTTTGGCACTCAGTTGAAATTGAATCTCAATCCATACTGATCACTTCAAATACCTAAAACTTAGCCAAACTTGTATGAATCAATTACCACTAAGAAAATTGGTAGATACTAAATCACTCAGTTGACACTGCATCACTAGGTCAATAATGGATTCACTTCATTAATCCTGTGAGCTTGGTAGACACTGTAGAACTTAGTTAACACTACAAAGCTCAGTTAACACTAAGATCTTCATTAATTCTACTAAATATCTTAGTAAACTCTATTATTCTTAGGTGATATCATAAATTTTCTTAGATGCCTGGTAGACACTGTAAAGCTTGGAATGAATGCCAATCTAACTACTTAGCTTGGTAGTAATTAAAACACTTGGTTAACACTGCTAGATGAATGATAAGCTCAGTAGAAACTATAGAGCTTGATAGAAATGTAACCAACTAATTAAGTGTTAAGTCACTAATAGACATCAACTAGACATCAAATCCAACAACCCAAGCAACCACAAAAAAAATACAATTGCTAAACTAAAATTTAGTCTAAGGAAGAACTAGAGGCCACATAACCCCAATTGGTTTCCTAAAGGAACTATAATTCTATTGAACTATTATGAATAAAGAAAAACTTGCAAACATGGGGAAACCTAAACCCCAAACAACCAAGTCTCCACTGACAACCATTTAAATAGATCTAAGCACAACCTCTATGTTAGAATAAGGTCCCATTAGCTCCAACTGATAATATTGATTATGTATGTTAAAGATTCATATTAGTTTTTATGTTTTCATTGATTTCAAGCATTAACTGGTAAGACATTATGCTAATTCAATAGAGTGTCATATCATTTAATAGATGAAGAAGATTTGAGGGAAGTATAGTGATGTTGATAAGTGCATAGATTTGAATGGACACTTGATGAGTTAGAATTTGATAATATGATAATAATTTTATTTTTTGCATGACACAATCAATATTGAGATCATGAAGTAAGAAGACAAGTTAGTCATTTGATGAAGGAACCAATGGTAAGTAAGATACTTTAGTCATCATTAAATGCAACTAAAAGAGTGAAGATTTGATAGTATTAACCAAGCAAGAGTAGGGTTAACCAAGTCTAGTATTGATTGAGTGAATGAGGCATTAACCAAGTGAAAAAAGAAGAATAGTTTGAGGAAGAATTGATTTAAGGATGAAATTAGATGAAAATAAATATTATTTGAGAAGTTTCAAAGATAAGGATGGATATAATGATGAAATCTATGACTAGAGAAATTTAAAAGAATATCAAATGAAGGAGATTTAATGTTTTTAATTAAAACACAAACTTCAAGGTGAAGGCATGATACCCAAGTTTCTAGATTCAATGCATCTGAGCCAAATAAGTATTAGATAATTGTGATTAAGAGATTAAACATAAAGGAACTTAATTAGGTAGAAAAAAATATTTCTATTTAAGGGATGAATGCATTGTTTATTTTTCTTGGTCAAGTTTTTAATTAAGTTAGTAGTGAACAAGGAAAGAAGGATCACCAAGAAGAGTTGTATTATGAAGATCAAGAAATAAAAGTGCTTAAGCAAAGTGTAAGTGTGTGGATCATCTAGAAGAAAGAAGAAGGAAGATATAGGATGACTAGAGGACAGAGATTGAGTGAAATGGAGGTCTGATCAAGAAAAGTGAGCTGCTAATCTTAACACATCATTTATTTTTACCTTCTAATCATTAAAACAAAAAATGTCTTCATTGAGTGGACTTAACAGTCTTAATTATAAATCTATTTGTATGGTAGTATTTAGTTGAATATTTTTAAGTCCTTTGGAGTGGATCACTTTATATACTAAGCAATGATAAGGTTTAGATGCTCCTTGGTTAAAATCCTCTAACAAGCTCACATCTCACAATATGTGTATGTAACCTTTAACAAGCTTGGCTCATAACATATCTCATTTAAAAAGTGTAAAATTTTTGGGTTTTGTCCCAAGATTTGTTGTCCCTGAATAACTTTTCCATGTTAATAATATTTCTGTCAATATGTGTGAACTATTTTTTTTTATGTTCATTTCATGTTTCTTATTTTATTCTACAAGTCGGTTTACACGTGAAGTTTACTCTAGTACTCGATAGATGAGTTATGTAAAGCTAATAGGTTACTAGTAATGATTGAGTTCAATAATATTGTAAAATGTATTATTATTACCAAGGTTATTTTGTTGAAAGTAAATTTGTGAAAAACATTTTAAGGAACTATAGGATAACTTTCTATAACTGATTAACCTCCCCACCCTCTAAGTTATCTAACAATTGGTATCAAAGTTGAGTTCTTGAAGGAGAAAGTTTAAAGGGACTTGAGCTAAACATTCAAATATGTATAATAGAGGTTCCCAAGATAAAAAGAGCTAAGTTATCATCATCAAAAAGTACGTTGTGATTGTACCTATTAGGAATTCAATATTATGTACTATGTTCTCTGGACAACTTCTGCACGTGCATCCAACCCCTCTTATAATTTATCTTCTTTACTATTCTAGATACTAGTCCAATTCAAATTAATCAAGTTTTGATTGATATTCTATTTCATCTTTATTCTAGTGCTAATAAGAGTAGGAAATGAAAGACTCTAAAGGATAAGTAACAATATTAACAAGGTGAGAGTTGAATTTTTCTTTACAATATCATACAGTGTAGTCAATCCATCCAATATGAATTAATGAACAAGCTCATAAAAATTACAACTAAAAATTCATTGATAGTGGGTTAAAAAGTGCTTTAAACTATTCATGTGTTGCATTTTGAACAATTTATGTATAAGATATTAATAACATTTAATAATTTCTTTAAAATTACATAAAGGATATTGTAAATAGAAACTTTTCTACAAATTCTAAATATAGAGTAAATTATGATTAGTTTAAATATTTTATTTTAATTTTGAATCATCAAAATAGTTATAAGATGAATTAAAATGAAGAGATAAATTAACTTAGTGTAACAATGACAAAAATGATAATTTTAACTCAATCTAAAATTAACAAACTACAACCAAATATGTGAGCTAGATATATGTGTTGTTCAAAATATATAAAGTAAGATATAATTGAATTATACTACGATAAATTTAGAATCATTGAGTGAACTCAAGCTAGAGCATGGATCTGCAAACATGTGCTTTAATCATGCATAATAATGTGTATGAGAATATTTGAGATAGAATATAGATAATTAGTTTAAGAAACATATGCAAGTGTCCCTAAAGAAACTAATTTGCATACTCTAAAAGACCCTCTTAGGTGAAACTTAAGGAGAGTAAACAAATCTATGAATGAAACAATTGAATGAGTCTTGGAAAAAAGGATATAACCTTGTATCCATGTACAATAAAAATATCTCAAACTAGACAAAAGAGATACAAACAACATAGGAAAAAACATAGAGATTGATAACTCTCACAGTGTCAAATGAAGAACCTCTTTTGAAACCAAGATGATGATCTAGATTAGGATGTATGAGTTCCCCTAAGAACATCCTACATAATAGAGTAGAGGAGAGAGTACCACAAAGAGAGGTGTTTCTCAATCTTTCTACCTATATCGATAATTTATTAACATTCATGTATGTTATTATATATACTATATGTCATATTGAGAGTTTGAGTGCACGAAGAGCTAGGTAAATTAACATGGACCTACCATATGGACTTGGATGGACTATATTTCATTTCCCTTTCCCATAGTTCTAACAAAGGTGAACTTTAATAGGTCCACAAAAACTTCAAGTATCACTAAAAAGAAGATGAAGACAAGGCTCCTATAGAAAGAGTATGACCTTTTCTTATCTATGGTGAAGAAGATTAGAGAGATTAAATATGGTGTTTCATTATTTCTTCTTCTAAAGCCTCTAATCTTGTCCAAAAATTATTAACTCCATGTCCTATATTGACATAAAATTTACAATGGTCACCTAGCTTCTTATGTTTTTATTAGATGAAGACTCACCCAACTAAGAATAAGGATAAGAAGATACAATGGAGTCCAGCCTACTGAATATCTAAAAGGGAAACAACCTACCACAAGATATCCTCCTACAAGTGATAGTCAAAAAATTTCAAAATAACAATTTACACTTACCAAAACTTTGCAAAAGAAGACCAATATATCTATCAAGGGTTTTGAGAGTTTTCAAATGTTGTTCTAAAACCAAAAAAATAGAATATATTTGCTCAAGTTATGACTCCAAAAATATAAAATAAATATAAATTTGGACAAATCTTATGGAAAGTTAACGAGGAATCTGATCAAATTACCACTAGAAATATGTCATTACTAAAATAATGTTTCCAATGATATTTTGTTCGTAAAATTTCTAGTCTATATGACAGTTATAGCCAGAAAATATAAATATTTATTAATGGGCCAAATAAGTGATATCGATCCATTATAACTGATAGTATATTTTGATAATATTCTTAGCGGCTAAGAAAAATTAAATTTTCAAAAAAAAATTACCATTGGAATTTTTGATCTTATTAGTCGGATATGTCAAAATAATTATGCCTTTCAAAATTTAAAGTCTTGCTAAAAATAGGGACATTGCCATAATTACCTACTAAACTTGATGGGAGTCAAGGTTAAAAACTAATGTGGTTGATGTCAGATGTTATACATACAACAAAAAATGATGCCTCATCCTTTGATTTTATTTTTAAAAATAAATCAATGACCCTGTGATACTTTTAGACAAAAAAATTAATGTTTTCACTATCGATAATTTTGATAAATTTTATATCAATTTAAGAATTTTCAACCCTTCTCATGATAATAGTGACCTTTATTTAGTGCTTCACATTAGCTTTAATGAAGACTTCGTAACTTTAATAGGATATTTAAAGAATAATGTAATGTTCATAATTAGGTTGTCTAATATGTCAAATATCATCTTAAGAGATGGAATATTTCTTGTTTTGGGAACCTTCAATATAGAAAGATGAATGATCTAGATCATCTTGTAGTGATTACTCGCCAAATCAGGGACTCTAGGCTTATAGAGGCTCTTGGCAAGGTAGAATCTCAAGCTATGCAGGATGTGGAAGAATGGGAACTTTGGGAAGAGATTTACTAGAAACAAAAGGATCGCATTGATTAACTGTAGGAAAGGGATAGAAATACTTTTTTTTTTCATCATTATGTTCAAGCTCATTGTAATAAAGGGTATATTTCTTCTCTTGTTACTACTAAAGGACTTAAGATTTCTTCTTAGTCTGTTATGACCAAGGAAACCCTTAAATTTTATTCTAATCTTTTTACAGAGGATTCTCAGCCTACAACTAAGTAGAACTCAATTCTTTCATGAATTCCTTCTCTTACTAGCAATTCTATGAATGGTTCTCTTCTTCATCCAATTTTGATATCTAAACTTGAAGAGGTTGTGTTTGGAATGAATAAAGGTAAAGCTCCAGGCCCAGATGGCTTCCCTATGGAATTCTTTTAAGAATTTTGGGAAATTATTAATATGGATCTCTTGGAGGTGGTTAACAAATCCCTTCAAAATAAGAAAATGGTTTGTGCATTGAACTGTACTTTACTAACTCTTATCCCTAAGAAATAAGGTGCTGAAAATCTTGACTCCTTCGATCCCATTGCTCTTTTTAATATTGTGTACAAAATTATCACCAAATTGATTGTTGATAGACTCAAGATATGCCTTCCAATTGTGATTTTAGAGGAATAAGTTGGTTTTATGATTGGTAGGCAAATTCTTGATGAAATTTTTATTGCTTCTAAAGTTATTCATTCTATGCATACATCAAAAGAGTGAGCTATGTTCATTAAGTTGGATATGGCTAAGGCTTATGATGAATTCAAATGGAGTTTTCTCCAAAATATCCTCTTGGCCTTTGGTTTCTCCCAAAAGTGGGTGAACTAGATTATGAGTTGTGTTAATTCAACTTCTTTTTCTATTCTCATAAATTGTGTTCCTTCAAACCCCTATGGTGCCTCTATAGGACTTTTCCAAGGGGATCTTATTTCACCTTATCTCTTTATCATTCTAGCTAAGGCTTTGGTTTTCTTTCTTAAGCTTCGTGTTCACCAGGGTTTGATTCATGGGTGGCAATGGTTTGTTGGCTTGCCTCCCATTTTGCATCTTCAATTTTTGGATGATGCTTCATTTATGGGATGGGCTTGTCTTTAAGAAGATACTTCTTTTAGGCACACTTTGGGTGTTTATCTTGCAGCTTCAGGATAGAAAGTTAATGAGAAAAAATCCTCCATTTTTTTCTTCAATACTCCCTAGGTTATTCAAAGGTGTATTTTTGATATTTTTAGGTTTCAAATTGGGACTCTTCCCTTTGTTTATTTAGGTATTCCTCTTATTTTTGGTAGACATCCTAGATCTTCCTTGCAAGTTTTTCTTGATAAACTATGAAAAAAAATTAATCATTGGACTCATCAATGGCTATCAACTACTACTTGCTTGACTCTATTAAAATTAGTTATTCAAGCCCTTCCTATTAATAGGTGTTTATTTAGGCTACTCCTATGCATTTTCTTCAGGAATTTGATGCTCTGTCCCATCAATTCCTTTGGAGTGGGAACCTTTCAACTTCTAAATGAAGTTTGGTTAAGTGGGAAATAGTGTGTAGACCTCAAAAGGAGGGTGGTCTTTGCTTACGATCAGCTATTTTAAATGGACAAGTTCTCACTGTAAAACTCTATTGGTTTTGGTGTAGTAAACAACATCAACTTTTGGCTCATATTCTCACCCATAATTATTTTCTAGATATTGATGTGGTTGAAGTTTACCACTTTCCTCTAGAAGGGAGAGGATCCATGATTTGGAATATGCTAAAGTTTGGAGCTCAGTTGGTTAAAGATGGTCACTTTTGGTTTTGTCATTTAGGATTGAAATCTTTATTTTGGCTTGACTCTTGGGATGGGCACCCTCCTATTCTTACCATTCATCCTTAGCTACATACCCTCTATCAAAATTTTAATGTTTTTGGATGGGATATTGTTGATTTTTATAAGATAGGGTGTGTTAGGGGTTTGGCTCATTCCTTTTGTTGGAAACACCCTTATGAATGGCCTCTAGGAGGATCTAAGGAGGATAGGAAGGAGTTGTTTCAGATTTTGTAGTCTCATGAGTGTACTACTTTGGTTGGTAATGATGTTCTTACTTGGGATAGTGAAGATTTGTCTGGAAAATTTTCAGGGTCTGCAAGATATGTTGAGCTTCTTCGAAAGATGTTGGGGGACATTCAAATGCCTTGGTGGAAGCAAGTCTGGTACAAATTTTCTTGGCCCAAATGTAATTTTTTAATGTGGTTTTTGGTCCATAGCCAATGTCTTACATGGGATAATTTATGCAAGCATGGCTTCTAAGGACCCTCAATGTGTGTTCTATGCCAAAATAGTGAAGAAAATATGTCTCAATCTCTTTGAACAATGCTCTTTCACTAGACATATTTGGCACTCTGGGTGGAATATGTGGAATCAATCCTGTTGGCATGTTTCCTCATGGGTAGAATTCTTTACTTGCTGGGGTAAGGCTTCTGTCAAGACTTCACTTCTTCAAGTTTCCTGGACTCTTAGACCATCCTTTATTATTTGGCATATCTAGTTGGAAAGGAACCGATGTATCTTTAAGGATGAGTTTTTAGAGGTTCCTCAGTTAATGTGGAAAATTCTTCATTCTTTGGGAAACACTGTTTCTACAAAATGTGACACTTCTAAGGCCATTGAACTAGGGGAGAATATTTTCAATAATTGTCTAAATATTCCCGCCTCAGATGAAAAACTACTAAGAAATATGTGTAGATATCCCTTATGAATGATAAATAGGGTGGGGAAGTGGAGTGCCCTTTCGCAGGGTATTCTTAAAATCAACACAAATGGATCTCCTAAGGGAAATCCAGGCCTTGCTACAATTAGTGGTGTTGGTAGAGATAGTAAGGGGGTGCCCAATTTGTGTTTTCTATTTATAAAGGTCATGAAACTAACAACTTGATGGAGGACATAGCTATTTTGTATGCTATAATAATGCTTGTAACCTTGGTTGGGGAAGGCTTATCTATGAATCTGACTCACAATAGGTGATTCATCTATTGAATCAGAAACATTCTAAAGTTGTTCGCTGGAAGTTAGCTTTGATTGTGGACTAGATTCATAATTTGTGTACTTCTTTGGAGTCTGTTACTTTCACTCATATTCCCATGGAATGGAATAGTGTTGTTCATTGTTTGTCAAAGTGGGCTTCTAACCATATGTGTAATTGGAACATTGTTGATAAGACTCAACTTTTGATGGGCTTGTCCCATCAACTTGATCACTTGGTTGATCCCTATAGGGCTATCTGATGCACTTTCTCTATTTGTTCTTGTTTCTCTTTCACCTTTAATAAATTTTCACCCTTCCTTTATTTCAAAGCTAATACATATAAAAACATTTATAGTGAGGCATTTATAAGTATATTCTCAACACTATCCACATGTATACTATCTCTAGTAAAACATGGAATGGAAGGAAAAAATTAAAATATAACCTCTATTGAATGTATAGGTATTTACCATTCAATTCATAAGAGAACATACATATTAAATGTCAAGTGTATTATTTATCATATCTACATGTAGCATTTATTGTGGACAATGTATTTGGAGTCAATATGAATGGTTGCAAACCACACTGAATAACAAATATACTAGTTAAGTATTTTTAACAATTGTCATTGATAATTAATTTATAGAGGGATGTTAAAAAATAACTTAACTGTCTATAACAATTGTTTCAACATACCAAACTATTATAAAATAGGCCATAAAAATATAGAAACCACACTAATGTCTTATTTTAATAAGAGAAAATAACACAAAAAATAGAGAAAACAATGATTTATTAATCTAACTTGTTTAAAACCATTAGAGATATCAAATATCCTCTAAATATACAATGGTTGTTTTTGTATAGTACATATTTTTAGAGGTAATACAAAGATAAAGAAACTACTCTTCTAAAATATTCTACATGATCATAGAATGTTCTACTTTAAAATTGGAATGTTCCATTGAAGACTCTAGAACTCACAATCTTAATCTCCCTAGCATCCTCCCTTAAGATTGGCTAGAAGAATACTAAAGAGGAGGAGAACATTAAATTACTATCCCCCTTTAATGTCTACTTCAATCATTCCCAACATATCCAATAACTTCAAAAATTTAGCCTCAAACGTACTCTTAGTAAATATATCACTCATGAACAAAAGTGGAGGTTAACAATATTTTGTTCAATAAGGTCCCTCATATAGTGAACATCAATCTCAATGTGCTTTGATTTAGCATGGAAAATAGAATTATTTGTGACTTGTATAGTATTATGATTGTCACAATATAAAGTAGTATCTAAAATTGGACAAAGTCAAGCTCAAATAAACAAATCCAAACTATCTATTTTCTTACTTCCATATCCCCCTTCACATGAAGATGGTGATGTAGTTGCTTGTTTTAGTCTTCTCCATGTAACTGGACTTAATTCAAGCTAAAAAATATGGCCTCTAGTAGATTTTCTATCATCAATATTGCTACCCTAGTCTATATTTGTAAATCCAGACAAAGAATCTAAGGACTTGTAGCTACAATTTATACCACAATAAATGACTCAATGAATATATCATAAAATCCTCTTTGCAATCATCCAATGATATTCTTTGGGTTCCTACATAAATCTAGATACCATGTTTACTACAAAACAAATATCTAGTCTAAAATGAGTTAGATGAACCAAGCTACTAACAAGTTATTTATAAATGTAGGATCTACTTTCTTGGAGGTATATTCTATAGTAAGCTTAACTTCATATTGTAAAGGAGTACAAGCCAACTTGCATTCTAGCATTTTAAATTTCTCTAAAAGATTCAAAGCGTATTTTTTTTGAGAGATAAATAGCCCATCATGAAACTTGCTAACTTGTAAGCCAATAAAATAAATTAGTTCACCCAAATTAATCATAAAGAATATCCCTTTGAGATTTGATTTTAAGTTATTAATTAACCCAATATTTGGTCCAACTATGAGTAGATCATCTACATAAACTACAACAAAAATAATTTCATTTTGTACTTTCTTCACATAAAGGTTTGGGTATGATTTACATTTTTCAAACCCATGAAGTTGGAAAGACAAGTTTTAATCTCTCATTCCATTCTCTTGGTGCTTCCTTAAGTCCACCAAGTGACTTCTTTAAATTGTAAATGTCATTAGGATGTTGCTAATCTACAAAACCTGCGGGTCAATCCATATATTTCTTCATATTAACTTTCATTTAAGAAAACATTTTTACAACTCAATACTTGCATCCAAAGAAAACATGATTTAATCATATTTATTTGAATTATAGGAGAAAATATTTCTTCATAATCAACACCTCTTTTTGATCAAATCTTTTAGCAACCAATCTAGCCTTGAATTTTTTATATCACCATTTGATCTAAAATTTGTTTTGTAAACCCACTTTTAGCCAAAAAAATTCATACCTATTAGCTGGGGTATGAGCTACCATGTTTTATTTTCCATTAATGCATTATCTTCTTCCTTCATGGCTTTCTCCCATTATTTATTTCATCTATCTTCTTCGTATGATTTGGGGTCATTTACTTGTGATGCTTTGGTCATGAGAGCACAATCACTCCTTCCTTGGATCTATGGGTCTTGCCTATAGATTTCTTTAACACTCATTTTCTTTTCTCTAGCTCAAAAATAAATCTTCTTGATCATCACTTCATATAGATAATAGTTGATTACAAGCATTAGTTGCTTCATTAGTATCAACAACACATTCTTCATCATCATCAATATAGTCTTCACTTCTTTCTATAATCTGAGAAGGATTTATTATTGTGAAAGGAGAGGAGGTGGTTGTAAGTTATGAATGCTCATCAAATTTTATGTATCTACTAACAAATACCTTATTTAATGTCAAATCATATAGCCTATAAATCTTTGATTCTTCACTATAACCCATAAACAAATAATTATGACTCTTTGGCTCTAACTTCTTTTTCTTTTCATCAAGAATATGTTCCCAAGAAATACACCCAAATATTTTAAAATAACAAATGTGGGGCTTTCTACCACTCCAATCTCCATGAGAAATTATATTTGAGAGGTTTTTGGTGGGAATTATATTCAGATTATATGTAGCACAAGAAACAACCAAGCCCCAAGATTTATTATGTGAGCATTTTAAATAGAAACATACAATTAGCCATTTCAAAAAGGGATCTATTTATTCATTCAACTGTCCCATTTTGTTGACTATAAGGAACTATTCTCTGTGCTTTAATACCATAATTTTCACAAAATGACTTAGATGCATAGTTACAATATTCTCTCACATTATCTATTCTTAAGAATTTGATTTTTCTCTCTTTAATTCTCAACTAATGCCTTCAATTTTTGAAAAACTTCAAATGCCTCATTTTTCCTTTCAAGGAAATAATCCCACACTATTCTACTATTATCATCAATAATACTCTAATAATAGGAAATAAACCCACACTCTTCTACTATAATCATTAATAAAGATAAAAAGATACCTTGCACCATTAGCTCTCTATATTTTACCTGAATCACAAAGATCTCAGTGCTGTTTCCCTGGCACAAAACCTTCACAAACTCCTTCAGAGGGAAATATTCTTTTAATCCTCTACCCATGTCCATTCTAATCATAACTTGTAGTTCTCTATAAATTATATGTCCAAGTCTAGCATGTCAAAGTTTTGACATATAATCAACTTGGGCAATATAAGCATGAGAGTGTATAAATTAATTGTCAAAAAATCTCACAAATTTAAATAGACTTTCCCCATGATCAACTCTAGTAATTGTAATTATATTGCTTGGATCATTTTTATCTCTAATAAAAACTTTATCAGCAGTAACAACGAAGTCATATCCAACTTTTACTATTTTTTTTTCTCAAATAAGATTCACCCATAATCCTTCAAACTAGTAAAACATTTTTGGAAGACTCGTTTGTTAAATTAATAGTTCTTGTCCTTGGAATTGGAAATTTTATTTTATTCCCAATAGTAATTTCTTCATCGAAATTCTTCCCTTCATAAAAATCAATAAGAAAATATCTATCTCCATTCATATGAAAGGATGTCCTTGAATCTAAAATCCATTCATTAATAGAATCTAAAGCAAAGCATCCTCCCTTAATATTTTTGGTTCTACATCATCATTTCTCGAAAAATAGTTAGAACCTTCATTAATTTGAAATTCATTATTTCATTATTTCTTCTCCATTTCTTCACTTTTAGGTGCATATGCATGACTTTTCTTAATATATCATTCTTTAATAAGTTGATCTTCTTTATCTAAAATAGACTTACAAAATTGATCGAACATTTTTGTGGAGCATTAGGATTTATTTGAATAACCATTTTCCTAAATTCCTTAAATACATGGTATGGCTAAGGGAACTTTCTTTCAACCATTGCAATCAATTGAAAATATTTCTTTGAATACTCAACACCTATTTTGTTCAACTAGACATTTTTTATAAGTAAAAGGAAAATGCCCCTTTTTTTTTTCTCGTTTAATTTGTGTGCACTAGGGGAAAAAATTGGGCAAGAAAACTTAGTATAGCCTAGGACAATTATGTCTTCTCTATATGTTCATACATTTGCATTCATTTCTTAACAAAGATCTTTGAGAGGGAATACCCTCTTTTACATAGATCAGATTTAGAGCAACATTTTCTCATTTACATATTTGGGAAGATGCTTTCTCTTACAACCCATCTGTGATAGGATTGATCATTTCTTTAAATTTACATTTCCAATTTCTTTCTTTCTATGAACAATTCTAGTAATTGTGTTCAAACATAGTATCCAATAATCTTGGAAAAGACTTGATTCGGAGTCCTAGCCCTTTGTTCCTACATTGTACTTTGAGCTAAGATCCTTGTTAGTGAATCTTATATATGTAAATCTTACTTCAATTGAGCATTGAAAAAAATTATTTAATTGAAATAATCAGTCATCTTTTTAAAATGATATGGATCTAAATTCACCAATTTTTTCTCTATACTAAATGTGCTAGCAATATCTATATCTTTATATTATTTTTCTCAATTCTCTCGCATCTCTATATGATCATCAATATAAATAAACCTTCTATTGAGATTGGGGCTTAAAGCTTTACTAATAATACCTCTAGCTTGTTCCAACTGCATTTCCATGTCTCCTTTCCTCTGAAAATTGGTGTTCTCCAATATCCTTATTTACTATTTTGCATAAAGTCTTTTCTTTAAAGCATTCTTGACTGCGATCTTTAATCTTTGAAACCACTTCCATCAAATATTGATAATACCTCATTTGTAGAGCCCATGTTAGCCACAAAAGAACTTCAAATAAATATTACTGCAACAATATTTAAGTCCTATTAGCGAATTACTTCTATTTGACCCTTTTCTCTAATACCATGTTAAACAATATGCCATAGCTTATTATAATAAGAGAAAACAACACAACACAACAATACAAAAAACAATAATATATTAATCTAACTTGCTTCTAACCATTAGAGATTTCAAATAGCTTCTAACTTTTGTGCGTAGTATATATTTATCAAGGTAATATAAGCATTTAGAAATGGCTCTCTGAAATATTCTACATCCTAAAGACTCTAAAACTCAAAATCTAGAATGTTCCACAGAAGACTCTATGTATTTTCCCCCATCTACTTTTAGAACATTCTAGACTATCTTAATCTTCCTACCCAACACTAGTATCCATGTTTATCATGTGCATCCATCCATTGTCATCTTCAACCATGCACACTTAACTCCAGCCATCCATTCTATGGTCCACTATAAATGTTGCATCTAAATCCGATAAATAGCATATCGAACATTTATATATCTTTCTATAAATGGAATGGTACAGAACATTTGTATATATTTCGAATGATAGAGGCCTATGTTCAAAAGAGCTCATAGTTGAGTTCTTGTTTGACTATGCAACGATTATCACTAATGCAAACCTGAAATCATGAGGTACATTTCAACCAAAAATAACATTTCATTCAAAATTGCAATACGATTACAAACTAGTTTTAACAAGAGTTCTCTTCGAGCATGAGTCCCTATCTACAAGTTGAATGAAATTTGTGGGACAATTATCATGTATCAATGTTGAGTATACAAATGATACTTAGATCCAATAAACAAACTATGTTACTTATAGAAATATAAAGAAAAAATATTTAAAAAGTGGAATGAAATTTGTAAAACTATATCGTGTGTCACTGTTGAGCAAAAATTATTTCATCACAAATTTAAAGACATAAAGAAAAATGAGGCTATGCTTCTTTGAATAATCAATTTATAAAGGCATTGCATACAATCAAGCCTGTAAATTCAAAAGGAAACATGGCATTTTATACCAGCAGCTAGAGGAATTGTGCATTTTTTAGGGTTTGAGAAGAAATGTATAATGCAAACTTTTGAATTGAAGAAGAAATGATTACAAGACTTTAAAGCAATGGAAAAATTTATTAATGGTTAAAAATCATTAACTGCAAGGTTAGCAATATGAAAAGAATGTTCACTAGTAGCCATTTTAACACAATGTACAGATAAAACATGCATCAAATTGAGGACAGTAGCCTAATGACCATTGTTAAATTTAATGATTCCATATCAATTTTATTATATTACATTAATGATTTATCGTGGGATGATTATGAGAAGAAAATGTTTGTATCTTTATAGTTCTATTGGCTTTAAATTTTAATTTTCTTTGTCTCTGAGCATTTTTGGGAAGAAATCAGCGGCCTTTGGTGGAAAGGATGCCATCACCTTAATCGTTGAAGCGTAAGGGGAATTTATATTTTTGAGAGTTGATGAAAATTGATTGGAGGCATTCAATGTAAGAATTAGTCTGATAGAAGAGAGCCCTGAGAAAGTGGGATGTTTGAGAAGAGCATCCACCCAAGTTGACTATAAGAAGTGCACAAACATTTTCTTTTAAGACATCTTTTGTGAAGGAAGAAAAATTAACTGTTGCAAATTATATAATTTTTTATTTTTTAATGAATAGTCGTGTTCTATTAAAAAATATATTAAGAATACAATTCACATAATTGAAAAGCTAACTTGTTAAATAAAAATCATAATTTCTTCTCACTAGTTTTAAACAATAAATAGGTGGGGGGCTTTCCAGATAGCAAATGCGTACAACATGATAATAAATTTTGCATGGTTTCTCCTCTACATTGCCTTAACTCCACCAAATAAATTCATTTAATGCTAAAATAATTAAGGACAAGCTAAAAAGTGAACTGAAGACTCCCTTACTGAAGTAATGAATATAAATCATTGATTTTCAACCTTTGAAAAGTTGATAATTCACTTACCAACTATGAAATAGAGTTTACATTGAACTGTAGATCTACATAAGGTTGCTGGCAGTGAGCGACGAAATGGTGTTGTAATGTTGGAATTTTAAATGCATATTGTCATTTGCCCCTAGGGCCAAACACCCACTACCATCCCTGTAACAATAAAAAATAATGAATGCAGTAGGTGAGTATTTCAAATCTGAAAAGAGCGGGAAAACATTTTTCCAATGAGACAAAAAAGAATGTTTGATTCATTCGTTCAGAGATTTTAGTAGAGCAAAGATAGAGTTTAGTAGAGTAGAGAGAGAAGATTTTTTAGAGTAGAGAAGGAAGAAGGAAAGAAAGGGATCAGCAGATCCAATGTTCAAAATATTGAACGAAGTTTGTTCACGTGTTTCCTCTAGTCATTTAGTATGTTTGTTATTTGTTAGATCTGTTCTATGAAGCAGTGATTGCTCTAGAAACTATTGTATGTAGCCATTAAAGTTGCAAGTTTAAAGTTTTTGAAGTTTGAATTTTTCCCAGTTTAAAGTTTTAGGGTTATTTTAGAGTTTTTTGGTTGAAGCTGAATGCTCCCAGATTTTGTAATAGTTTAATCAAAGTTGAATAAAAAGAAAAAATACATATTTGAATCCATTATTATTCTTCTATTCATTGCATTTGAGAAATTTATTTGGAAGCTTTATACTTGGGCTCTTTGGTTTTAATGGTAAAAATATTAAGTTTGTGATTTAGCACACTTGGCATCTTCTTCTGTCAAGCATCACATTGTAGTGACTACCAAGCTCACTCAGCATCCATTTGTGCCAAGTTGCATTTCACCTACTAAGCTCACTTAGCATCGATTGGTGCCAAGAACTTTGTCACTCAGCATCTATTGGTGCTAACCAAACTGCCACTCGGCATCTTCACATGCCGAGCAAAACTGGCACTCGGCACCTTCATGTGCCAAGCAAATTTTTAGGGTTGTGAATTAATTTTTTCACATGGTATTAGAGCTTTGAGGCCCCACATCTATAGTGAGTTAGGGCATATTTTTCAAGAATATTTGACATGGCAGGAGATGCATGAAAGATATGGTAGCAACCAGCACCCTTCAATGGAAAAAATTATGATAAATGGGAAAAGAAGATGAATATCATAATGGTTGCAAATGATTTATGAGAGTTTATGATTAATGGGTTCAATGATGTGATAGACCCAACTCAGTATGCTGCTCTCATAAATGTATAGAAGACTCCGTTGAAAGAGTCAAGGAGAAAGGATGCTAAGGCATTAAGTTTGATTGAGGTGGCAATGATAGAGATAGTTTTTTCCAAGATTGCAGCAGCAAATTATGCAAAGGAAGCATGGGATATCTTTGATATGAACTTCAAGGAGACTGATAAAGTCCATATAGTAAAGCTACAAAATATAAGGAGGGAGTTTGAGAACCTTCAGATGAAGGAAAATGAATCAGTTGCAAATTTCAGTTCAAGGACCTCCAATGTGATTAATGAACTAAAGTCAAATAGAGAAGACTATCAAGAGCAAAGGATAGTGGAAAAGATATTGAGGAGTTTACCTCATAAATATGATAATTTGGTCATGATTATAGAAGAGGCAAAAGACCTCACTATTTTGACAATGGATGAGTTGATGGGTATTCTCCAAACCCATGACCATAGGATCAATAGATCTGCATCTTCTTCTTTCCAATAGAAAGCATTCAAGGCTTAGTCAAATCGACGAGAAAGGGGGACAGGAAGAAATGGCTCAGGTAGAAACTCCAAAGGCAAAGGCCGAGGTAATGGAGGACAAAGAAATGTTGCAGCAAAAAGCTTGGAAAGAGTAGATGGAGCAAGTAGCTCACAAAATGCTTCAAGAGGAGGTAAGAAAAAGTACAACTCAAATAGGAGTAATGTAGAATACTACCACTATCATAAATATGGGCATTATGCAAGTGAATGCTGGAAGAAGAAAAATGATTAGTCAAGACAAGAAAATGTGGCTGATGTGAATAGGGGAAGTGGAAACAATGTCATTGCCTTCATCATGTGTAATGTTGGTGAAGAAGGAAGCCCTGAGGTTTGGTACCTTGATAGTGGATGTAGTAACCACATGAGTGGTAATAAAACCTTGTTTTCATTCATTGACAAGAGTTCCAAATCTGAGATTAAAATGGGTAACAATGGAACCCTACCAGTAGTGGGCAAAGGATCTATTATGGTCCGCACCAAGCAAGGTGAGAAGGAGGAAATAAAAAATGTGTATTTTTCCCCTAGTATAAAACACAATCTGATGAGCATTGGTAAGCTCATTCAAAATGGATACAAAGTGCTAATGGAGAATGACAAGTGTGTCATTCATGAAAAGGATGAGAGCAAGAACTTAATTGCAGCAGTTCAAATGACAAAGAACAAAATGTTTCCCTTGAGGATAGAGACATGTTTCTCATCTCAAATTGGTGTTGCACCTCTCACACAATCTGCTCTAAGGAGTGTAATTGAAGATCCTTTATGGCTATGGCACCTCAGGTATGCTCATCTTGGCTATGCTAGTTTAAATTTGTTGTAAAATAAAAGAATGGTAGAAGGTTTGCTACAAATAGGAAATTCATGTGACAAGTGTGAGACTTATATTTTGGGTAAGCAACATAGGCTTCCCTTTAATTCTGGGAATTCTAGGAGGGCTAGATATCCATTAGAGTTAGTGCATATTGACCTAGTCGGTCCTATGCAAGTTACTTCCATTGGGGGGAGTACTTATTTCATGACATTTATTGATGATTTCAGTCGTAAGACATAGGTTTATTTTTTGAAATCTAAATCTGAAGCATTTGATAAGTTTCTTGAGTTCAAAGTCCAGACTGAAAGAGAATGTGGACACTATATTAAGGCCCTAAGATCAGATAGAGGAGGGGAGTATACATCCAATTCTTTTTTAATTTTTTGCAAGAAACATGGCATAAAGAAAGAGCTCACAGCTAACTATACACCATAGCAGAATGGAGTGGCTGAAAGAAAGAACATGACCATTGTTAAAATAGCAAGGAGCATGATGAAAAAGAAAGGTCTCCCAAATGAATTTTGGGGAGAGGCTGTGGCAACAGCAATTTACCTAATTAATAGGTGTCCTACAAAGGCAATCCATGATAGAATTTCAATGGAAGTGTGGTCATGAGGAAGATGGATAGTTGAACAATTAAGGGTGTTTGGATGTGTTTCATATGCACATGTGCCTAAAGAGAAAAGGCAGAAATTGGATGACAAAGGTGTGAAGTGCATCTTCACAGGGTACAACTTAGAATCAAAGGTGTATAGATTGTATGACCCATTGAATAACAAGATGATTCTCTCAAAAGATGTAGAATTTTTTGAAAATCAGTCATGGTATGGACCGACTGATGAATCACGTAGCACCTCAAGTAAAGTGCCAATTATGAATGAAGAGGATACTGATGAACAACAAGAAGAAGGAGTTGATAGAAGAAATGGCAAGTAGCCTTAGACATTGTCGAGCTCCTCTAGGCATGACCAAGTGTCAGTGCCAAGTAATAGTGAAGACCGAGCTAGTTGGCAAAGCAGCAACAGTGAAGATTTTGATTTCACACTCTCCTCCCTATTACCAAGAAAGACCAAAAGTCTTAGGGAGATATACCAAGATGAAAGGTATGAAGATTATGATGAGAGTGTTAATTTTGTATTATTTTCTCATAGTGATCCAATATATTTTAAAAAAACTATTAAGGAGAAGAAATGGTGTAAGACCATGGATGAGGAGATAGATGCTATAGAAAGGAATGAGACATGGGAGCTAACTGAATTGCCTCCCAAAAGGCAAGTCATTGGAGTGAAATGGGTCTACAAGACCAAATGCAATGCTGAAGGCAAGATTCATAGGCATAAGGCAAGGCTGGTAGTCAAGGGCTACAAATAGAAGTATGGTAGAGATTATGATGAGACATATGTCCTAGTTGCAAGAATGGAAACCGTGCATGTCATCATAGCAATTTTATCTTAGCACAAATAGAAGGTATCTCAAATGGATGTGAAATTCGCTTTCTTGAATGGTGTATTGAAGGAAGAAATTTATGTGGAGCAGCCACCTAGTTATGAAGTTTCAAGTGAAGAACACAAAGTATATAGATTGAAGAGAACTCTTTATGGGCTCAAGCAAGCTCCAAGGGCATGGCACAGTAAGATTGACTCATATTTGATGAGAAATGGCTTTAACAAAAGCAATGGTGAGCCTACTCTCTACATCAAGGCAACAAATAGAAATGTGTTGATTGTTGTCTTGTATGTAGATGATTTAATTTTTAGTAGTAATGACAAGGCTCTAATTGGTGAGTTAAAAGAGGCCATGAAAAATGAATTTGAGATGATAGACCTTGGTCTTTTGAAGTACTTTCTAGGCATAGAAGTAAAACAAATGAATGATGGCATCTTCATCTCTCAAGAAAGATATGCAAGGCAGATCTTAGAGAGATTCAAAATGTAGAACGGTAAGCCAGCCCCCACACTTATAGTAGAAGGCCTAAAATTGAGCAAGAAAAATTGTAGCAAAAGTGTGAATCCAACACTATACAAAAGTATGGTTGGAAGTTTAATGTATTTGACTGCAACTCAGCCAGACTTGATGCATACAGAAAGTTTGATTTCCAAATTTATGAAAACACCAAAGGATTCCCATTGGAAAGAAAGAAAGAGGATCCTAAGGTATGTGAAAGGTACCAAGGGATTTGGAATTTTGTATACTATAGCAAATGAATTCAAGTTGGTAGGTTATATAGATAGTGATTGGGTTGGAAGTATAGATGATAGGAAGAGCACTTCCAGATATGTATTTCATATGGGATCGAGTGCAATTTCATGGGCATCCAAGAAGCAACCTATTGTTGCTCAATCTATAGCAGAGGTTGAATACATAGCAGCAAATGCAACAAAATGTCAAGCTATTTGGTTAAGAAGGATCTTGGTAGACTTGAATGAAAGGCAAGAGGCTTGAACCACAATTTATTGTGACAACATCTCATCAATTGCATTGTCCAAGAATCTAGTCTTCCATGGAAGAAGCAAGCATATTGAGATCAAATATCACTTCATCAGAGAGTTGGTGGAGAATGGAGATATCAAAATAGAATTTTGTAAGTCTAAGCAGCAGCTAGCAGACATCTTCATAAAGCCATTAGGCATTGGACCATTTGTACACCTAAGAGAGTGTCTTGGTGTAATTGATTTGGATCAGCAGTGATCCTTGCTTGTTTGGCTCAGGACAAAGGAGGAGTGTTGGAATTTTAAATGCATATTATCATTTTTCCCTAGAGCCAAACACCCACCTATCATCCCCGTAACATTCAGAAATAATGAATGCGGTAGGTGAGTATTTCAAATCTGAAAAGAGGGGGAAAACATTTTGCCAATGAGACAAAAAAAAATGTTTGATTCATTCGTTTAGAGAGTTCAGCAGAGCAGAGAAAGAGTTTAGTAGAGCAAAGAGAGAAGATTTTGCAGAGTAGAGATGGAAGAAGGCAAGAAAGGGATCAGCAGATCGAATTTCTCAGAAGATAGAAAGAAGTGTGTTCATGTGTCTCCAGTTGCATGTGTTTCCTCTGGTCATTCAATAAGTTTTTTATTTGTTGGATTTGTCCTGTGAAGTAGTGATTGTTCTAGGCACTATTGTATGCAACCATTAGAGCTACAAGTTTAAAAAATTTCCAGTTTAAAGTTTTAAGGTTATTTTAGGGTTTTCTGGTTGAAGCCGAATGCTCCCAAATTTTGTAATGGTTTAATCAAAGTTGAATAGAAAGCAAGCAAGCATATTTGAATCCATTATTCTTCTTCTATTCATTGCATTTGAGAAATTTATTTGGAAGCTTCATACTTGGGCTCTTCAGCTTTGATGATAAAAATATTAAGTTTGTGATTCAACACACTTGACATCCTCTTCTACCGAGCATCACATTGTAGTGACTACTGAGCTCACTTAGCATCCATTTGTACTAAATTTCCTTTCACCTACCGAACTCACTCGGCATCCATTGGTGCCGAGCACTTTTTCAGTCGGCATCTATTGGTGCTGACCAAACTGCCACTTGACATCTTCATGTGCCGAGCAAAACTAGCACTCAGCACCTTCGTGTGCCAAGAAAATTTTTAGGGTTGTGAATTAATTTTTTCACATGTGAATAGACCATACTTTGGCCTTTCCAATTCAGACAGTAGAGGACATATGACAAGTCAAGTCAAGCGAAACATGGCAGGAACTAAAAATAGCGAGCACAATTCTTCAATTTAAAACCATCAAATTCTTTATGCATGAATGTGTAAGAATTCCTGCCACAGGAAATAAAAATGGTAAGGCCAGAGCATGTCACTCTTCAGAATAAGATAAAATAGAAACACCATGAATACTTTATCTAATCATAGCAGTCTCTCAATTTAATCACACCTAGGATCCAAAAAAGCATTATAAGATAAAATATAAAACTGCGCATCACAAGTTTGGTTTCCATTTTGCAGTTTTCAATAAATGGAAAGTACCTGAGCATCCGCAAGTGATGATAAATGTACATAAGAAAACCAAATACCTATTACTCTTCTCTACTCAATAATAAACTTTAAAAATTAGCAGTGCACAGTATATATACTTGAAGTAATATTTTTGAATTAATTTTTCATTGATTTTATATTTAGAATTTTAATTGTGGTTTCTTATTATTTTATAAAGAGGGCTGAACTCTAAATCTGATAATTTAAGAGGTTCAATTTCTTCTCTCTAAACAATCTATATCCTATAATTAAGAAATATTTTTCATGGCAAGTTAAATCTTGATATTGATATTATCTATCAATTATATAAGTTTTGATTCAAATTCATTAGTTCTTGTCATTAAATAATGCTCACCAGGATCACTCATCCCAGTTTTACTCTAATTCTAACTTGTTCCACAATAGATTTACATCCAATATTAAATCTAAGATAAATAAAAAAGGAAGCTAAGTAGGATTAATCTTGGAAGAAACTTCATAGTTAAAACATACTTGAGTTGGACCAATACTAAAATAAATGATCTATTAAGAAAGCAAATGTACTTCAACCTTATAAACATCACAATCTGAATTTATATTAAATTCTTTAAAAAATTGAATAGAATTTCTAAAAACCAACAACAAACAATTTATTTATACAATAAATCTTCAATTGATTCATTGAAAGTGATATAAATGTTTTAGAACAAATAGATTTTTAAAAACAATTCAATGTGAAATTGCCAACTAATGTCTTAAACTCAGAGATATCCTTCGTATTAGGGATGTCTTAAATTCAGAGATATCCTTCATATTAGGGCATTTGGACAAGAATTAATTTCATAAGCATAAATACATAGTGGTGAGAACCGTGCATATGTCTAATTGGCACTCTGTTTAATTGAACATAGACCACAATAGTAAACATAGTAATAATAATAACCAGAACAATCTGTACATACGTCCCAATGAATCATCTAGTGGCATGAAACAACATAAACATTCTACACATCATAACAAATTCAACTCTTTTGACTGTGCACTCATCAAACAACCACCATGATTCATCCGTGCAGAAGACAAGAACGAACTCTTCCTTTCAAAAGAACGCCAGCACAGTATTGAAGAAGACGTGGTACTCTTGCTGTGCTAATAACCGGAGGATATTGCCTATGGTTCTTGTAAGGAGGAGCATTCAGAGGTCCATTGGACAAGAACTGGTGAAATGTAGTGCCATATAAAAGAAGGTCACCATTGGACTAGATTTTAGGAGTAGTGTCCCACTTAGTTTCATACCTTGGATACCATTGAGTGACTTCAGCATCTTTCCCAGGTACAAACACATTCTTCTCTAAATATATCTCTGCATGAACTCTTGCTCCAATCGCATAATCTTCCCAATTTCCAAATAGATTGTTCACAACATGACAATATCCCCACTTGAAAGTGAAAGTGAAGAAATGAAAAACACCAATGATGAGATCAAAACATCAAGATAATTTTTGGGTTGTTTTTCCCATTGTTAATATTAGCATTATAAGATTTCCTTCTCTAATTTTCCAATTCACTTTATTAAGGATGAATGGCCTTCATGAAAACATGAAGGTCCAAATATTTGAACCATTATGGGGGCTTTTGGTTCTAAGAATACTGAGGGGATCATTGGATAACATATATTTATTACATAGAGTTATGAACCATTTCAAGTGAGTAGTGAGATTCATTCTCTAGATGACCTTTACCCTTGAAGCGATAGCTTGATTTTTTAGGTTCTTAATACCAAATCCCCCTTCCTATTTAGGGTAACACACTTTATCCCATGCCAATAGGGAAATCTTTCTTTTATCTATTGAGCCCTACCACGAGAATTTTCTAGAGATTTATTAAGATCATCTCAATATTTGGATGAAAGATCCATTATAGAGATATAATAGATTGGAAAGCCAGAGAGCATTGATTTCAACATAGATATCCTTCCTACTAAAGATAGAGATTTTCATTTCCATGATTGGATTCATGCTTTTACTCTTCCTAGAAGGGGTTCCCAAAGTTGGAATTTTTTTCCCCATTTTGATCCAATAAGACACCCAAGTATTTACAGGGAAGAGAGCCTTTTGTAATGTTTAGGGTATTACAAATGACTTGTCTTATACATTTAGTTGTGTTAAAGAAGAAAATATAAGACTCTTAATAACACACCTAATAGTAAATGATTATTATTCAAGCCTAGTTTAATTTAATAACTCTTATGTAGGTGGGATTCTTACAATCCTTTAATCCCATACTCATTATTAAACATTAGTGTGCTGAACATTAATAAATTTCCTAATCACTACTAAGAATTAACAAGGGAGCATTAAATTTTGTATTACTATAACTCTGGTCCTCACTGTACACAGAATGCTAATTACCCTTTGGGATGTAATAAAAATGCAGATTCTCTGTTATGTGTGGTAAAATTTAATAAGATTAAAAGGCTGAAAATCTCATATCTCATTTGTTGTTTAACAATTAAAGTGATAGTGGGAGGAAAATACAAAACAGTCACCTTATTATTTTTTGGTGGGATTACTAGTTTGATAGTTGCTCTACCAAAGTACACTAAGAAGTATGAAGCCAAATAGATGAAGGGGAAAGGATGACTCAAAAGTCACAGCTCTAAACTCAAAACATAGTCATACAAGTTCTAATGAGAAAGGATTCCTTTAGGATAGCTAGAAAAAGGTCAAACCTAGCATACATTGTTATTCAGTTTCAATTAACCATTTGTACCTTAATACTATATTTGTGAAATGAGCCATATATTAATTATATCATCTATATTTACACAACTACTAGACCACTGGCTCATACCCAAAAAGTCTTAAAATAGGGTTCCATCCCTACCATTTATAGACCACCATAAAACTTACTCTAAATCCTAAAAGGGATACGATAACCAACAAGCCAGACTTTACATCTAAGGAGTATCTTGTAGATTATATTAGATGTATTAATAATTAGGACTAAGGTTTATGTTTACACTAGTTATACATTTTTTTCCTTATTAATTTCTAATTAACTTCTATCATTATAAATTAGTAACTATTTGATATCAATTCTTAGAGTGAGTTCCTACTAGACTATTCATAACCAAAAAGAAATAGAAAATTATAGATTTGTTTCAACGTTTATAGGGATGCCAATATATCACTTAGTATGAAGTCTGATACTTTTTATTTGACCTATGCTAGTAAATTGAGATTTATTATAAAATCTAGTTGTAATCAGAAATGTGATTAGTCTAGACAGGAATAGGAGGATCCCCATTGATAGGATCCATTACCTACGCAAGTAATGAATGATTTAAGTATCTAAGTCCTAAACTACATAAAGCACAAATGATAAATACGATAGATCCATAAAAGCTAATATATTTTAATTATGTCTTTAATACTTACATTATAAAATTGGCCCAAAGATTGAAGAGCACCCCATTATATAAATGGCCACAAAGAGAAAATGTAGGGCGATGGAGACAACAAAGGACTGAGCTAGTAGTCAAAGCGGCAGAAAGATGATAGAGGGAATGAAAATGGGTCAAGAAGAAAAGACCTAAATATAAACAAGCTATAGTAAGGTAGAACCAAGGATAAACCAAAATATTTACTGAGACTAAAAGAGAAGAGGGGAAAGAAGGGTGGAAAAAACTATCCAGGAGCATCCTCTACTTGATCAATGCAGTCTACTAGTCTACTTATTATTATACATTAATATATTTTTACCATCAGCCCCCTTATTTGCTAACTGGATTGCTATTTTTTTACCTTCCCAAAAAATATGTTGAATCTAAATTTCTTCGAAGAGCTCTAGAAGTTTTAGAACTTCTTCCAATTTAGAATTTAAAACCCGGTTTGGAGTCTCTTTTTTCTAATGGCATTTAGGACAATCTGTGAATATCCTTCAATAATAAGTTTTGTAATCCATAGGTTTAGGCAAACTTGGAGACCTTCTTGGAGGGCTTCTAATTCTGCTAGGTTGTTTGTGGTGGAGCTTATAGATTTGACCCTTTTAGAGATCCAATTGCTAGAATCACTATTAATGATGCATCCTATTCCTACAATCCTAGGGTTTCCTCTCAAAGCTCCATCAAAATTTAATTTTGTCCAACCACTTGGGGGGTATCCATCTACACTTGTCCCTAACATCTTGATTTTTTTTTAATAAAAAAGTGGGGGATTAATTAGATTTTTCCAACTCTTTTTCATTAGACCATCCTAATTTGAGAAGGATCCTTCTTCTTTTGGGGTTTTCCTAAGGTGAGCATTTAAGATTTCAACAATTTACAAGCCTCAATTTTGTTAGTAGGCTCAAATACAAACATATCCCGATTGTGAAATATTCTTCTATTTCTTTCTTTCGATACTTCCCATATAATGATAGATGGACAAATATTCCAAAGTTTACCATAGATACAACTACTACTATCAGATGTTCAAACCCTAACAAGATCATCTAGATATTCTAACAAAGGACCAGTCCTACCCAGCATTTGCCAAAGTCATGCTCAATAATATTTTGTATATGAGCAATTATATAAGAGATGATCAATATCTTCACTATCATGCTTATATAACACACATCTTAATGGGTGCTCAATGCCTATCGTTCTAAATCTGTCCCACCTTTGTGATTAAGTGATTATTCTATATCCATTTCTAATGTTATATCTACTGTCTCTTGATGTTACCCATATAAGTTTATCTTTTCTCACTAATTACTTTATTTTTCTCTCATGAATGATATTTTCATAAACCTCTTTTACTATAGTTCCAAGTCGATATTATCCAATGTTTTCCATTCCCAACTTATGCCGCCATGAATATATTTCTTAATTTTATAATTGATGACATTAAGCCCCCAAAGTTTGATTAATTGATCTTTAAGTAGTATTGGGATACCTAAGCTATCTATTAGGGGGTATCCATCCTAGGAGTCCTCCTAGAAGAGAGCTTCATCACCATTACCAATGTCCTGAGTGAGATATTTACTAATTACGGATCTACTTTTTGCTATAAAATTCCATCTTTTGGATCATTTAGGTAGGTTCCTCATTCTAAACAAGAAGTAAGGATCAGTTGCATTTAGGTATTTTTTATATAAACCATTTTTTTATCTCTTTCTTAGAATAGTCACCAAGTCAAACTATCCCCTAAAGCTTCATTTTATGAGCTTAAGTTTTTGATACCTAGACCCCCTAGCTCCTTTGGTTTACATATGTTTTCCCATTTTATAAGTGCCAATTTTTTCTATTCATTTGTGTTATTCCATAAAAAGCTTATGATTTTTGCCTCTAGCTTCTTATTAATAGTTTTAGTTAGAGGTAAGCAAGAAAGAGGATAGGCTAGGAGGGCAAATAAGACTACTTTGATCTTTGCAACTTTACCAGCTTCTATGAGCCATTTATATTTTCAACCTCCAATCTTTTTATCCATTCTTTCAAGGATGTTATGTCATCCCTTGTTTTTTTTACTACCTTTTTCTCGCTCTATTCCTAAGTATTTACATGGGAATTGTTAGGAATAAGGTGTCTCAACCTTGGATAATTCATATTCCTATTTTTTGTTTTGTAAATGCATTTTTGTAAATAATGTAATTAAATGTGAGTGTACATGTCTAGTTGGCATGTTGATGTGTTACTCCACCTACATTTGTTAGTATCTTGAATTGTTTGTAAGGAAATCATGACTAACATGGGTATGGTAGATTCATATAACACGTAAAAGCTATTTTTGGAATTTTCCCCAAAAAAATGGAAAGAAAATTATATAAGCACTTTTAGGGCTATAGATAAAAAAGCATGAATAGTGTATCCTTCATAGCTATTGAATAAATCTTCTGTGTCCTGAAAGAGCTTGCACTACAAGTGTGTTGTAACCTTTGAGTTGAAGATGATACATTGTGCAAATTTTGGAGGGGTGGGGTTGTTTTATCAAAAGGTTTTTCCCCACCAGCATATGTCTGTGTTTGTGTATTCATGGTTAACTACAATATTATTGTTTACATAATATCGAATTTGAAATTGTAAGGATTTGAAAGAATTTGCACAATACTTTCCTTAAGGGATTAGTATAGGAATCTATCTATTTTCTTTATTCATGGTTAACTACAATATTATTGTTTACATAATATCAAATTTGAAATTGTAAGGATTTGAAAGAATTTTCACAATACTTTCCTTAAGGGATTGGTGTAGGAAGTTGTTTCCACGCCTGAGTTTTCTTACAAGTGCTATCAGAGCTTGATGAACTTTTGATCCTAGTTGTTGGGTAGGGTTTTTGAGCTAATCTCAAGTTTGAGTGAAAGTTTTGTGCAAAGCATTATGAATCTTATTTGTAGATTGAGATGGCTAGTTCATCATATAGAAAAATGGAGGTGGAGAAATTTAATGGCAATAATTTTGAGTTGTGGAAACTCAAGATGGAAGACTTGCTTGAAGATTGTGATCTATGGGAGGTGAATTCACTTGATGTGAAACCCACAACAATATCTCAAGAAGATTGGGATCTCAAGGATCAGAAAGCTAAGAGTCTCGTTAGACTCTATCTGGCTGGTTTAGTTCTCTTGAATGTTCTTGATGAGAAGATCACAAAGAGTTTGTGGATATGGCTTGCGTCTATGTATCAAGCCAAATATTTGGTGAACAAGTTGTTCTTGAGGAAGAAGTTGTATTCTCTAAGAATGGAGGAAAGAGGATCTATTATAGATCATCTAAATGCTTTTAAATTGTTGATTGTACAGCTGAAATAAACTAGTGTTAAGATAGAGGAGGAGGATCAATGTATGAACTTATTATGTTCCTTGCCAAATTCATGGGACCATCTTGTAATGGCTCTTGCAAGTACTTTAGTCACTCTTAGAATGGATGATGTGGTGTCTTCACTATTATCTAAGGAGACACAGAGAAAATCTTCAAATTCAACTAAGGAAGCTCTTGATGTTCATGATAGATCCAACAATAAAGGGAAGCAAAATGACAACAAGTCTAGAAAGAGTAGATCCAAATCCCATGGAAAATCAAAGACTCCTGGAAAGTCCAAGGGAAAATGCTAGACCTATGATAAGACTGGGCACTTTTGTAAAGAATGTAAAGAGCCAAAGAAGAAGAAGAAGGCCTCAAATTTAGGTTCAAAAAAATCTCAAGAAGATCGCGATGCTTTCATTATAGCCTTGGCAGCGCATGCATCTAATGATGTGTGGTTGATAGACTCGGGTGCTTCTTTCCATATGGCCTCTCAACGAAGTTGGTGCTCAAATATGAAGTTTTTGATGGTGGAAAGGTGTACTTGGGTGATGATTCTCACCTAAAGATAGTTGGATGAGGACAAACCACTATCAAATTCCTTGATGGATGATTAAAGGGGACCAACGGGGTAATGCACATCCCTGGTTTGGCATGAAACCTATTATTCATAAGTATGTTGAATGATGTAGGTATGCAAGTTGTTTTTTCTAAAGATAGATGTAAGATGATGAGAGGAGCTATGGTGCTTGCTAAGGGTACTAGGAGAGGTACTTTGTTTTAGCTTGATGCATGCATTTATCAATGCAATAGTTCTTCTATTTCAAAGAAGAGAGCAACTATGACTTCATCCCCACTATTTGAACAAATAGTAAAGAAGATTGTGGTTATTGGTTCCAATTACAATGCAACATGTGTACCTAAGGGTGAAAAAACATTGGAAGGAAAGCTTCCTGCAAAAAAGACAATGTCGTGGCATATGAGATTTGGCCACATTCACGAGAAGCGTCTTAGAACCTTGAAAAATAAGAACATCATCGAGGGTTTAAAAGATTGTAATCTTGAGTTTGACTTCTATGAACATTGTGTCTATGATAAAAAAAAGTCATGTTCAATTTTAGTCTAGTTCTCACAAATCTTTTGATGTTTTGGATCTTATTTATTCCAATGTATTTGGTCCTGTAAAAGTTCCTTCAATCTCCAAGTCTATATTTTTTGTATCTTTCATAGATGATTACAATAGAAGGACATGTATTTATTTCCTAAAAAGTAAGACACAAGTCTTTAGTTGGCTTAAGGAATTTAAAGCCCTTGTAGAGAATCAAACTAGTAAGAAGATTAAGTGTATGCGAACTAACAATGGTGGTGAGTTTTGTTCATCAAAGTTCAAATAGTTCTATAAATAATAAGGTATTGAGAGGCATAAGACAACTCCTTATATGCCATAGTAAAATGGGGTTGTAGAAAGAATGAACAGGACACTGATGGAGAAGGCTAGGAGTATGCTTAGTGGAGCAAGTCTTGAACAAAAGTTTTGGGCTGAAGTTGTGACCACTACTTGCTATCTAGTTAACAGATCTCCTACATCACTCTTGTTGATGAAAAAGAGAAGAAAGAAGATATTTTTCAGTTGCCTCCTACCCTTGAGAAGACTGAATAAAAAGATCATGTTGGGTCTAATGATGAGGAGAGCTCTAGTAGCTCTAATAGTTCAGAAGAAGAGGAAGTACAACCTTAACCTCAGCCCTTGAGGAGATCCACAAGAATAAGAAAGCAACCAAAAAGGTTTGGTTATTCTATGTTAAATTCTAGTTGTGCTTTTGCTTTGATTACTAACACTGGTGAGCCTAGATCTATGAAAGAGGCTTTGGATATGGAAGATGTAGGTTCCTAGATCAAGGTCCATGGATGATGAGATGGCTTCATTGGATTAAAAAAAAACTTGGGACCTTGTACCTTTGCCTAAAGTATGGAAACCTATTGGTAGCAAATGGGTGTTCAAGAATAAATTCTATGTAGATGAAAGTGTTGAAAGATACAAAGCTAGATTGGTTGTGAAGGGGTATTCACAGGTAGAGGGAATAGAATATGGTGAAATATTCTCTCATGTTGCAAAGTTGACATCTATTAGATTTATGTTATCTCTTTCTACATCATATGATTTAGATATAGAATAGATGGATGTGAAGATAGCTTTCCTTCATGGTGATTTGGAGGAAGAGATTTATATGTCACAACCTAAGCACTACATTATTAAAGGTAAAGAATCTTTGTTTTGTAGATTAAAGAAGTCTCTATATGGTTTGAAACAATCTCCTAGAATGTGGTACCTTAATTTTGGTGCCTTTGTGTTGTCAATTGGATTTGTAAGATTGAAATTAGATCATTGTGTTTACTTCAAAGTTGAAAATGATTGCCTTCTTATTGTTGCATTAAATTTTGATGATATGTTGTTGTTTGGGAAGGGTAAGGGTATGATTTCTAATTATAAATCTCAGTTGTTAGCATAGTTTGAGATGAAAGATCTTGGGGTAGCAAGGTACATATTGGGTATGGAAATCAACAGAGATTAGATCTAACAAAAAACTTTGGATGAGTTAGAGTAAGTATGTGAAGTCTGTTTTGGACAAGTTTATCATGGTAGATTGTATACCATTGTGTGATCCTATTTATATGGGAACAAAGTTATATATAGTTGATTGTCCAAAATCACCTAGTGAGGTGGAGGACATGAGTAGAGTACCTTATGCTAGTGTAGTTGGAAGTCTTATGTATGCTATGGTCTATACTAGACTAGACATTGCCCAAGTAGTGGGAGTTTTGAGGTAGTCTATGGCTAATCCTAGATGGATACATTGGGATGTAGCTAAATGAGTATTTAGATATTTGAAGGGTACATCAAATTACTCCATTTGTTATCATGGTAACTCTTATGGAGCTTTGCACTTAGTTTGTATTCATAGCTTTGTAGATTTAGATTGGGCAGGTGATATTGATAGTAAGAGACCCACCAGTGCTTATGTGTTCACTATGTTTGGTGGTGCCATTAGTTGGATGAGTAATGGACAACCTATGGTTGTTTTGTCCACTATAGAAGCTAAGTACATGACTTCTTTTCATGCTTGTAAGGAGGTCATTTGGCTTAGGAGATTGTGTTCTAATATTGGTGTTGATGCAAGATAGATTACTATTTGTTGTGACAGTTAGAGTGTTATTTTCCTTTCAAAGAATACAACTTTCCATGCCAGAATGAAGCACATTGATGTGTAGTTTCACTTTGGGAGAGATATGGTGGAAGATGGAAAGGTAAATTTAGAGAAATAGATACTATAAAGAATGTTGTAGATGCATTGATGAAACTAGTGGGCATAGAGAAGTTCAGATGGTGTTAAGACTCTATAGGTCTTTTAGCCTATAGTGGTTAGTTCTTATTACATGTTCATGTTGCTCTTACAAGGTGTTCGACAAGTAGGAGAATGTAAGGAATAAGGTGTCTCAACCTTGGATAATTCTTACTACTATTACTTGTTTTGTAAATGGAATTTTTGCAAATAATGTAATTAAGTGTGAATGGACATGTCTAGTTAGCATGTTGATGAGTCACTCCACTTGCATGTGTCAACATCTTGAATTGTGTGTAAGGAAATCATGACTGCAATGGTTATGATGGATTCCTATGACACGTAAGATCTATCTTTGGAAGATTCAATTGTGTGCAAGGAAATCATGACTAAAATGGTTATGATAGATTCCTATGATGCATAAGAGGTATCTTTAGAAGATTTAATTGTGTGTAAGGAAATCATAACAGAAATAGATATGATCGATTCTTATCACATGTACGAGCTATTTTTGGAAGTTTCCCTAAAAAAATGGAAAGTGCATTATATAAGCACTTTTAAGGCTATAGATTAAAAAGAATGAATAGTGTATTCTTGCTAGCTACTAGATAAGTCGTATGTGTCTTAAAAGAGCTTGCACTGCAAGTGTGTTGTAACCTTTGAGTTGAAGATAATACATTGTGCATGTTTTGGAGGGGTGAGGTTGTTTTACTAAAAGGTTTTTCCCCACCAACATCTCATTGTGTTTGTGTTTTATTTCTCTATCTATTTTCTATATTCATGGTTGACTACAATATTATTGTTTACATAATATCAAATATGAAATTGTAAGGATTTGTACAATTGATACTTTCCTTAAGGGATAAGTGTAGGAAGTTGTTTCCACAGCTGAGTTTCCTTATAGGAATGTGCCTCTTTTATATTCAATAATATTATAGATCTATTTTTCTATTTTAGGTTTGGTATGAATGAAAAAAAAAATCTAATTTTTCAGCATTCACTCTTTGTCTTGATGCTTCCATGTATTGTTGAATAATAGACTTGAGGTTTAGGGTCTCTTCTATTGTACTTTCTCTTGGTAGAATGGTATCATCTGCATATTGTTGGTGAGTAATATTAGGGATATTTTTAGTTACAATAATTCCTTTGATTCTACCTTCAATCTAAGCTTGGGTTATTGCTCTACCAAAGGCTTCTACCATGATAATGTATAGGAAAGGTGATAGAGGATCTCCTTGTCTTATACCTCTTGATGTGTCAAAGAAGCCTTTAGGAGTACCATCAATAAGAATTGATATTTTAGTTGTTGAGACACATTGATAGATAAGATTAATCCATTGGTGTGAGAATCCAAAGGCTTCTAAGGTTTTGCATAAAAACCTCAAATCAACCATGTCATATGTTTTCTGAATATCTAGTTTCATGAACATGCTTGTCATTTTATTCTTATTGGTTGAATGCAATGTTTCTTGAATAATAATAATCTTGTCTAGAATCGATCTTCCAGGTACAAAACATTTTTGTTCTTCTGAGATGAGCTTAGGGAGAATTGGTTTTAGTTGATTAGCTAAAATTTTGGATATGATTTTATAAATGGTGTTGCAAAGAGCTATAGGTCTAAAATACCTTGGATTTTCAGGGTCATCTTTTTTGAGTATTAAGGTAAGAAAGGTATTATTTATTTTTGATAGTAATGATCCACCATTTCTTCAAGCTTCAATGGCTTTCCAAAGATCAATTTCAATAATATCCCAACATTTTTGGTAGAAGAAAGCCTGGAATCCATCTAGACCTAGAGATTTGTCTGGGTTCATGTTGAATATCATAGATCTAACTTCCTCTAGAGATATGTGTGTTTTTAATAATTTATTATCTTCTATAGTAACCACTTTTGGGATAGCTTCTAACATTTTTTATTGAGCTATCATATTCAAACTACCAAAAATATTTAATAAATTATTGAAATGACCTACAAAAATCTTTGCCATGTTGTTTGGATTTTCAGTGTCAGTACCTATCAAGTCTTTGATTTTTATAATTTTTCTTTTAGCTCTATTATACAAAGTGTTGTTATGAAAAAAAAATTGTATTTTGATCTCCTTCTTCTAGCCATTTCCCTCTTAATTTTTATCTCCAGAAGACTTCTTCCTTTGCTAGAATATTTTCCTATTTAGTGAGTAGTTCTTTCTGCAGAGAAAATTTCTTGTTACTCATTCCTTCTTTAATTACTTTTGTGTTTAATCTTTTTTTAGGTTTTCTTTGTTCTCTATTTTTTCTTTAAATATATTGTTGAATTTTTTTTATTCAACTTTACTATATTTTCTTTAATCATTTTCATCTTAGAGACAAATATGTACATTTGGAACCTTTAAAACTGCCTTGAGTCCACCATATTTTAATAAGCTCCATAAAAAAAATTGTTTAAGAACCACATTTCTTCACTTTTAAAAGAATTTTTGAAAGGTTTTGCCGGTTCAATAAATTCAATTCTAATAGGGTAGTGGTCCAATCCTACTTTAGGTAGAATTGAGGATTGTATATCTAAAGCTAATTCTCTTAGTTGTCCTTTGAGAAAGAATATGTCCAGTTTCTCAGCAATAAATGAAAAATATTTCCTTCTTTTATTCCATGTGTACTTACCATTATTAATAGGAATATCAAATAGGTTGTTAAGCTCTATACAATTTTTAAAGTCCATAGATGCTTGGGAGATTTGTTGGATGCCTCTGAATTTTTCATCTATGTTCATGATAGTATTACAATCTCCACCTATTCGAATGTGTTCATTGCTATGATTTTTAATAAGTAGGCTTATTTCTTCCCATAAAAGTTTTTTTATCTATGTTATGGGTAGGTCCATAAATGTTTATTAAAATTAACTGTAAGTTAGTCTTTATGCTTTTAATTTTTCTGCTCATCCATGAATTAGTTGGTTTTAATACATTTAGAGTTACTTTCCCAGGATTCCAAATCATACCTAATCCCCTCAAAGCTCCTCTAGATTCTTGTAGGTTAATGTTCCAAATACCTAATTTTTTTTCTAGCTTAATTCCTTCTTTCTTATTTAGTTTTGTTTCTTGCAATATAATAATTTCAAATTCAAATTGTTTTGAATTTTACTCTACTGAAAATTTCTTCCTTAATGATTAACATATCTCTTATTAAATCATCAAAGGTGTAGTTATCTCCACCTAGCATTAGAACTCGCTACTTTAATTCTTCTTTCTATAAGTCACTACTTTTATCAATACTGTCAAAGTTAAATACTTGGATCAATTTATCAATTAATAGTTCCAAGTTCTCTTTCTCTATCTTATCTTAATTGAACATTTCCAAATATTTACTCTTTGTTGGGTCATTACTCAAAAAATCATGAAAATCTTGTGTTAAATTTCCTTTCATCTTATTTTTGATCCTTCTCACTTGCATTGTATTCACTAAGATTATTAATAGGAGATTCTTGTGTTGTGGTTGGTTTCCCAAAATTTCGTGAACATATTTATTGCCTCTCTTTTGGATTCTATGGTCTCCTTCATAGACTCTTCTTTCTTTTGTAGTGGAATTTCAATTATTTCCTTTATACACTTAGTGTTTCTTCACTCTAGAGATTCATTAGAGAAAAGAATTTTTCTTTCTATTTCTTCAAGAGTACTATTGTTATTTTTCAAGAGCTTTTTGTCCTAAGACCTAAATTGCTTCTCTAATAGTTTTTCTTTCCCACTTACTTCTTTTATTTTTCTTTTCTTTCTGTTCTTTCTTTTGTTTTTTGTTTAGCCTTCTACTATTGTTGACTATACTATGCATCCTTATGCTAGGAATATTATGTTTTGTTTTCTCTTCTTCTCTTCTAGTGATTTCTTTGGAACTTTGATTTTCATTGGTAAGAGAAATTTTTATATGTGAGCTAGTGCCTTTACATTTTTTTATTTCTAACAACTAAGTAATTCTTTTACTATTATCTAATATTGGAAACTTTTCCTTTTATTTGCTTTGGGTTTCTATTTCATTGTAGCTTGGAGTATCTCTATTTCTTTCTTCTGGTCTTTCTTGGAGATTGCTGAGATAATGTTTTCAATCTCTATAGTTGAAGTTAGAAATGTTTTCTTTTCTTTTCTTATTCCACTATGTAAAGGAAACTTGGCAATAAAGAATATAACCATTTCCACATAACCCATAATAGATCTGAAATAAACACAGAATTAAAATCCACATGCAAGAGAATAGACAACATACCCACAAAATTGTGACACAAGATATACCCTAGGAAACTCTCATTGAGAGAAAAACCCAGCCTCCAAAAGCATCCATCACCATGTATTATTCAACCAAAAATACCATTACAATACAACCATGGAAGCCTTCAAAGCCATAGCCACCACCAAGCAATCCATGTGAACAAGCATGAATCCACACATCCCATGTCATTCTTCCAACCTTCACAAATGCTCCCTTGGCTAACCTATCAAGCCTTGTCCCGCTCGACTCTTGCCTTTCTCACTCTTCTCTCTACAACAACTAACCGTCTGGCTGCTTATATAGTAGCAAGTCTCACAAAACCACTAAGTGGTATTACATAAACCATGTGCTAAAACTATGTGCTACCTAACCCACTGACCCTGCATTTAATATTGGGTATTTAATTCTTTCCCCAATATTAAATAATTACATAAAATATTATCACAATGTTACAATACAACTCATCAAGAATATTTCATGAGAATCTTTACATGTTGCATCTCCATCTAGGCACAACATTACATAATAAAATATAATAATATTATGCAATGTGTGCAACACCCATTATCTCAACAATCTCCCACTTGTTGCATACATTTCATAGGGTCAATCCGTAGCCACATAAATGAACAAGGGAACAATCCCTTCCAGCACATCCACCATCATGGATCAAAATACACCAAGTGCTCCATCCTGGTACCTGCAACAAAATCAAAGTATCCAGCATCTCAAACATGAATGATCTCACCTCCTATTATGCCACTACCACTGGACATACATAGAAGCCATCCAAAGAGAAAGCCACCCAACCTGTTGCATTAGAAGATCATAAAATCCTATATCAACTAAAATTTCAAGCATAAAAAACCTGATCCAAAGGTAATCACATGTATCCATAGTTGTCAAAATATATCCATAGCTGAAATAGCACCCGTAGCAAAGTGCCAACCCATCCAACTATCCATACCTCAAAGGTATAACAAGTGAATCTCATATCACTGACTTATCCAATCTATAACCTGCAATCACAAGCCTCAAGAGAAATACCTGCCACATATATACCAAGAAGCTCCCACTGCAAAAGATAATGTCAAATCTATAACCAATCCACTCACAACATCTCAAAGAAGTGAATCCATGTATTATCAAGGACATCCATAATACATAAATTGATATCCTGCAAGAACAACTCTCATAACAAGTCTCCAATGCTCTCCCAAGTTCTCCATAACCAACAGAGGAAAGAGATAAAGTAATAACCATGTCATCTCTCACATGACATACATGAACATAAACCAATGATCACAATCTCTAACCAATCTCAAATCCAATGTAGGAAAAACTAAACATCCAAGAAGATAACCAAGACTGGAGAAACCATGCAAATCATAACTTGTATCATGTCCTTCTACACATACCTCTAGATGTAAACTGTGCAAGTATGATCTCCTCTATAAAACCCCAACAAGAAGCCACAATAACACCCAAACCATTTCATATAACATATCATGGATGCAAGCCTGTCACAAGAAGACCAAACTCATAAACCATTCCTAAACCAAGGAATATGTCGAATATAAAACCATCTCCAAACTCAACCAGCATAACAACATATGCAAATGGAGTTAACCAATGCTAAACCATCTCTCAAATGAACCCTCCAGAACTAACTCATGTATCATAGCTCAAGATCCATATCCATCAAAGACAAGCATAAATATAATGCAACTGAGAAAAATAATGGGCTATACCTCTCAAGTAGCAAATCGCCGAGTAGACCAAGAGTGGGGAATGAGAATGTTCATCAAGATACCCAAGTCTCCAACCAAGACTCATCTAAGAACAATCTCCTCTCAAGTCCCTATTAGGTGACTACCCCTCGGACTTCCTGTTGAAACCAACAACCATCCCAAAAAATACTTCTCTAATCCAAGAGAAATCAGCATCACCACCATCTCTAAGTATCCATGAGCACCTTTAACCAATCAATCCATGCCAACTCCAAATGCAACATAGCAATATCATGAAGTATCCAGCTTATGATTAATGTACTCAATATCAAGAAACTAAACCAAGATCAATGTCAAAGTTCCAACCATGGCCTTAGGAACATAAACATGACAACATGATCCAATCATCTCAACCAAAGAGATAACATGCTCCACATGAACATACTATAACATGTCACAACTCTAAATGCGTATCAAGAGTATACCAAGGATACCAAGGATACCAAGGATGTAATAATGAAACCATTCTCATACCAAGGATAACATGCCAAATAAAAGCATAAACCACACCTTTACCAAGAACCCTGTGAGTCCTCAAGATGCAACCATCTCCACACACCATGAAGAAAAACCATCTCCACATACCATGAAGAACCATCTCCACATACCATGAAGATAACAAAGTGCACCATGCAAATGTCAAAGATGCTTCTACAACAATAAGATCTAAGACAAACCTCCAACATCTATAAACACTCAATAAATATATCAATGCCAACAACTCCCACTCAACTATGGTACCAAGTCACTGATGGCATCATAAAATCTATCTCCTACATGAAGATCCAAACCAAACCAGGAACTAATCCTGCACTATCACCTCATCACTGTCACAAGCTCCCACTAAATTGTGTATCCAAGCTATCCATGACATCATGATGAAAAAAAAATCCATCCTCTAACCATGAGAATCAACCAAGGCATCAAACCATCAAAGAAATCAAAGTGCACATCATGAGCTCCTCAAAAGAAAACAAATAACCATGATCCTCAACCAAGAAGATATACCACCATAACCAAATTAGAAATCCAAGCTAACAAACATCAAGGATGTATTTGTATAACCAATCATCCATGGCACCATAATCACATCCACGAATCGAGCATCTGGCTCTCAAAGTGTCCAACTTGTCAGCATAAAATAGTCAACCACAATTCTCCACCATGACTGTACCTAGTAACAACATCTCATCCCTTCTACATGAAGCAAAAATAAGAAAATCATGTGACTTAGGGCATAGAAAACCAAAATTCAAGCTACCAATATGAATATGCATCAATAATAAAAGATCAATGGGCAAAGACAACCCATAACCAAGGTATAAATGCAACCTATAAGTATAAACCGCTTACATCATTGCACAACTTGTAGACCCAACAAGTCATCATACATATCCAAAACCAAACACTGATAATCATATTATCATGAGACCAATCTGAAATATGAACTGAGTATACAATGACATCAAATCTTAAATCTCCAATGCCATAAACTCATAATGTTACCATAGTCAAAAATATATCTATAAACTATTCAGATCAATATATCATCAAATAAATCATGCCAAACCTACACCAAATCTAAACCAATGTGTAGAGCTCTCCAAGAGCTTTTTGTTGACTACTCGAAGTCCAAAATCTGACTCTGTATGCCCAAGTTATGCCCTAATTCGTGCTCAAAATAAATAACATCTGCCTTTAGGGCTCTTAAAACTTGACAAAATATCAAAATCATAGAACCAAATCTATACCATATTGTAGTGCTCTAAATTAGCTTTCCAATGCCTATAAGAACTCTGAAATTTGATATTCTAAGAGAAAGTTATGGCCGTTTTACTAGGATAGTCTATTTACCATTTTCATTGTGATTTTTTACTTTTTTTTTAAAAAAATTGTGACTAAAATTCTGACGGGATTAAATTTGACGGCCATCATGGGCTGAAATCAAAAAACTCTTTCATTTTCTCTGAACATGGCCAAACTAGGGCATATTATATATCAAAATTTATGGAAACGTCAACCCGAATCCAATGGTGAGGTCTATTTTTACCCAGGAGTTCATTTCTGCATGCTACCCCCCAAAACCCTCATTTTAAATGAAACATCTGAAAAACCCTTTTGTCCAACAATTTCACGTGCCCAAAACATTTTAACATCCCCTCATAACAAAAAATCCAAAACCCTTAGATCTGTAATAAATCATTCATATATCTTGCCCTTTTCTTTTTTATCCTCTCATGCATTCCCATAGATTCAATCTAGGGTTAGAATAATAAAACGATAGCTCTGATACCACTTCTAAAGGAAACTTGGCAATAAAGAATATAACCGTTTCCACATAAACCATAATATATATGAAATAAACATGGAATTAAAATCCATATGCAAGAGAATAGACAACATATCCACAAAATTGTGACACAAGATATACCCTAGGAAACCTTCATTGAGGGAAAAACCCAGCCTCCAAAAGCATCCATCACCATGTATTATTCAGCACAAAATACCATTGCAATATAACCATGGAAGGCTTCAAAGCCATAGCCACCACCAAGCAATCCATGTGAACAAGAATGAATCCACACATCCCATGCCATGCTTCCAACCTTCACAAATGCTCCCTTGGCTAACCTGTCAAGCCTTGTCCCACTCGACTCTTGCCTTTCTCACTCTTCTCTCTACAACAAATAACCTTGTGGCTGCTTATATAGTAGCAAGTCTCACAAAACCACTAAGTGGTATTACATAAAACATGTGCTAAAACCATGTGCTACCTAACCCACTGACCTGGCATTTAATATTGGGCATTTAATTCTTTTTCCCAATATTAAATAATTAATAAAATATTATCACAATGTTACAATACAACTCATCAAGAATATTATATGGGAATCTTTACATGTTGCACGTCCATCTAGGCATAACATTACATAATAAAATAAAATAATAAAATATAACAATATTATGCAATGTGTGCAACACCCATTATCTCAACACGCCATCCTCCAATTGTAAATTGATTTTTCCTATTGTATCCTGAATAGGCTCCAGAAGGTCTTTCTCATTTAAGAACATCTCCATTCCTTTTCTTTTCTTATATTCATCATAGGGAAGGTATCTTTAAGATCTAATGTTCGGTTGATAAGTTTTAAATGTTATCATTTTCTCATTATTTAATCTAATTATTTCATAGATTTTGCCTTCAAATCTGTAGTAGTTTAAGTTATATATTGATCTATTTGTTATTAACTTAATAGGTTTGAATTCCAAATTTTCAATTTAGAAGTTGATCAATAATTTAATATTATTGCATTATTTATAAGAACCGTCTATTCCTATCAAATTTCCAATTGAGAAACCTATTTTTTTAAGAATCTCTACATGCATAAGTTCAGGAGGTAGAGATTGAATGGAAATCTAGGTTGGTAAGGGGAAGTTTAACTATTCTTTCTTACAATCTGGAGTCCATTCAAAGAGTTTAACATCATAACCTTTAAAATAACAATCAAAGACAAAGAGAAATTTTTTTTAACATATTCATCACTGCAATGTATATATGCTAATCTATCAAAATGGTGAGATATACTTACCAATTTTTTACAAAATTCCTTTAGCCAATTAATGAGATTGATCATCTCTTGTTTTGGCCCATTCCAATATGCAAAAATACTAACATTCTGATAGTCCTGCCAGTGATCTTCATTGTCCTGATTGCTGATAATTGGGATTTGTTGCTTAGTTTTCTTAAGTTTAATATTGGGGTGAGTAGCTATGGGGGTTGAAGGGAGGAATGTATAGGAATCTTGGGTATAATATTCCTATGGTAAGGGGGGATATATGTGTTAGGAAGGTTATGTGGTGGTTTGAAGTTTGAATTCTCCTTCTTTTAGAGATTTGCTTCACTGGTATTGAGGGAAATCACATGGGGTTCATGTAGGAATCCTATCTGTTGAGAGTACAAGGGTAATCTATCTTGGTCTGCATATTTAGTATGGTTAAAAAAGATAATTTATTTGTCTAAACCATAAGTGGAGCAAATGATATTAGGTTAAAAGCCTTTCTAGGCAAAAGTGTAGACTAATTTGGGGAAATCATCTATTTTAATGATTTGAGGAATTGACAAAAGCTTACTTACCTTTTTATGAGCTATGGAGACTTGAAGTAGAGTGACCTAATTTGTTTCCAATTTATCTTTGGCTCTATTATTTGCATTGTATTTTAGCTCTGACCAAAACCTTGATCTCTTTGTTAATTTTGCCAATATCTCTTAAATGGTAGCACCTGGCTTTTTATTAATGATCTAATGTTTATAATTCACCTCCAGTATATTAGGATACTCTAGTTCATTGTGCTCGATTAGGGCTGAAAAGAGTTTTTTTTTTTGCACTACATACTGCAATGCATATCGTAAATTTGCAGAATGTGCGAGTTTGAGGGGTAGAGGGTTAATGCATTCTCACCCATACTTGTTTTCTTCCATTTTTTTGTATTTTGGCCATACTTTGAAAATTGCACCATAATATATCTTCCATCAACATTTCTACCATCAAGATGCTCAATTGCCTTATGTGCCTGATCTGCAAATTTATACCAAAAAAATGCAAATCCTCAGAACTGGCCAGTTCTCCTATCTTTGGGAATAAATACATCCACAACTTTCCTATATCAATTGAAGAGTAGAAATAGATCATCAGTGCTAGTGCAAAATGTTATGTAAAGAACTAGAAGTGAATATCCGTCTCTGATATCTTGAGGGATCAATCTCCCAAAGTGCAACATTTTTAAGGTTACAGAGAGCTCTAGAACTATTACTGACTTGAATGCCTTCTAATTTTTACTATCCAATAAATTGCTTTTCTTCTTTAATACTGCAGAATGATTTCAATTTCATCTTTTCAAAAATGGGATGTTGTGAAAATAATTATTTGGATTGAACCCTCAATGCGATGTGTGTGGCTTACGTGTAATTTTTTGTGGTCTTCAGAATAAATTCATACAATTTGATCATATGCAAATACCTGAAAAGATTTCCAATCATCTCAATGTCCAACAATTCTTGTTGTGATTTGCTCTATGAATTTCAATGCAAAAAGATTGCAATAGGATTAAATATAATTTTATTAAAGGATTTAACTTGATTTTATATTTAACTATGGTTAGGATTAGAATTCAATTTAGGTTATTGTTGGTTTTCCATTTAGTTTAACATATGGATCCAATCTCCATAATGTAGGGATAAAGTTGAATTTGGTTTAATAATGAATTAATCTAGGTTTGCAATTCAATTTAGCAGAGAGTGAGGTTTTGGATTATATTTTGTTTATTGTTAGGGTTCAATTTGGTTTGTTGTCAACATTAGGATAATTAATTTATTCTTAGGGCTCAATTTTTTTTATTGGTAAAAATCTTATCATAGTTTACTTGGTATTTGGTTTAGTGATATATTTAGGGCTTGAGTTAGTTTGAGATTCGAGTTGAAAATTTGATTTAGTTCATTATTTAATTAGGATTAGGTTGAGGGTTCAACTTATTTTAGTGTTGGATGTAATTTTCTTTATTATTTTTATTACCTAATGTGAGATTAGATGAATTGAATCCATTTAAAAAGTAACATCAAGTGTAAATAATAGGAGGAAAGGAATCCACATGAGGTGGATTCAAAGAGGTTTTGAAGAAAGTAGAAATGGTTGGGGACCAAGTACCAAAGAGAATAAAACTAAATTTTAAAAAAAAAGGGATTTAGGCATAAACCCTTAACTAGCAACATGAGATACCCTATCTCTCTAAAGAAAGGAGGAACAAGTAAGAAAGAAATAGAATGAAGCTCAAGAAGAAAAATTTACTCCCACTACTCAAACTAGGTCAAGATAGCATAGTAACACTATGTATCACCATTTGAAATAATTCAGCCACCTCCATAAGGTGAATCACCTGAAAGTATAAACCAACAACTACCTATCACCTAAAACCCAAGTAAAAACTAGTAGAAGACAATCCACCTCAAAAAGGTATGAATACACCTCTATAGGATTTTTAAGAGGAATAAGCTAAAATGAAATGAATACCATCATAAGAAAAGGGCCATGAGATCACCCAAGATTGAAGCAACAAGACTCACCATGAGAGGGAAATAAGAAATCCCCATCTCTACAAGGGAAAGATCGAGATTAGAATCCGAGTACTAACTTATGCCATAAATACACTAACACAACTCAAGAAAAACCATATATTAAAGAGGAGAGAAGAGGAGGAGCTTTGTTGTGAGGGGAGGGGGAAAGATCCCTTCAAAATAACTAGCACTCACCAAAATAGGGGTCTAGTGAAGCCATCAAAGAAACTTTGAAGTAATAAGGGTAGAGTACTATAGTATTGGAAATCAAAATAAAATAAATTGAATCCATCCAAAGAGAGGACACCAAAAGAAATATGGAGAAGAACCCTATATGTTCACAAGTTTTGATCAAGCTAGGCACACCACATCCAACTTCTCTACCCCCATCAAAGGAATGAAAGAATGCATAAACAAAGGCATCATCCTATTGAAAATATAAGGTAGGATATTTATTGAGAGGGGAGGGGTGAATCAGGAACCAATAAAACTTTAACTCACTTCACTAATTAATTCTTCATATATTATTTTGATTTAATTGCATGCATGAAAGAATGAAAGCAATAAAACATTCATAATATTTTGACACAAGATATGGTGACCCAAAGACCTTCCAAATAAAAATTAAAACTAAGGTGGTGATGATACCCACAACCTTTAGTATTGTAGTATAAAGTTGGTTCATTAAGGCTTACAATTGACCACTTCTAGTGATATGCCCTGTCAGGAGTAATAAGGACTGTTAGGTCCACCTTGTTAAAGGATTTACAAACATACATTGAAGTATGTAGTCTGTTAGGGGATTAGCAAAAGAATATTAAGTCTACCCTATTAAATGATTTAACTGATGCACCTTTTAGAATGAATTAGTGGTTGATATATGATCTACAATTATGAGTTGTTGAATAAGATTCCTTGAATTGCAATGATCACCTAACTATGATAGATAAGTCTTTGTTTTACCATATACTACTTGTAGCCTTATTCAATTTGCACTCATCTGTTGCTTACTTCTTCACATACTCAATAATAATACATTTGGATATGATACAATACATTACATATATATCAATCCAATTAATTACCTTCTAGAGTTGGCTACAATACCAAAATCATCATAATTCGCAAAGTTATCCCATTGTTGTAACTTAGGTTCAGAAGACAAACTTGGTGATGTTTCAACACTCAAAAAACACTATCAACACTCAACATACTCTGGCACTTGGTTGAAGTTGAAGCTCAGTCCATACTAATCACTTTGAGTGGTGGAACTCGGTCAGCTCTGTATGACTCAGTGAACACTAAGAAAATTGGTAGATACTAAATTGCTCAGTTGACACTACATGCCTTCATCAACATTGGATTCACTTCATTAACATTGTGAGCTTGGTAGACACTACAGAACTTGGTTAACACTACAAAGCTTGATTAACACTAAGATATTCATCACTTCTACTAAATGGCTTAGTAGACTCTGCTACACTTGGGCGATACCATAAACTATCTTAGATGCTTAGTAGACACTACGAAGATGAACATGAAATGCAATCAAACTACTTAGCTTGGTAGAAACTAAAACACTTGGTTAACACTGCTAGATGAATGATATGCTTGGTAGAAATTGTAGAGCTTGTAGCAGTGTAACCAACTAAGTAAGTGTTAAGTCACTAATAGAAAAATTGACCTTAATGTCAACAATCCCCCCATTTGGCATTAGTGACAAAGACACAGGTATCATACCAAAATTTGAATTCTCAAAATTACAAGTAAAAAAACTTTCTTTATCAACATTCTATGTCTTCAACTCACTTTTAGCTTACTATTGATGTAGCAAGATAAATGACTTTTTTTTTTTTTTTTTCAAAATATCTTTTGTAAACATATTTTCTACTCATCTATACATGTATCTTCATATTACTACTCCCTCATACATATATATGTCCTTTGTACATATATCTAGAGTATGTTAATCTATGATATATAAATAATATTCTTCACCAACTTTATCAAGAATATTCTCCCATATTCTATACAAATAACCTTCTTCTCCCCCCTTTTGACATAAATGTGAAAGTTGTATAATATTTACAGGCTAATACCAAAATGTGACAAGAAATTAGTGTATACCTTCAAAATAATTGTCATAGTCTTGTCCTAATTCTCTTGCAATACCTTACTTTCATGCAAGGTTATTCGTACTTCTACTGATAGTTCCATCATGTGGTCAACTATGAAGAATTTATTTTCAAGGATGAGTGTCTTTGCATGTGCAATTTTCTTTTGTAGTGCATCCATGTTTGGAAGAATCATGCCCTAAATTTCTACAAGTGTGGCCCTAATTATGGCTTCTTCCCTTAACAATTATGCTCGAAGATTTGTTAGATATCTAATCTTTATCAAGTATGCATAACTACAAGTAGTATTAAGTGACATATAATATGTACTTCCCTTCATATCCTCATTTATCTTGGATAATTTCTCCTTGATATCCTATGTAAAGATAGATGTGTCACTCAATTTGAGAAATAAAGAAACAACATTATTGAAAGATGTTTCCAGCATAGAAAGAATAGTAGATAGTTCTACTTGATCAATAGCACTCTTCTGTGCTACCTTCTCCAAAAATTTATTCTCAAATTTTCTTTCAACTCTCTACAACATTTTTTCTTGTCTATTAATTTCTTTATTGTACTTATGGACAATTTTAGCTAACTAATCTAGAATAGGTCATTTCTCATCAACCTCAATATTCAGAGCATCATAAAATATGCTCTTGATGTCCTCAAGGATTTGATTAATCTTTTTTCACTCTTCTCTAAGCTTATGTTGCTTAGCCCTTTTCTTCCAAATTTCTCCAATGGTATTCATCTCTTCAAGAGTCAGGTTGGAGGTATCCCAATTTGGAATAACAATATCCTCATCTAGATCAATGTCTTCCTCTTTACTCTTATCCTTATGAATAATAGATGAAATAATTTATTTTCCCATATTCAACACTTTAGTGCTTGATTGAGGACTAGGTCTCAACTATCATTGCACTAGTCATCATGGAAATAATAGTTGAAAAAGTAGGAATCGCACCAAATGTACTAGCAATAGAAATAACATTAACAATAGGAATACCTTGTTGTTGGTTGATCAAGCTTGATGATGGAAAGAGTTGCTACTTGGTAGATGAAGTGTTAGGCACGTTAGTCATTGAAGCACTCAGTAGAGTAATTATAGAGATTGGTTGTCTAGGTACTTCAATTATAACCACAGCCAACTCGGTAGAAACCTTCTTTGAGCCTGGTTACACTAAGTCTTTACTTAGAGAATGTGGAAAGGAAGTCATAACTTCTGCACAATCTTTTCTAGATTAGATTCCTCAATACTTCTTATTTTTGGAAGACTTCCTCCAAAGGCTTCTTTTTCTTCTTCCTCATCATCAAGATCAACATTGTCTATTTCATCATCTCTAATTTCTACTTCTTCTTCCTCGTCATATTCTTCAGCATCTTTATCATCTACTTGGATGAAAAATTCCCTACGCTTTTTTAGCCCATAGATATTTTTCCATGTCATAGTAGTGGACTTCATCATAAATTCAATGTCCTTTAATAGTATTAGACATGTATTTAATTTGGGTGTTAGCTTCTTCTCATTCATTTTTAATGATTCCTTCACCTCTTTTTCTTTGAGACTCAACATAAGTTGTCTCAAGGTTTATTCATTGATGTATTTAGAAACTTTTGTTGCATTATCCTATTGAGATTTGACTACTTTCAAAAGTATAGCAAGAACTTTTTGTGTTAACTCATCAGGTGAGTACTTACACTTACCCAATTTTTTGACAAGGGCATCCTTAATTTTCTTTTTCTCATCTTGGCTCCTAGTCTCATACTTGAGAGACTTAAAACATGTCATACATGTTCCTTGTTCTATTCTTTTAAAATTTTATTGAAGGGTAGGGCAAGACCTCTAAAATATAATATTTTAAGCTTCATCCTCTTCACCCAACTTTATTTTGCTCTTGAATTTGGTAGATCTTATTGTAAACATATTAGGGTAAGACTTTGTAGGTTTGGTTATTATAACCTTCCCTTTTTTCTTGGGAGGATCCTCTTCCTCAGGTTGTGCTTCCTCCTCATCTTCCTCTTCAACTAGGTCATCTACCATACCTTTAGTAAGCATGAGAGGAGAGCTTGATTGCTTAGTGTTCTTCATTATTTTCTCTATCATTTTCCTTCCTCTGCTCACTACTTGGGGTAACTTGATCTCAATCTCAATTCTAGACCTATCCTCATCATATGCTCCAAAATATGTTGCCTTAGGATCCACAGGCTCATTCAATACAGCTTCAAAAATATCTTTTGTGTCATCTATGTTAACCTAATATTCTAGAGGTTTAACTCATGCCACTCTAGGCAATACTGCTTGAATATCAACCATGTCATAATCAACCATAAAACATATATCTTGCTCATAATCTTCTACTAGTTTCCTGGGTATCTTAAATCTTGTTTGCATTTTCTCCTTGAATGTCTCAAGATAATTATCCAAAATACTCTTAAATTTTTCTGCCATCTCTACTATAAATTTATTGATTTGATAGAGTACTATAGTATCTTTCTTCTATACTGCAGTTCCTTTAGAAGGGAAAAACTTCTAAACATAGAAAAATAAACATGTCAAGAGAGAACCAAACTTACATGGATTGTTCTTTGATATTCAAATACTCTCCATGTTCTTTCTTAATTGATTTAGCAGTAGCTCATCAAGGTCAAAGGATAATTTTTTCTTTACTACCTTGTATGCCAGGTTAATTGCTTCACATGACACACTATTCAATAGGCTTGAGTTGTAGATTTTGCATGCAATTACATGGATTCCAAAATTCAATTCCATGTCACTTAAACCACTTAGTTTCATTCCTCTTCCATCTCATTTGGCAAGAGTCTTTTTTTCTAATTCAACTTGACCTAGGGTTTTTCTGGTCTTTGCTTTGGTGAACATGGATAATCCTATGATTATGTGTATTATATTCTTGGTTATCAAAATAGGATGATCTAACCATAAATACATGTTCTGAACTTGACTCAAGATGAATTTGATCCACTTTATTTTTAATTCCCTCGACATATGTAAAATATGTGTCGAACCCTTTGTCTCCAAGTGTTTGTTCTCAAGTTTCAATACACCATTGACACATAGTTTGTTGAATGCCTCATTCCTCTCTAGGGTTCTACTCTCTTGAATAACATAGTGATACAATGATTGGATGCCATGAATAAGAATTACCTTAGGTGGAATTTGGGATTGCACTCCAATAGGGTCGAGAGCCTCTACAATTCTAGTGCAAATTTTTATGCGAGAGCCTTGCAATCAACTCCACAAACCAACATTTTAGAACCTTTTTCTTAATCTTGCTGCAAGAAGATGCCATCACTTGGTAGGGTTTCAAAAAAAAAAGAATATTCAACAACAACTGTTAAAATTTCTTGGGAGCTATGAATTCACTCTTTTATCTATCCTCTAAAAATTCATAGTGAAAGAATACATTTGATTTCTTTCTTTTAATGAATATCATATTTTTTATTATCATTAATGTTGCGTACACATACTTTCTCAGTGACAAGTTGTCCTCCACTCAATTTGGTTTTTAATTATTAGAAGATACCTTTAACTTGGTAAGGTCTCCTAAATTGGTAAGATTACTACCACTTGGATTCAACTTGGTACTTGGTAGAGTCACCAACTTGGCATCTGCATCCAGAAAAGATATGCAACTTGACCTTGTTTGGTAAGGTCTTGAATTTCCATCATCACTTGCTGATCTTCATGACTCTTAAATGTTGATATGAATCTTTTTTCTTGCTAGTTGGAATTGATGTTAGAAGACTTCTTATGTATCATAGTTCTAGTGAACTCCATAGAGAACTAAATTGAAATGGTTGAGTCACCCAACTCATTGACTTAGGTGTCAACAACTTCATAACTTTGGCCTACATTGTCTAGAGATTTTTGCACCTATTTTTTCCTAATATTTTTCCTAATATTTTTAGCTTTGTCTTTCTTTTCATCTTTTATTCTTTCTTTATTCATACAGTTCTTGGCAAGATGTCTACATTCTATACAAACAAAACATCTCTTTGTAGTGTCTCTCTTCGTCATGTTATGTTTCACACAATTTTCTCCAATGTGCCCAAACTCACTAGAGTAGTGGCATCTACATCGTGTATTGTGATCCCATCCAAATATTTCTTTCACAATTTTTTCTAATGGGTTCCAATTCTTAGTTTTTCGCTCTGATGATTTATATAATTATTTTCTGAAATTTTGACACATTCCTTCAAACTTATGTTTCTCTTTGCATTCACTTTCTCTATGACCATGCTTATTGCAATTGTAACATTTTCTATTTAATTTTTCTTTACCATAGCTCCAACACTTATTTGATGTATGGCCTATCTTACCACAATGATTGTAACTAGGTATTTTGTTCTTTTGTGCTCCTTGCTAAGAGGATTCACCTTCATTTGTATATCCTAATCCAACTTTCCCTTTTTGTCTATATTGATTTTTCTTATTTAATTGATTCATGCTTTCTTGAGATTTCACCATTCTCTCATTGGTTTTCTTTTCCATGTTGAGTTCATTCTATAGTCTTTCATTCTTTTTCCTTAGATTGATAAACTCTTGATTTGCATCATTGAGCTAATCAATAAAGTTTGTTTGCTAAAGGGATAGTTTTTGAATTTCATTCTCCTTTTCTTTTTATGTCTTCTTTGGCTTTGTCTTTTTCTTCCATGACTTCACATAATCTAATTGGTTGAATTTCTTTCTCTCTTTTCAGCTTTCTAACTTCTTCTTGAAGATTGGAATTCTTCTCAAGTAGGTATTTGATTGTTGTATCAGCTTCATCTAAATTTTCTTCTGGGCATAATTGTTCAATTATTTCTTTAATGTAGAGATTGTCATCTATTTGTGCTGCAAGATCCTTCCTTCTTTGCAATGATTGAGAGAGTTTCTCCTTTGATTTTTTGAGTTATCTAATGGCTAATTCCAAATCCAAAATTTTCATTCTCAATAGCCTTTTCTAGCTTGTATACCTCCATTACCTCTAATATTTTCTCAAATTATTAAACTTATGACATGAGAACCAAATGCTCAAATGCCAATTTTTGGAAATATAAGGTAGGCTAGGTTATTGAGAGGGAAAGGGTGAATCAGGAACTAATAAAAATTCACCTCACTTCACTAATTAATCCTTCATGTATTATTCTAATTTAATTGCATGCATGAAAAAATGAAAGTAATAAAACATTCATAATATTTTGACACAAGATATGGTGACCTAGAAAGCTTCTAAATAGAAAGTAAAATTGGTGTGGGGATGATACCCACAATCTTTAGCACTATAGTATAAAGTTGGCTTGTTAAGGCTTACAATTGACCACCTCTGGTGATCTTCCCTATTAGGAGAAATAAGGACTATTAGGTCCACCTTGTTAAAGGATTTATAAACATACAATGAAGTATGCACTTTGTTAGGGGATTTAGCAAAAGACTATTAATTCCACCCTATTAAATGATTTAACTGATGCACTTGTTAGAATGAGACAATGGTTGATCTCAAATCTACAACTATGATTTACTGAATGAGATTTCTTGAATTACAATGATCACCTGACTGTGATAGATAGGTCTACGCTTTACCATATACTACTTGTAGTGTTCTTCAATTCTCATTCATCTACTTCTTACCTCTTCACATACTTAATAATAATACATTTGGATATAATAGAATACATTACATATATATCAATCCAATTAATTACCTTTTGGAGTTGACTATAATACCAAAATCATCACGATTCACAAAGTCAGCCTATTATTGTAACTTGGGTTTAGAAGACAAACTTGGTGATCTTTGAACACTTGACAAACACTATCAACACTAAACATACTTTGGTACTTGGTTGAAGTTTAAGCTTGGTCCATACTGATCACTTCAAATAGCTGGAACTCAATCAACTCTATACGACTCAATGAACACTAAGAAACTCAATAGATACTGAATAACTCACTTGACATTGCATGGCTCAATCAACAATGGATTCACTTCATTAACCCTATGAGATCAATAGATACTATAGAACTTGGTTAACACTATAGAGCTTGGATAACACTAATATTTTCATCACTTCTATAGAATATCTTAGTAGACTCTTCTATGCTCAGGAAATATAGTAAATTATCTCAGATGCTTAGTAGACATTGTTAATCTCAGCATGAACTCCGATCTAACTACTTAGCTTGGTAGCAACTAAAGCACTTGGTTAACACTACTTGATGAATGATAAACTTTGTAGAAATTGTAGAGCTCAGTAGAAATGTAACCAATTGACTAAGTGTTAAGTCACTAATATACAAATTGACCTTAATGTCAACACATCCATGGAAAGAAAAGGAACTACATGAACCAATTGGACATCACATCCAACAACCGAAGTAGCCAAGCCATGAGAAGAATCCAACATGAAAATATGAGTGCTAAACTAAAAATTAGTCTAAGGAAGAACTAGAGGCCACATAGCCCCAATTGGTTTCCTAAAGGAACTCTAATTCTCTTGGACCATTATGAATAAAGAAAATATTGCAAACATGGGGGAGCCTAAACCCCAAAAAACCAAGTCTCCATTGACAACCATTTAAATAGATCTAAGAAAAACCTCTATGTTAGAATAAGGTCCTATTAGCCCCAACTGTTAATATTGATTATGTATGTTAAAGATTCATCTTAGTTTTTATGTTGTCATTGATGTCAGCCATGAATTAGTAAGACATTATGCTAATTTAGTAGAGTGTTATATCATTTGATAGATGAAGAGAATTTGAAGAGAGAATAGTGGTTTTGATAAGTGCATGGATTTAAATGGGTTCTTGATGATTTAGAATTTGATAGTATGATAATAATTTGATTTTTTGCATGACATGATCAATATTGAGATCATGATGTAAGAAAATAGGTTGGTCAGTTAATAGAGGAACCAATGGTAACTAAGATACTTTAGTCATCATTGAATACAATTAAAAGAGTGAAGATTTGATAGTATTAACCAAGCAAGAGTAGGTTTAACCAAGTCTAGTATTGATTGAGTGAATGAGATATTAACCAAGTGAAAAAAGAAGAATAGTTTGAGGAAGAATTGATTTGAGGCTGAAAATTGATAAAAATAAATATTATTTAAGAAGTTTCAAAGATGAGGATGGACTTAATGATGAAATCTATGAGTAGAGAAATATAAAAGAAGATCAAATGAAGGAGATTTAATGTTTTTAATTAAAACACAATCTTCAAGGTGTAGGGATGATACCCAAGTTTCTAGATTCAATGCGTCTAAGCCAAATAAGTATTAGATGATTGTGATTAAGTGATTAAACATACAAGAATCTAGTTATGCAGAAAAAATATTTATATTTAAGGGATGAATGCATTGTTTATTTTTCTTGGTCATTTTTTTTAATAATTTAGTTGTGAATAAGGAAATAAGGATCACCAAGAAGAGTTATATTATGAAGATCAAGAAATAAAATTGCTAAATTGAAGTGTGAGTGGATCAGCTAGAAGAAAGCATCAAGAAGATATACGATGAATAGAGGGTAGAGATTAAGTGCAATGGAGATCTGATCAAGAAAAGTGAGTTGCTAATCTTAGCACATCATTTATTTTTACCTTCTAATCAATATAACAAAAAATATCTTAGTCGAGTGGACTTAATGGTCTTAATTGTAAATCTATTTGTATGGTAGTATTTAGTTGAATAATTGTAAGTCCTTTAGAGTGGGTCACTTAATATACTAAGAAATGATAAGGATTAATTGATCCTTGTTTAATATCCTCTAACAAGGTCATGTCTAACAATGCGTACATTTAACCTTTAACAAGCTTGACTCCTAACATATCTCATTTCAAAAGTGTAAAACTTTTGGGTCTAGTCCTAGGGTTTTTTTCTCCCTGAACAATTTTTCCATGTTAATAATACTTGTGTCAATATGTGTGAATGATTTTATTTTATGTTCATTTAATGTTTCTTATTTTATTCTACAAGTTGGTTTACACATGAAGTTTACACTATTACTGAGTAGTTGAGTTATGTGAAACTAACAATTTACTAGTAATGATTGAGTTGAATAATATTGTAAAATGTATTATTATTGCCAAGGTTATTTTGTTGAAAGTAAATTTGTGAAAGGTATTTTAAGGACATGTAGGATAAATTTCTATAACTTATTACCCTCCCCCACTCCCACGCCCCACGCCCCCCCCCCCCCCCCAACCCTCTAAGTTATCTAACAATTGATATCAAAGTTGAGTTCTTCCAAGAGAAACTTTAAAGAGACTTGAGCTAAACATTCAAAGATGTATAAGAGAGATTCCCAAGCTAAACAAAGATAATTTTTCATCATCACAAAGTAGGATGTGATTCTACCTATTAGGAATTCAATATTATGGACTATGCTCTCTGGAAAACTTGTGTACGTGCATCCAAACACTCCTATCATTAATTATCTTTTCTATTCCAGATACTAGTCTAATTAAAATTAATTAAGTTTTGATTGATATTCTTGTTCATCTTTATTCCAGTTCTAATAAGAGTAGGAAATGAAAGACTCTAAGGATAAGTAACAATATTAACAAGTTGAGACTTGAATTTTTCTTTACAATGTCATACAGTGTATTCAATCCATCCAATATGAATTAATGAATGAGCTCATAAAAGTTACAACTAACAATTAATTGATAGTAGGTTAAAAAGTGCTAAAAAACTATTCATGTTTTGAATTTTGAACAATTTATGTATAACATATTAATAACATTTAATAAAAAAAATTAAATTACATATAGGCTATTGTAAATATAAACTTTGTCACAAGTTCTAAATATAGAGTAAATTCTGATTAGTTTAAATATTTTATTTTAATTTCTAATCATCACAATAGCTATAAGATGAATTAAAATCAAGAGATAAATTGACTTAATGTAATAATGACAAAAATGATCATTTTAACTCAATATAAAATTAACAAACTACAACCAAATATGAAAGCTAGATACATGTGTTGTGCAAAAGATATAAAGTAAGATCTAAATTAATTATACTAAGATAAATTTAGAATCACTAAGTGAACTCGAGCCAAAGCATGGCTATGAAAACATGTGCTTTAATCATGCATAATAATGTGTATGAAAATATTCAAGATATCATATGGATAATTAGTTTAGGAAACATAACAAGTGTCCCTGAAGAAACTAATTTGCATGCTCTAAAAGAACCTCTTAAGTGAAACTTAAGGAGACTAAACAAATCTATGAATGAAACACTTGAATGAGTCTTGGAAAAAAGGATATAACTTGGTATCCATGTACAATAAAAATATCTCAAACTAGAGAAAAGATATACAAACAACATAGGAAAAAACATATAGATTGATAACTCTCACAGTGTCAAATGAAGAACCTCTTTTGAAACCAAGATAATGATCTAGAATAGGATGTATGAGTTCCTATAAGAACCTCCTACATAGTAGAGTAGAGAGAGTACCACAAAGAGAGGTGTTTCTCAATCTTTTTGCCTATGTCCATAATTTATTAACATTTTTGTACATGCTATTATAGATACTAGATGTCATATTGAGAGTTTGAATGCACTGAGAGCTAGGTAAATTTACATGGACCTACCATATGGAGTTGGATGGAATATATTTTATTTTCCCCCTCCTATATTTCTAACAAAGGTGAACTTTAATAGGTCCACAAAAACTTCAAGTATCACTATAAAGTAAATAAAGACAAGGCCCCTATAGAAAAAGTATGACCTTTTCTTATCTATCGTGAAGAAGACTAGAGAGATTAAATATGGTGTTTCTTTATTTCCACTTCTAAAGCCTCTAATCTTCTCCAAAAAAATTTAATTATTAATTGAATGTCCTATATTGACATAAAATTTACAATGGTCACCTGCCTTCTTATGTTTTTATTAGATGAAGACTCACCCAACTAAGAATAAGGATAAGAAGATAGAATGGAGTCCACCATATTGAATATCTAAAAGGGAAACAACCTACCACAAGATACTCTCCTACAAGTGATAGTCAGAATATCTCAAAATAACAATTTACACTTACCAAAACTTTGCAAAAGAAGACCAAATATCTATGTCGAGCATTTTGAGAGTTTTTAAATGTTGTTCTAAAACCAAAAAAATAGAATATATTTACTCAACTTATGACTCCAAAAACATAAAATAAATATAAATTTGGACAATTCTTATGGAAAGTTAATGAGGAATCTAATCAAATTACCACTAGAAATATGTCGCCACTAAAATAATATTTCCAATGATATTTTGTTTGCAAAATTCTAGTCTATATGACAAAGTTATAGCCAGAAAATATAAATATTTATTCATGGGTCAATAAGTGATATTGATCCATTATAACTGATAATATATTTTGATAATATTCTTAGTGGCTAGGAAAAAAATAAATCTTTCAAATAAATATTACCATTGGAATGTTCATCTGATCAATGGGATATGTCAAAATAATTATGCCTTGCCAAATTTAAAATCTTGCTAAAAATAGGGGCATTGCCATAATTGCCTGCTAAACTTGGTGGGAGTCAAGGTCAAAAACTAATGTGGTTGATGTCAAATATTATACATACAACAAAAAATGATGCCTCCTCCTTTGATTTTATTAAAAAATATTAATCAGTGACCCTCTAATACTTTTAGACAAAAATATTGAAGTTTTCACCATTGGTAATTTTGATAAATTTTATATCAATTTAAGAAATTTTAACCCTTCTCATGACAATAGTGACCCTTATTTAGTGCTTCACAGTAACTTTAATGAAGACTTGGTGACTTTAATAGGCTATTTAAAGGCTACTATAATGTGCACAACTAGGGTGTCTCTTAAGATAACACACATAAGAACATTTATAGTCAGGCATTTATAAGTATTTTCTCAACTCTATGCATAGGCATACTATCTCTAGTAAAACATGGAATGGGAGGAAAAATTAAAATATAAGCTCTATTGAATGTATCGGTCTTTACCATTCAATTCATAAGAGAACATACATATTAAATGTCAAGTATATCATCTATAGATGTAGCTTTATTGTATTTTTTTTAAATATAAGGAAGGGACTATTTATCAAAAAAAATGTCAAGTATATTATTTATCATATCTAGATGTAGCATTTATGGTGGACAATAGTTGGATTCAATGTGAATGGTTGTAGACCACTCTGAATAACAAATATACTAGTTAAGTATTTTTTAACAATTGTCATTGATAATTAATTTATAGAGGGATGTTGAAAAGTAACTTAATTTTCTATAACAATTGTTTCTACATACCAAACTATTATAAAATAGGCCATAAAAATATAAAACCCACGCTGGTGGCTTATTGTTGAAAGAGAAAATAACACAAAAATAGAGAAAGCAATAATTTATTAATCTAACTTATTTACAACCATTAGAGATATCAAATAGCTTATAAATATAAAATGTTTGTTTTTGTATAGTACATATTTTTAGAGATAATACAAAGATATAGAAACTACTCTTCTAAAATATTCTACATCAGAGAATGTTTGACTTAAAAATTGGAATGTTCCATTGAAGACTCTAGAACTCACAATCTTAATCTTTCTAGCATCCTCCCTTAAGATTGGCTAGTAGAATAATAAAGAGGAGGAGAATGGTATATTACTACCCCCCTTTAATTTTCACTTAAATCATTCCTAACATATCCAATAACTTCAAAACTTTAGCCTCAAGCATACTCTTAGTAAATATATCACTTGTTTGATCTTCACTTGAACAAAATTGGAGGTTAAAAATATTTTTTTGAATAAGATCCCTGATATAGTGAACATCAATCTCAATGTGCTTTCTTTTAGCATGGAAAATAGGATTATTTGTGACTTGTATAGTACTATAATTCTCACAATATAAAGTAGTGTCTGAAATTGTGCAAAGTCAAGCTCAAATAAAAGATTTCAAATCCAAACTATCTATATAGCCTATAAATCTTTGATTCTTCACTATAACCCATAAAAAAATAATTATGATTCTTTGGTTCTAACTTCTTTCTCTTTTTACCAAGAATATGTTCCCAAGAAATACACCCAAATATTTTAAAATAACAAATCTGGGGCATTCTACCACTCCAATCTTCTTGATGAATTTATATTTGAGAGGTTTTTGGTGAGAATTCTATTCAGATTATATGATGCACAAGAAACAACCAAGCCCCAAAATTTATTATGTGAACTTTTAAAAAGAAACATAAAAGTAACCATTTCTAAAGGGATCTATTTATTCATTCAACTGTCCCAGTTTTTTTACTATAAGGAACTATTCTCTACACTTTAATACCATAATTTTCACAAAATGACTTATATGCATAATTACAATATTCTCTCCCATTATCTGTACTTAAGAATTTGATTTTTTTCTCTCTTTAATTCTCAACTAATGCCTTAAATTTTTGGAAAAATTCAAATGCCTCATTCTTCCTTTCAAGGAAATAAACCCACACTCTTCTCCTATAATCATCAATAAATATAAGAAGATACCTTACACCTGAATACACAAGATAGCCTAGTTCACATTAATCACTATGAATGACTTGTAATGGATGATTAGCTCTCCATATTTTACCTAAATCAAAAAGATCTCAGTGATGCTTCCATGGGACACATCCTTCACAAACTCCTTCAAAGAGAAATATTCTTTTAATCCTCTACCCATGTCCATTCTAACCATATCTTGTAATTCTCTATAAATTATATGTCCAAGTCTAGCATGCCAAAGTTTTGACATATAATCAACTTGGGCAATACAAGCATGAGAGTATAAATTAATTGTCAACAAATCCCACAAATTTAAATAGACTTTTTCCATGATCAACTCTACCAATACCAATTATATTGCTTAGATCATTTTTATCTCTGATAATAACTTTATCAGCACTAACAAAGAATTCATATCCAACTTTACCTATTTTGTATACTCAAATAAGATTCACCCATAACCCTTCAACTAATAAAACATTTTTGGAAGACTCGTTTGTTACATTAATAGTTCTTATCCCTAGAATTGTAAATTTTATTTTACTTCCAAAAGTAATTACTGGAGTGAAATTCTTCCGTTCATGAAAATCAATAAGAAAAGATCTATCTCCATTTAGATGAAATGACGTCCTTGAACCTAAAATCCATTCATTAATAGAATTTGAAGCAAAGTATCCTCCCTTAATATTACATTTAATTTTAGTTGTAGCAATTACCTCCTTACTTATTTTGTCTTTCCTTTCCTAGGAGATTACACACTTGTGCCTATCCTTCTTTCCATCCTTAAACCTTTCTTGCTTGGGTTTGCAACACTACCTTTCGTTGTCCTTCCTTTTCAAAAAAAAAAATCTCCATGTGATTTTCACCACCACAATACCTACAAATAATGGGTTTTGTTCTAGCTTTTTGGTTCTACATCATCATTTCTAGAAAAATAGTTAGAACCTTCATTAATTTGAAATTCATTATTTCATTATTTGCTCTCTATTTCTTCTTTCCAATATTTCTAAACACTTTATTTTTAGGTGCATATGCATGACTTTTCTTAATATATCATTCTTTAATAAGTTGTTCTTCTTCATCTAAAATAGACTTACAAAATTGATCAAACATTTTTGTGGAGAATTAGAATTTATTTGAATAACCCTTTTCCCTAAATTTAAATACTGGATATGGCTAAGGGAGTTTACTTTCAACCATTGCAATCAATTGGAAATATTTCTTTGAATACTCAACACCAATTTTGTTCAATTGGACATTTTTTATCAGTAAAATGCAAATGCCCTTTATATATTTTTAGAATAAATTTACAATTTCTTTACTCCCCATTCAAAGTGCATGCACTAGGGGAAAATAATGAGCAAGAAAACTCCTAGTATAGCCTAGGACAATCATTTCCTATCTATATGTTCATACATTTGTATTTGTTTCTTAACAAAGGTCTTTGAGAGGGCATACCCTCTTTTACATAGATCAGATTTAGAATAGCTTTTTCTCATTTATATGTTTGAGAAGATGCCTTCTCTTACAACCTATCTATGATCAAATTGATCATTTCTTTAAATTTACATTTCAAATTTCTTTCTTTCTATGAATAATTATGGTAATTGCATGGTAATTGAATTCAGACATAGTATCCAATAATCTTGGAAAATTCTTGATTCAAAGTGTTGGCCTCTATTCATACAGTGTACTTTCAACTAAGATCATTGTTAGTGAGTCCTATAAATGTAAATCTTTCTTCAATTGAGCATTAAAAAAATTTATTTAATTGAAATAATCAATCATTTTTTCAAAATAATATGGATCTAAATTCATCAATTTTTTCTCTATACTAAATGTGCTAGCAATATTTGTATCTTTATATTATTTTTCTAAATTCTCTCACATCTCTATATGATCATCAATATCAACAAACCTTCTATTGAGATTGGGGCTTAAAACTTTACCAATAATACCTCTAGCTTGTTCCAACTACATTTCCATGTCTCCTTTCCTCTAGAAATTTGGGTTCTCCAATCTCCTTATTTACTATCCTGCATAAAGTCTTTTCTTTAAAGCATTCCTGACAGCAATCTTCTAATCTATGAAACCACTTCCATCAAATATTGACAATACCTCATTTGTAGAGCCCATGTTAGCCACAAAAAAACTTCAAATAAATATTACTGCAACAATATATAAGTCCTATTAGCGAATTACTTCTATTTGACCCTTTTCTCTAATACCATGTTAAACAATATGCCATAGCTTATTATAATAAGAGAAAACAACACAACACAAAAATACAAAAAACAATAATATATTAATCTAACTTGCTTCTAACCATTAGAGGTTTCAAATAGCTTCTAACTTTTGTGCGTAGTATATATTTATCAAGGTAATATAAACATTTAGAAATGGCTCTTTGAAATATTCTACATCCTAAAGACTCTAAAACTCAAAATCTAGAATGTTCCATAGAAGACTCTATGTATTTTCCCCCATCTACTTTTAGAACATTCTAGACTATCTTAATCTTCCTACCAAACACTAGTATCCATGTTTATCATGTGCATCCATCCATTGTCATCTTCAACCATTCACACTTAACTCCAGCCATCCATTCTATGGTCCACTATAAATGTTGCTTCTAAATTTGAAAAATAGCATATCGAACATTTATATATCTTTCTATAAATGGAATGGTATAGAACATTTGTATATCTTTTGAATGATAGAGGCCTATGTTCAAAAGAGCTCATATTTGAGTTCTTGTTTGACTATGCAATGATTATCACTAATGCAAACCTGAAATCATGAGGTACATTTCAACCAAAAATAGCGTTTCATTCAAAATTGCAATACAATTACAAACTAGTTTTAACAAGAGTTCTCTTCGAGCATGAGTAATAAAGACCTGCATTACAAGTCACTCCCACAGACATGCACCTAGACTACCTTCTCAAAAATCACAAACCACAATAGTGGCTCATACCACAAAAATTAATATTGATCAAATTTGGTTTCTTAATAGGCAACTCAAAAAATTACATTAGTTCTCAAAACCCAAGTTCTCAAAATTGATCAATAGCATAAAACTCATAAAACATAAATCTCAATTCAAATAATAAAGTTCATCATGACATCCAATCAAATAATCATAAACGAAATCTCAAAAACTACCTCTAGTTCACATCCTAACTTGGCCAACTAACCAAACCACAAAGAAAAACCATCATGAAAATAAACATCACAAGAATATAAATAGAATATTAGAAAACACATAGTTTTCAGCCACATGATTTAAATCCACCAATTTCTCTTGTTTAGTTTGGCTCATAAGGATGTGTTTAGAAATAAAGTAAGAATATATATGTTAATATAAATTGTTTTGATTAAGTAAAATAGGTTTTGAAAGGACCCAAAACTTTTTAACAAAAGGAAAGAAAAATATAACAATGAGGATCAAAAAACAACTATGGGAAACCACCTGACAAAACAAAGGGACACACCAAAGTTCCCAACAAGATGGAAAATAGCCCAAGAAGTTATAAACCATCAAGATTTACATTTTGCTCCAATCTTTTGAGAACATAAAGACATATCAAAAGAAGGAACGAAGGATTTGCCTTTTTTTTCCTTTGACCAATGTCCAACCATCCTCTACCTTCCCAGTAAACTTCTACCAGTCCCAACTAACCCCCAAAAACCCCTCATTAACAGAGTCAACAATAGAAAAAGGGATAGCAACAACATTATGATCCAAATCCATCAAAGGGATAGCAATCAAATCAACAGAGACAACAGCCGATGATGAGTCAGAAACAAAATTCTGATTCAAAACCATCAAAGACACAATAGTAGGCGACGAGTTAGCAACAATATTCTAATTCAAAACCATCGTAGAAACAACCTTCAAGTCAGTATAAATAACAATAGAATCCTCAGCCAAAGAGAGATCAATATGCAAAGAGCTATCCGAACCATCCACCTCCGTAGAAATCTTATGAACTATATAGTGATCATCTGAAACCCCCGACCACTAACAAGGTGATTTTTTTGATCTAGCCTTGTCAAAGGAGCAACTCATGGAAAGATGGCCAGTCTTATGGCATTTCCTGCATCTGAAAAGAATACCCTCATAATCAAGTAGCTAAATCCAAGAACCAGTTGGAGAAGCCAACTTCAACATTTTTGGAAGCCCCTTGGAGGTATCCATCTCCACTAGGATGTGGGCATATTTTGTCCTATAGACATTGGAAGAAACTAAATCAACCAATATGAAATCCCCAAGAGCATCTCCTATAGCCTCCAGGACTAAATACTGCCAAAAATGAAGTGGAAGATTCGGTAAGTTCACCCAAAGAGGAATCTTATTAAAAGTTTCAGTAGTCAGATTGAATGCCAGAAACCAAGGTTTGGCCATCAGGGGGAACCTTTCCTCCCAAGAGAAATCACAACCCAAGATGGAATTTCTATCATCAGCATTAGCAAATTTCACAATTAAAAAACCCCTAGCCATAAGGTAAATCTGCATTTCATCCGAAATGATTGGTTCCCAAAATTTGGAAATCCAAGCATGCAAATCTGAAAGAGAGGGCCAAAAACCCCTAAAATGAAAAATAGCAGCCGTATTGGAGTAATCCACCACATATGAGTTGATCTCCTCAACATCTTGTTCAAAATGAAGCACAAGGGGATTACTAACTGAGACAGGCACAATTGAACGACTAATAGAAGGAGCAAACGAATGGAGCCCCTTCCTCATAGGATCAGAAATAGCTGCCTCATATGTGTCCACATTTGCATAAGAAAGGGCAGAATGAATCAAAGAACCCTTCACAGCAAGAGTAACATGAACACCAGGACCAGGACCACCCCTAGCCACAGCAGTCACCACAAGAGGAACCCTAGCCACAGCAGCAAGTAGAGCTGATATATGTTAATATAAATTGTTATGCTGATATACGTATTTAAAATAATAAGTATTTAAATATTCAATCTTTTTGTACATATAAAATATCATACAATATTATCATGTCATTAATTTAAATAATCTTAAATTATAAATGATTTAATTAATAACATAAATGTATATTATTATATTTAAATCTTGATAGTAATTTCAATTTTTAAAATATTAATATGACTTTTATTTAAGTCTAATATTTATTTTTTATTTTTCTTTTAATTCATAATGCAACTAGAGATAAAATTATAAATTTAATTTAATTATTTATAATTTCTCTCATAAAGTTAAATAGTTATTAATTAAATGATTATAAGGTGAACTCTACCACAACTTCTCTTAAAATATAATAAAATTATAAATATTTATTTATTAACTTCCCTCTTGCATTAATAATTATAAAATCATTAATATAAAACTAAAAGTTTAATTAGACTTAAAGAATCAATAAGGATAACATCCACTTAAACTAAATGAATAATATTTATTTAATTTTTGAAATTAATAAATAATTTTAAAATTTTATTTTTAATTAACTAATTTATTTTTAATTAATTTAATTTTTTAAAATAAATAAATCTAAAAATCAAATTATATTTTTATAAAATAAAATAAACATACAATTAGTATTCTCGCATATCTTTGATCTCTCAAATCATGTAAGCATACTACACTTAGTTTTCTATTTTTAGAATATTTGTTTTCACATGCATGCAACCATACTATACTTAGCTTTTTATATTTAGCATATTAGTTTTCACATGCATTTCTATTTTTAGTATATTTTTTTTCACATGCATGTAACCATACTATACTTAGCTTTTTATTTTTAAGATATTTATTTTCACACGCATGCATAAGTTTTATTACAACATACTTTCCTCTCAATTAATCTTTTTCTTTTTCCAATAAATTTTGTACTTAAATTATTTTAAATTTATGAATATTATTTATCATTCTTTAGAAAAATCATGATAATCTCATGGTTCTAAAGACAAATTTAAAGTTGAAACTCTAACCATTCAATTTATTGTTTTTCTTCCAATTTTCAAAAATCAAAATTTCCCTATATTAAAAAAGAATTTAAAAGAATATAGTCATAATAATTTTCTATAGTTTTTCTATAATTTTCTTCAATCAAATTTTTTTGATTAATAAGTTTTCCTTCTTCAAAATCTACAGCATAATTCTTTATTCAACAATCAATACAGTAAATTAATAAGCAATATGCAAACACTGAGAAAGATACAAAGGAGATAGATCTTTCAATACAATTCTACAATGAGTTTTCAAACTCTACCTCAAAATCACAGCTAAAATTTGAAACAATTTGTGAATGCATGCAAATCCAAACCTTCTACAACTTTCAACAATTCTTTTGATGCAATTTTGAATTTTTCTCCCCAAAACCTATGTATCTAGAAATGAGCTCTAATTTCCTTAATAAAGAGTTTTTCCCCCAAATGAACACTTTGAACATGCAATCATGCAAAAACCTTTTGTCTTTAATTACTATATTTTAATTTTCATGCACACACTTTATGCAATTTAATTAAAATAAACTTTATTAAATTAAGCTTTCTCTGCCTTATTAAATCATGCAATGTTTTTAATATAATATTTATTATTTTAACTAATAATATTATTTAGAGTTTATTAAAAATAAAACTCCTAAATAAATTATTATTAAATTAAATAAATATAAATATGCCTAAATTATAACTTTAATCAATTTTTTAAAATTTAATTCTTTCATCCACATTTATAGAATTTTTTAATTAAAATATTCTTTTAAATTTTATTTTCCTCCAATTTATTAATTAGTGCAAGCACTAATTAAAGCATAGTTTATTATTTAAATTAATAATAATAATCAAAACTCATTGTTTAAATGCAACTCTAATTTAATTATTATTAAATATATAATTATAATAAAGCAATATTAAATCTTTAATATTTTAATATTTTAATTATATCTCTCTGTCCAACTTCTTAAATTAAATTTTTAAGTTAAATCTTTTAAACTGAAGTACTTATTTAATTAATTAATAATTAATTAAATATCATCATATTCTAATTTCTCTTTAACCAATTTTCTAAATTTAGACTTCTAAAATAAGTCTTTAAATTAAAATACATATTTAATTATTTTTTAATTAATTAAATATTCTCATACTTTAATATTTTCTTTTTAGTCCAAATAATATTTAATTTATGATTAACTTAAAAAAAAAATTGATCAGTAAATGGCCAAGGCCTTGATAAATTTTATTAATTAAAAAAATAAATTACAATAGCTTTACTCTGTTCAAATGGGCACTGTTAGGAAAGAACGGAGAAGAAAATCTCCAGTCTAACCTGGGACAAACATCCTATATTATTACATTTTAAAAGGGGCATACCCCAATTAAATCACCACTAATATATGATTTAAATTACAATCATTATAGGGGCATACACCTAATAGATTACATCAATTTTGAATACATTATCATTACATGTTTCATATAATGCCTACTCAAGAGTCAAAGATCTCCTGTGTGCTGACAAACCACCCACACTAAACACACATTCCGCCTACTAAGCTTGTCAATCAAAAAGTTAGTAAACATACAAAACTAAAAAGAAAAAGCCAACCAACCAGGGGCTTCAAAAGGATCAGAATTCTTGGCTTCATTAATATTATTAACTAATATTAAAGAGATCATAAAGCTATAACTAAAATGTTAGAAATCCTTAAATTAATCCTGTTATAAAGCAACCGAAGAAGAATACCATCTGATTAATGCACTTTGATATCCTCTATATAGCTCAACCATATAAACTCCAACACGATGAGAATAAGAACCAATAGAATACACCAAGCATCAACATTTACACCCATCTTCCAAATAAATGCCATGAGAATAAGAAAGACAAGTACTAAATACAATATAAATAGAAAGATTTAGGAGAAATAACCAAATGAAAGAAATTTGTACTCTGTCCGAGCCATGACTCATTACATACTCTAACTAGAGCAACCAAATAGGATGCAAGATATGAATAACCATAGAAAATTGCCCAATTAAGATACTAATCACTAACCATCACCCCATAGTAGACAAATCAAATTAAACCTACACTAAAATAACTAGTACTGTGACTTGATTAGAACCCAAGAGAGGTAGAGACTAATACATTAAACAAAACACTAATCTACTGGAACTCTCACTAAAGGGGATTTAGAATCACCATAAAATTAAGATGACATATCTCTAAAAGGGAACACCATAGTAAACAAAATGCCTACACCTTAATCTTTAGAAACTGAAAAAATCCATAGACCTCATTACCGCTTAATGAATGCGAGATAAATTCCAACCATGCCCATCTTGGATTACACATCACAAAGGCCAATCCAATAATTCCAAAGCAGAGCACTGGAATAAGCACAATTAATCCATTGCAAACCAAAATTGTTATAATACTAACCAATTTTATATTAATCATTTTAAAATTTTAGAAACTGATTCACAAAGTAGATAGATAACTAGTCTTGAAGTACTAAATAAAGAACACTGAAGCTTTCCCAATCTACCTAAATATTAGATGCATAACCATATGACAAAGATACATCCGAGAATACAAATTATATACAAAATAAACACTAAACTATTGTTGCTGGAAAGAAATTGAAAACCCAAAATATAAGGGCTTCAGCTGAGATGAAACAAAATAAAACATCTCACACCTGATCACCATCTGAGCTAATGAAAAGATCGAAGTTGATGACAACCAAAAAACCAACCTTACAAGAACCTCCATTACTTTTTCTAGAAGATCATAATCACTTCAACAACATCACTTGGCTTTTCTACCTTTCCAAGAAGATAGGAGGAAACTCAAAAGAAGACTTCTCCTTGCTTGTCTTCTCAATATTCAGAGTACAGAAATTCACTTTGTTAAGATTATCAAATGTTACACCAGGGTCAATGTATGCCTTGTGAATCTTGAGGTAATTAACTAGCCACTCGTGCCCTATCACCAGAGCTATCTTCCTCCAAACTATTAAAAAATGGAAGCAAGGTTCCATCTTGGGCCAAGCCATGTTGAAGGAAAACCTATCTCTGATGACTAGGGCCGAATGCTTAGGCATATTAGCAATGATCAAACTCCCTAGAGGATGCTCCATATACATTTTAGGGAGTGGAAGACATAAGTCCTCATCAAGACCCATAAAGGCCTCCTCAATGACTTTACACCAAGTTGATTGGAAAATATTTAGACACAATTGGATCATAGCCCACTTTTTAAAACCTATTCTTGCCATTCAGCCTATAAAAATTCCAATTATGTCAATATTCATCTTCCAAGAGTGGTCATACTTGAATACTCCTCCAATTTCTCAGCTAATAGAAATTCTTGTCATGCCATCAACAAGTCTAAGAATATTGTTCCACCGTTCTAGCTTTACATTCCCAATAAAAGCCATCGTTCTCACTTTAGATGTATAAAATATGCAGATATTGGTATCCATTTCCACTACTACAAACCCTACCTAACAATGACAATGCAAGGAGAAAAAGACAAAGATTTGAAAGTGAAGTATCTTGAATGAACTTGAAGCCAGAATAAAAGATAGAACTTCCCATCACCACCTCATAATGAGGTGACAGGCTATCATCTACTTAAGAATTAATACACACTAATACTAATGAATGCTCTTTCCTAGTTCATAGATTCATGTCCACCTTGTGAAGTTTATAATGGAGCTCGAAGAACCCTAATTCCATGCATTATCTTGTTGCCTAAGAAACCCTCATAACCTATAATAACATATCAATAAAATACACAAGCTCTAATAACAAGTGAAACACACCTAAGAAAACATAAAATTGAGGGTAGATAATGAAAGTTACTAGGTTCCCTCCTATTATACTTACTAAAATAACTTAAGATATGAAGGTTATCAAAAATAAGGAAGGACCCTAAGATTGAAACTTAGAAAAATTAATACCATCAGCCCCATTATTTGCTAATAAATCTGCCTTTGAGTTACCTTCTCTATAGATATGACAAATCCTTGTATCTTCAAAATTTTCAAGCAAGACGATTACTTCTTGTAATCTTGAGTTAAGAATCCAATTAGGAGTTGAGTGCTTCCTAATAAGATTTAAAATGATCTGTGAGAACTTGCCCTCAATAATTAGCTTAGAAATACCTAATTGAAGACAAGTATTCAGACCTTCTTCCAAGGCTAAGAATTCCACTAGGTTATTGGAGGTAGGATTAATGGGCTTAGCCTTTTTGGCTAGCCAGTTGCCTGAATCATCATTAATGATACATCTAATTCCAGCCACCCTTGGGTTGCCTCTAGCAGCTCCATTAAAATTAAGCTTAGTCTAGCCCTTCAGAGGGGGATACCACTTGTAGTTCCTCCTAGCCTCCTTATCCACCTTAGGTTATACTAGCAAGGGATTAATCAATTTGGGCCAGAGCTTCTTGATTGAGCCATCCCAGAAGGAGAAGGATCCTTCTACCATTCTAGATTTCCTAAGGTAGGAATTAACATTTTCTACTATGCTAGCTTCTATGTTTAGAATCAATTCTTTTTCCTTCATCTCTTTATTGCAGAAAATCCTCCTATTTCTTTCTTTCCAAATTAATTATTTTTCCTTCATCTCTTTATCATAGAAAATCCTCCTATTTATTTCTTTCCAAATTTCCCAGATAAGAATAGATGGACTAATTTTCTAGAGTTTACTATAAACACCCTTACAAATGTTAGTTAGCCAACCAATGAGAAAATCCTTAAAAATTTTAGGGAACGAAGAGAACCAACCAAGTTTATGAACGAGCCATTCCCAACACTTAGATGAATAAGAATAATTATAGAGGAGATGGTCAACATCTTCACAATCACTTTTGAAAAGGAAACATCTTGACAGGCCTACCAAGACAATTCTCTTGAGTCTATCTACCATTAGAATCCTATTTTGGAATGCTAACCATAAGAAAAAAACTTTCTATTGGTAAGTAGGTAGTGTCCCAACATAAATGAAGAGGAATCTCCACTTCCTCCCACCTTTTGGAGTTGATGAGGGCTTTATATCCATTTTTAACATTATATTTGCCATCATTAGATGCAGCCCAAATTAGTTTATCCTTCCTCTCTGACTATTTGATCACCCTAGTTGAGATGATCTTTTTATACGCCATAACCTCCTTGGGATCCAGATCTATTCCATCCAAAAATTTCCAACTCCAAGTAGACTTGTTATCAAAATTGGACTTTGACTTATAATCTCTAAATTTTCTTCCCCAATGATTAATAAGTTTTTGTTTGAGACTAACTGGGATGAGACCATTGTCTATAGGTGGGAGTCCATCGCAAGAGTCTTCCCAAAAAAGAGCTTCTTCTCCATTCTCGACATCCCAAGTTAAAAAATTTCTTACTAAATGTCAACCCTTAATCATGAAGTTCTAACTTTCTCAACCCTTTAGGAGTGACTTCATTCTAAATATCAAACTTTGATCATTTGCATTAAGATACTTATTGAATGAAATTTTAGCCCATTTCTACTCGCTTTTGGAATATAGACTCCAAACCAATTTAGCCCCTAATGCTTCATTTTTCCATAAAAGTTTCTTGATGCCTAAACCACCAAGCTCCTTTGGTTTATAGACTTTATCCCATTTAATGAGCTCCAATTTTTTGGATTCCACATAGTCTTTCCACAAAAAGTCTCTCAGTTTAGCTTCAAACTTGTGGAGAAGATGTTTAAGAAGAGGAAGAGAAGAAAGAGGATAGGTTGGAATCACAGATAAGATCGATCTTATCTTGATGCTCTTACCTACTTTCATGAGCCATTTTTCTTTCCAATTACCAATCTTGGCTTCCATTTTTTCCAAGGTATTATGCCATACCTTCCCTAATTTCAAGCTCCTTTCCAAATCTATACTTAGATACTTACATGGGAAGAGACCTTTTCTATATCCCATTATTTGACAAATTTGATTTTCCATCTTTTCCTTTGTAAATTGAGAAAAAATATTATAGATTTAGCTTCATTAACTTTTTTCTCATAAGCTTTCATATAACCATCAATGATTTATTTGTTATTAATTGTCTCCTTCTGTGAACTTTCTCCTGGTAAGATTGTATCATCTACATATTGTGGTGAGTAATATTAGGCATATTATTAGCGACAATCACCCCTTCAAATGACATCTTTGTTCTTATAAGCTTTTTTAATAGCTCTTCCAAAAGCTTTAGCCAATTAACTCAAATATTATAATTAAATCATTTACCAAATAAATCACATAGTGAAATCCACATAAAAGAAACATTACCAAAATAAACTGAAACTCAAAATCAAACAACACAGGAAAAGATAAACTTGCAGGTTTTAAAAAGGGTGGAAAGTCAGTTACAAGTCCTCCTTGCAAGACAAGTATCTAGGCTATGGCTGGGATTGGACCTGAAAATTATCTCTCCATTCTTACCATTGAGTAATTGTGATAGGGCACACTCATCTTGACAATTTAGGGAACTTGATGCCCGGTACCTACATTTTGCATAAAAAATGAGCATGTACATGTATATAAATATATCTAAACTAAACAGGCAATGGCAGGGAGTGGTACATCATGTAGATCCCAACTAGTAGGTGACTATGACACCCTCCCTTAACCACATCAAACATGAAAAATAGAAAGATAAAATAGATACACACACCGTACACATGAAAGTTTGGGGTAAGTACCAAAATAATTATAAGTCAAACATCAAAAGCCTAGATAAAATAATGCACCATTATGAATATGAAGTAATCATCATTATAGCATCATTTAACATTACTATAAAAGAAAATCACATTTATTAACTACGAATCATTAAAGCATAATAATTAAGCAACACATGAAATATAGTCAACTAAGTAATCATCATTGATATATCTCTAGTCCAAGTTATAAAATAATGTCCTTGAAACTAACACATCCATGAAATAGGCATAAAAGAGTTTAATAAATATAACAAAAAAATAAACTATAGGTGGGCACTACAGTCATCTTCAACCATTTACAGTTAACTTCAGCCATCCGTTGTAAGGTCTACCATAAATGTTGCATCTAAATCCGATAAATAGCTTACCGAACATTTATATATATTTCTATAAATTGAATGGTACAAAACATCTGTATACCTTTTGATTGATAAAGGTGTGTATTCAAAAGAGCTCATATTTGAGTTCTTGTTTGCTATCTTGTGTTTCAAGACTATGCAACGATTATCACCCCCCCACTTATGTAAACCTGAAATTATGAGGTACATTCTAAGAAAAAAATGTTTCATTCAAAATTGCAATATGATTACAAACTAGTTTTAACAAGAGTTCTCTATGAGTATGAGTCCCTGCCTACAAGTTGAATGAAATTTGTGGGACAATTATCATGTGTCAAACTAGTATACAAATGATACTTAGATCTAATAAAAAAATTATGGTACTTATAGAAATATAAAGAGAAAAATATAGAAAAAGTGGAATGAAATTTGTAAAACTATATCGTGTGTCACTGTTGAGAAAAAATTCACAATAGCTAAACACAAGTTATTTCATCACAAATTTAAAGACATAAAGGGAAATGAGGCTATGCTTCTTTAAATAATTAATTTATGCAAGCATTGCATACAATCAAGCCAATAAATTCAAAAGGAAACATGGCATTTTATCCCAACAGTTAGAGGAATTGTGCATTTTTCAGGGTTTGAGAAGAAATGTATAATGCGAACTTATAAATTGAAGAAGAAATGGTTATAGGATTTTAAAGCAGTGGAAAAAATTATTACCAGTTAAAAATCATTAACTGCAAGGTTAGCAATATGAAAAGAATGTTCACTAGTAGCTATTTAAACCCCATATGCAAATAAAACATGCATCAAATTGAGAACAAAAGCCTAATGATGATTGTTAAATTTCATGATTCCACATCAATTGCATTTTATTACATTAATGATTTATCGTGGGACAATTATGAGAAGCAAATGTTTGTATCTTTATAGTTCTATTAGCTTTAAATTTTAATGTTTTTTGACTCTGAGCATTTTTGGGAAGAAATCGATAACCTTTGGTGGAAAGGATTCCATTGCCTTCATTAAAACCCATAGAGCATCCAAAATTAGAAGAATAAGTATGCCATGGCCTTAATTGTTGAAGCATGTGGGGAATTTATATCTTTTGAGAGTTGATGAGAATTGATTGGAGGCATTCAATGTTAAAATTAGTTTGATAGAAGAGAGCCTCAAGAAACTGGGATGTTTGAGAAGAGCATCTGTGGAAGTGCTAATGTGCAGTTCAATCAAGTTTAATAGACATTTTCTATAAAGACATATTTTGCAAAGGAAAGAAAAATAAACTATTGCAAATTACATAATTGAAAAGCTAAACTTCTAAAAGAAAAATCATAATTTCTTCTCACTAGTTTTAAAACATTAAATAGGTTATTGAAATATCTCACACATTTTGGTTGTCCCTAGAGCCAAACACCCACCTACCACCCTTGACGACCTGCACATCAGTCAGAAACAATGAATGCGGGTAGGTGAGTTTTTCAAATTTGGAAAAGACGGGGAAATATTTTTGGCAAGAGACAAAAAGGAATGTTTTCAGATTCATTAAAAAAAGTTGAAGAGATTAGAATTTGTAGAGCAGAGCAGGCAAGGAAGAAGAAAAGGAAGTCAATCAACAGATCAAGTTGCAGAGATAGAAGGAAGTTGTTTTTGTGCCTGCAGTTGCAAATATTTCTTCTCTAGTCATTCTATAAGTTTTTTGTTTGTTGAATTTGTGTTGTGAAGTAGTGATTGCTCTAGGTACTATTGTATGTAGCCATTAGAGCTGCAAGTTTAAAGTTTGAAGTTTGAAGTTTTATTAGTTTGAAGTTTTTAAGGTTATTTTAGAGTTTTTTGGTTGAAGTTGAATGCTCCCAGATTTTATAATGATTTCAATCAAATTTGAATAGCAAGCAAGTAGGCATACTTGAATCTATTGTTCTTCCTCTATTTATTGTATTTGAGAAGCATATTGGTGAATGTTTCATACTTTGGTTCTCTAGTTCTAATGGTGGAAACATTCATGTTGTAAATCTAGTCTTTTCTCTGAGATATAACTCTGTAATTTGAACTAAGCTCACTTAACATCCACTTCTATCGAGCACCACTTTGTAGTGGTTACCAAGATCACTCAGCATTTCTTGCTACTAAGCTCACTCAACATCCATTTGTGCTAAGTTTCCTTTCACATGCCAAGTTCACTAGGTTCCTTGATGTGTCGAGCTCACTTGGCACACTCCTGCCACTTGGCTCCTTCACGTGCTGAGCAAAAACTATCACTCGGCACCTTCATGTGCCGAGAATTTTTTTTAAATTTTTTATTTTAGTTTTCACATGATATCAGATCTTTGAAGCCCCACATCCATAGTGAGTTAGGGCATTTTTTCTGGGATATTTGAGATGGCAGGAGATGCAGGAAAGATATGGTAGCAGCCACCATCCTTTAATGGACAGAATTATGATACATGGGCAAAGAAGATGAAAAGCATAATGGTTGCAAATGATTTATGGGAGTTTGTGATAAATGGGTTTAATGATGTGATAGACTCAACTCAGTATGCAACCCTCTCAAATCCACAAAAGAATTAGTTGAAAGAGTCAAGGAGAAAAGATGCGAAGGCATTAAGTCTAATTGAGGTAGCAATGATAGAGACAGTTTTTCCAAAGATTGCAGTAGAAAATTATGCAAAGGAAGCATGGAATATCATTGAGAAAAACTTCAAGGGAACTGATAAGGTTAGAGTAGTAAAGCTAAAAATGATCAAAAGAGAGTTTGAGAACCTTCAGATGAGGGACAATGAACCTATTATAGAGTTCAGCTCACAAATCTCCACTTTGATAAACTAGCTCAAATCAAATGAAGAAGAATATGATGAGCAGAGAATTGTAGAGAAAATATTGAGGAGTTTACCTCAGAAATATGACAATCTTGTCATGACCATAGAGGAAGAAAAAGACCTCACCACATTGACCATGGGTGAGTTGATGCAAACTCTTCAAACCCATGAGCACCAGATAAATAGGTCAGCAGCTACTTCCCAAGAGTAGTCTTTCAAGGCTCAAGAGAATTCAAGAGGTAGGGAGAGAGGAAGAAATGGCTCCAGTAGAGGCTCAAGAAATAGAGGTTGTTGAAGGAATGGTCAAAGGAATGCTGGTGTAGAAAGCTTAGGACGGGCAAGCAACCAAGAGGGAGAAAGAAACTCTCAAAATAGAGCTCTAGAGGAGGCAAGAAGAATTACAACTCCAATAAGAATAATGTTTAATGCTACTACTATCATAAGTATGGGCATTATGCAAGTGAATGTTGGAAGAAATAGGGAGATTAGTCAAAGAAAAATGCTAATGTGGCTGATTTGAACATGGGAAATGCAAACAATCCCACAACCTTCATCATGTGTAACATTGGTGAAGAAGGAAGCTCTGAGGTATGGTACCTATATAGTGGATGCAGCAACCACATGACTGGTAATGAAAGTTTATTTTCTTTCATTGATAAGACTTTTAAGTCTAAGGTTAAGATGGGAAATAATGGAACCATTCCCATAGTGGGCAAAGGATCTATTATGGTCCGCACCAAGCAAGGTGAGAAGAAGGAGATATAAAATGTGTATTTTGCCTCCGATATGAAACACAACTTGATGAGTATTGGACAACTCATTTAGAATGGATATAAAGTGCTGATAGAAAATGACAAATGTGTCATTCATGAGAAGGATGGGAGTAATAGATTACTTGTAGCAGTCCAAATGACAAAGAACTAGATGTTCCCATTGAGGATACAGAGATGTTTCTCTTCTCAAGTCAAAGTCGCACCTCCCAAGCATGCATGTACAATAGTACACCAACAATCAGCTCTTAGGAGTGTGGTTGAAGACCCCTCCAAGATTTGGCATCTTAGGTATGGACATCTTGGCTTTGCAGGTTTAAATTTTTTGTCCAAGAAAAGAATGGTAGATGGTTTGCCAAGCATTGTAAATTCATATGACAATTGTGAGGCTTACATATTGGGTAAGCAACATAGGATTCCCTTAAATTTTGGAAATTCTAGAAGGGCTAGAGCACCATTAGAGTTGGTGCATTTTGATTTGGTAGGCCCTATGCAAACTACTTCTATTGGGGGGAGTACTTATTTTATGACATTCACAGATGATTTCAGTCATAGGACATGGGTGTATTTTTTAAAGAACAAATTTAAAGTATTTGGTGTAGTGCCTACCCTCATTCACATCTTTTCTGGACATGTTGTTGCTATTATTATCAGACTATAATGGACTAGTTTTATGTTGATGGATTAGTGGTATTGTTTTGACACTATCAAACATTATGCTATGGATTCAGAGGTTATGTGATGAGATTATTTAGACTTTACGTTCATGCATACATGATGATAATTATATTGTTTTCAGCTATTGTTGATGATTAGTTGATGGTTATTATCTCATGTGTTTTATTATGGATACTTACCCCATACTTGCATGTGTATGGTGTGCGTGTTTTCTTATTATATGGCATTTCTGATGTGGTTAAGGAAGGGAGTCATAGTCACCTGCTTAGTCAGGATCTATACGATGCACCACTTCCTGCCATTGTCTGTTTAGCTTAGCACTATATATATTGTATGTACATGCATGGTTTTTTCTACAGGTTGCAGGTACCGGGTATCGACTTCCCTGAATTGCCAAGATGAGCGTACCCTATTATACTATCTCAATGATAAGAGAAGGGAGATAAATTCTCAAGTCCAAATCCCAAACCTTTAAGCCAATTGTCCTAGTGAGGTAGGACAAGTATCTGGATATTTTACCCACCGAATGTGTCAGATGACATAATTCATGATTTTTAACCCTTTAGACTGATTTTGAGTGATTTTCTCTATGATGGGTTTTCATATTTTATCTTGGAGGTCTATGGTGAATTTTCTATTAATTAAGTATTAATAAATAGATTTAATTAATAAATTAATTATTGAAGAAATTAATATAAAATATCATGTTATTTGATATTTTGATTATAATTAATTGAATGGGAATTAATTGAGGAAAAAGAATTAAATAAAAGAAAATTAGAATTTAAAATTAATAATAAAGTAACAAATAAATAATAATAATAAAAGTTATAAAAATTAAAATGAAAATTATAAAGATTAAAATGGAAGTTATAAATATTTAAATAGAAATTATATAAAAAGTGAATTGGAGTTATAACCTTGCATGGGAGTTAACGCACTTTTCTATTTCTCAAGTGTCAACAACACGGGGGTTAGTGCATCAATTAAGCACATGGTGTCTACAACCCTATGGCTCATCTTGAAGGTTGGAAAAGACCCATGCTTAGTTGGTGACACCTTCCAGCTGTTTCTAGAAGCATTCTAGATGTTTCCTGAAAGCTCTTTATATTCAGGCATTCCTAGAAGCTTAGACATAGCGGTTGGAGTGCAAATTGGAGCATTGGATGACTCGAGAACTTTGAAGAAGGGAGGAGCTTGCTCTGTGGGGTTTCTGAGGAAGAGCAATTTAGCATCAGAATCCAGGTAGATTCTTGTGATTTTACTTATGCTATTTCCACATCATGCATTCCCTGTCTTCTTCATGTCTTCCATATGTCTTCTGAGGAATTTCATAATTTATTGTGCATTCTCAATATGGGTAGATTAATTTATTTGAAAATTTTATATGCATGGATTTGAAAAGAATACGGGGCTAGGGTTGAATTGTAGCCAAATTCATTAGAAAATTATTGAGAAAATTTAGAGAGTAAATATTTATAGGATACTCATAAAATTATATATATATTCTTTGTGAAAATATATATATAATTCAGATCTGCATTTTCGCATATAAATATATACTGTATAAAATTTTGCATATATTTATATATATATATATACACACACACACACATATATATACATATATATATACACATACATATGCATATATATATATATATATATATATAATTAATTGGAAAGCCAAGCGAATTATCACAGTGAAAATTCACTAAAATGCATTTTGCGATTTGTAATTTCATTTGAGAAACGTTCTTAAAAAAAATGTTATATTAAAAACATTTTTTTTTTTAAATATACATATGCATTATGATATTGAGCGGGCAGGTATTCCATACCCCACCCACCGCAGGCCTACGAGATCACAGAGTACCTGCGACCGCAATGTACCTGCGGTGCGGTCGCTTTAAGGCCACACATTTTTCTTTTGTATATAATCCACAATTGTTATTAATTTTATATATTAAGTTATGTGATGTGTGGTTGTCATATTATAATTCGATTTCTTTTATATGATTTATTTTATAAATTGATAAATATATATGTATATGTATCTATATATATATATATATATATATATATATATATATATATATATATATGTATATATATTATTAATAATAAGTAATTAATAGATGATTGGAATTTAAAGAGTAATTCTTTAAATAACAAATTATTCTATAATATAGGTTCAATTTAATCTTTTAAATTTGGAAAGATGAATATGGAAAGAATTTCAAATAAGTATTTTTAAAATGATGGTGGTCTAAATGGAAATATAGAACATTTAGAAAAATTGAGTCTAATGGTTTTTTTTTGGAGAAACTTTTATCTACCAATACAAAAAACATGGGTTAAGTTAAACGTGAAATTTCTCCACTTGATATTTAAATTGGAAAAAACGTAAACCGAGACTTTTGCATTTAAATTCAAATTTGTAAACTTAGCAAAACCAAAACATGTGTTTGCATTGTGTATCCTTTATGCTATTGTTTTGGGTTTTGGGTTGACTAGTGTTGACCAGTTATAGGACGTCTACCAGAGGCTTCGGGAGGTTATGTGGTTGTGATGTCATGATGATGTTTTAATCTCGATCTTTATAAACCCAACCATGGTTATGTGATGGAATGCTCTATGTATTGGATGTGATTACTGATTGTTATAGTTGAGATTCTTATGTATGAGATACTTGACTTAACCATTATTTTTGGTCATCGATCAGTTATCCTTGGTTTTTTTTTTTTAGTCGCCATGATGGGACTATGATGTGGATTCATTCTTGATGATTTCATGATGTGACATGTTTGACTCAACCATTTTTGGAGTCTTCGATCAGTATGATTGAGATATATTTTGGTTATTGAGAACCATTGGATACTTTGATTATCAGTGATACTTCAGTTGCCAATAGAGAGCTGTTGTGTTCATGATTTTCTATGGATGTTGGTCATGGAGATTTGATGCTTTTATGCATATTTGATGATTTTATTATGGATTATCTTTTGTGATTTTGAGATTTATGATTCCATGAGCATTAGGGTAGGATATCTACATGTAGTGACAGGAAGTGGCTTGCAATGGGGGCCGGGCCCTAAGTGGCTGCCAGGGTAACTCATTGTAAGTTGGATTAATAAGTGATAACATTCACACCTAATACTAACTGAATGAACCTAAAAATATAAGAGTTTTGTTCTCACCCATGCCTTGAGTGCTTGTACAGGCTAGGATGGGAGTAGTGAGATGCATGGTTGCGACATTGCATTTCGTAGTATGCCTCATCAGTATGAGAGGATACTAGTGGCCGCATGAAATTAGTATGGACCCATGGAGTTTAGCTAACGGCTAGGGTAACTTGTACATGATAATTGCGATGACACTTTCCCTCTTGCATAGAAGGTTCCTACATGTCATTGTGTGCCTGTGGGATTAGATGTCAGATTTTGTGTTTGGAACCTTTGAGTTATTATACTTTTAGGATTCCTTGACTTATGGAGATTTGTGTATGTGTTATGGATAGCCTATTTGGGACTTGAGATTATCTCCTCAGCACAGTGGGAGTGGACCACTTAGGTACCATGCGGTCGGGTGGTAGTGTATTCTCCACTCTTATCATTTTGAGATTCATTGAGACATCGTGGTTGATGCGTCCTTCATGATGGTGGATATGTATCCTTTTCATTGATTATTAGTATATGTTAGATGATGTTATCTTATGTTTTTATGTGTGTGTTAGATTACTTTCTACATATGATGTTATATATGTTAGGAGTGACATTCCTACTATGTTAATTCTGATGATCTCTTTGGTGATTTGGAATGTTACGCACGGAGGGATGGCTAGGATCCACGATGGTCTAATGATGCTATTAACGATTGGGAGGAACCGTGCACTTAGTTTATTATGTTGATCTTTATGATGGATTTATATGTCTTCTATGATGATTTATCATGTATATCATGTGATTATCTTTACTTTGATGTATCATGGATTAGAATAGGATGATGTACTTCATTCTATGTATGTGTATTCTTTTGAGCTTGTCATACCCTATGACATGTATAGTGGATGATTGAGTATTTGAAATGTAATGTATAAACATTGGACTTATCATTTCATGTGGATGTTGTACTAGATGAGTTCATGTATGTTAAATTTTTGTAGATGTAATCCAACGTTAAGGGATCTTTAAAGAATGTAATCTGATTATGTATGTTATGTTTATTTTCAGATGGACATTACTATTGCTTCCATTATTATGCATAAGTTATAAGTGGTATTTACTTTCATGTTTTAAAAAAAAAAAAAAATGCTACCAAACTTAGTGAAATTCTAGGTTAATTCTTTGGATCCCTTGGCGGGGCATTACATTTGGCAAATTTGTAGAATTTAAAGCCCTGGCTAAAAAAGAATGCAGACACTAGGTTAAGGTCATTAGATCAAATAGAGGAGGGGAGTATACCTCCAATATGTTTGTAAATTTTTGCAAGAATAATGGCATAAGAAAAGAGTTGATAGCCAATTATACTCTATAGAAAAATGGAGTGGCTGAGAGAAAGAACAAGAAAATTGTTGAAATGGCAAGAAGCATGATGAAAGAAAAAAGACTCCCAACTAAATATTGGGGAGAAGTTATAGCAATAGTAGTATAGTTGATCAACAAGTATCCTACAAATTTAGTTCATGATAAGATTCCTCTTGAGGCTTGGTCAAGGGGTAGATGGACGGTTGAGCACTTGAGAGTGTTTGAATGTCTAGCATATGCACATGTGCCTAAAGAACAAAGGAAAAAGATAGATGACAAAGGTGTGAAGTGCATCTTCGTAGGTTATAGCTTAGAATCAAAGGCCTATAGGCTATATGATCCAATTAACAAGAAGATCATCATTTCAAGAGATGTGGAATTTCTTGAAAATCAATCATGAGATGGCTCAGTAGATGAATCCTCAAGCACTTCAAGTAAAGGGCCTACTATCAAAGAGGAAGAAGATGACATTGGTGATCAGCTAGAAGATGGAGCAGCAAACATAGATTGTAGAAAAAGGAAAAAAGGGAAGCAACCCTTAACATGCCAAGCAATAGCTCCAAGCACATTAAGACAGCCTCAAACTAGTATCCAAAATAGTAGCAACAGCAATACTGAAAATTTAGACCCCACTCTCACCTCCCTATTGCCAAGAAACACCAAGAGTTTAAGGGAGATATACCAAGACAAAAGGTATGAAGAATATTATGATGAGAGTGTAAATTTTGTATTATTTTCTCTTAGTGACCCAATTTATTTTGAGGAAGCTATGAAAGAGGAGAAATGGTGTAATGCCATGGTTAAGGAAATAGATGTCATTGAAAGAAATGAAACATGGGAGTTAACTACTTTGCCTCCCAAGAAATAAGTAATTGGAGTGAAATGAGTTTATAAGACCAAGTGCAATGCTAAAGGAAAAATAGATAGGCATAAGGCACGATTAGTGGTCAAGGGGTACAAATAGTAGCATGGAAGAGATTATGATGAGACATATGCCCTAGTTGCAAGAATGGAAATCGTGCATGCTGTTATAGCAATTGCAACCCAACACAAATGGAAGGTATATAAAATGGATGTGAAGTCTACTTTCCTAAATGGTGTATTGAAGGAAGAAGTGTATGTGGAGCAGCCACCTAGTTATGAGGTTGTAGGTGAAGAGAACAAGGTGTATAGATTGAAGAGAGCTCTATATGGGTTCAAGAAATCTCCATGAGCATGGTACAGTAAGATTGACTCATATTTGATGAGCAATGGTTTTAGCAAAAGTGATGGTGAACCCACACTTTATATTAAGGCATCAAATGGTAATGTGTTGATTTTTGTCTTGTATGTAGATAATTTAATTTTTACTAGAAATGATAATTTCCTAATTGGTGAGCTCAAAGAGGCCATGAAAAATGAATTTGAAATGACAAACCTAGGTCTCTTGAAATATTTTCTAGGTATAGAAGTAAAACAAATGCATGATGGCATCTTCATCTCTCAAGAAAAATATGCAAGGAAAATCTTGGAGAGGTTCAAAATGCATAACAGTAAGGCAGCCCCAACACCAATAGTAGTAGGTCTGAAGTTGAGCAAGGTAGATTGCAGCAAAAGTGTGAAGCCAACACTATACAAGAGCATGGTTGAAAGTTTGATGTATTTTACTGTAACTCGACCAGACATAATGCATGCAGTAAGTCTAATTTCTAGATTTATGGAAACATCAAAGGATTCCCATTGGCAAGCGGGAAAGAGGATCCTAAGGTATGTGAATGGTACCAAGGGATTTGGAATTTTGTAGAATGCAAATAGTGATTTCAAGTTGGTTGGTTACATGGATAGCGATTGGGCTAGAAGTTTAGATGATAGGAAGAGCACTTCTGGATACATGTTTCATATGGGATCGAGTGCAATTTTATGGGCATCCAAGAAGAAACCTATTGTCACTCAATCTACATTAGAGGTTGAATACATAGCAGAAAATGTAGCAACATGTCAAGCTATTTGGTTAAGGAGGATCTTGAAAGATTTGAATGAAAGGCAAGAGGATGTAACCACAATTTATTGTGACAACATCTCATCAATTGCATTGTCCAAAAATCTAGTCTTCCATGGTAGAAGAAAACACATAGAGATCAGGTATCACTTCATCAGAGATTTGGTGGAGAATGGGGATATCAAAATAGAATTTTGCAAGTCTGAGTAGTAGCTAGCAGACAATTTCACTAAGCCATTAGGCATTGGAACTTTTGTACACCTAAGAGTGTGTCTTGGTGTAGTTGATTTGGATCAATAATGATCCTTGTTTGTTTGACTTGGGACAAAGAGGGAGTGTTGAAATATCTCACACATTTTGGTTGTCCCTAGAGCCAAATGCCCACCTACCACCCCTGACAACCTGCACATCAGTCAGAAACAAATAATGCAGGTAGGTGAGTTTTTCAAATTTGGAAAAGAGGGGGAAATATTTTTGGCAAGAGATAAAAAGGAATGCTTTTAGATTAATTAAAAAAGGTTGAAGAGATTAGAAGTTGCATAGCAGAGCAGATAAGGAAGAAGAAAAAGAAGTCGATCAGTAGATCAAGTTGCAGAGATAGAAGGAAGTTTGTTTAGTGCTTGCAATTGTACGTGTTTCTTCTCTAGTCATTCTATAATTTTTTGTTTATTGAATTTGTCCTATGAAGTAGTGATTTCTCCGAGTACTATTGTATTCAGCCATTAGAGCTACAAGTTTAAAGTTTGAAGTTTGAAGTTTTACTAGTTTGAAGTTTTTAGGGTTATTTTAGGGTTTTCTAGTTGAATCCAAATGATCCTAGAATTTGTAATGATTTTAATCAAAGTTGAATAGCAAGCAAGTAGGCATACTTGAATCTATTGTTCTTCCTCTATTTATTGCATTTGAGAAGCATATTGGTGAAAGTTTCATACTTTGGTTCTCTAGTTTTAATGGTGGAAACATTCACGTTGTAAATCTAGTCTTTTGTCTAAGCTATAACTCTACAGTTTGAACTGAGCTCACTCAACATCCACTTCTACCAAGCACCACTTTGTAGTGGTTACCGAGCTCACTCAGCATTGCTTGTTGTTGAGCTCACTCAACATCCATTTTTGTTGAGTTTCCCTTCACGTGTTGAGTCCACTTAGCTCCTTCATGTGCCAAGCTTACTCGACACACTCCTACCACTCGGCTCCTTCACATGCTGAGCAAAAATTGTCACCTGGCACCTACATGTGCCGAGAATTTTTTTTTAAATTTGTGATTTTATTTTTCACAGAGGTAGCATACAGGGAAGATAGCAAATATAGTAAATAGGTTGGGAGCTTTTTAGATAGCAAATGCCTACAACATAATATTTAATTTTGCATGGTTGCTCCTCTACATTGCCTCAACTCCACCAAATAAACTCATTTAATGTTAAAATAATTAAGGGTGAGCTAAAAAGTGAACTAAAGACTCCCTTACAGAAGTAATGAATCTAGAAATCATAGATTTTCAACCATTGAAAAGTTGATGAGTCTTTTACCAACTGTGAAATAGAGTTTGCATTGAACTGCAATCTACATAAGGTTGCTAGCAGTGAGTGGAAAAATGGTGGATGTGAAGAGAGCACACTTTGGCCTTTCCAATTCTTCTCTACTCAATAATAAACTTAAAAACTTAGTAGTGCATAGTATATATACCAGAAGTAATATTTTTGAATTAATTTTTCACTAATTTTATATTTAGAATTTTAATTGTGTTTTCGTATCTTATAAAGAGGGCTGAATTTTGAATCTGATAATTTAAGAGGTTCAATTTATTTTCTCTCTAAACAATCTAAATTCTATAATTAAGAAATATTTTTCATGGCAAGTTGAATCTTGATATTGATATTATCTATCAATTATATAAGTTTTGATTCAAATTCATCAATTCTTGTCATTAGATAATGCTCACGAGGATCACTCATCCTAGTTTTATTCCAATTCTAACTTGCTCCACAATAGAATTTCTTCCAATGTTAAATCTAAGATAAATAGGAAGGGAAGTTAAGTAGGATTGATCTTAGAAGAAACTTCATAGTTAAAAGATACTTGAATTGGACCAATACTGAAATAAATGACCTCTTAAGAAGGAAAATATACTTCAACCTTATAAACGTCACAATCTGAATTTATATTAAATTCTAAAAAAAAATGAATTGAATTTCTAAAGCTAACAAAAAACAATTTATTTATACAATAAATCTTCAATTGATTCATTAAAAGTGATATAAATGTTTTAAAACAAATAGATTTTTAAAAACAATTCAATGTGAAATTGACAAGTGTCTTAAACTCAGAGATATCCTTCGCATTAGGGATGTCTTAAATTCAGAGATATCCTTCATATTAGGGCATTCAAACAAGAATTAATTTCATAAATAGAAATAGATAGTGGTGAGAACCGTGCATATGTCTGATTGGCACTCAGTTTAATTGAACATAGACCAAAAAAGTAAACATAATAATAATAATAAGTAGCACAATCTATACATACATCCCAATGAGTCATCTAGTAACACAAAACAACAAAGAAATTCTACACATCATTACAAAATCAACGATTTTAACTATGCACTCATCAAACAACTACCATGATTCATCCATGCAGAAGGCAAGAATTAACTCTTCCTTTCATAAGAATGCCAACACAGTATTGGAGAAGACATGGTACTCTCAATGTGTTGATAAAAGGAGGATATTGCCTATAGTTCTTGTAAGGAGGAGTATTTAGAGGTCCATTGGTTAAGAACTCGTGAAATGTAGCACTGTATAAAAGTAGGTCACCATTGGATTAGATTTTTGGAGTAGTGTCCCACTTAGTTCCATACCATGGATACCATTGAGTGACTTTAGGATCTTTCCTAGCTACAAATACATTCTTCTCTGAATATATCTATGCATGAACTCTTGCCCCAATCACATAATCTCCCCAATTTCCAAATAGATTGTTCAGAACATGACAATATCCCCACTTGAAAGTGAAAGTAAAGGAATAAAAATAACCAATGATGAGGTCAAAACATCAAAATAATTTTTGGGTTCTTTCTCCCATTGTTAATATTAGCATTATAAACTTACCTATAGTGAGGATTGCGTTGGTTTGTGTCTTTGAAAAATTCCTATATACTGTAACTCGCATTGTCTTATCAATTTTATCTAAATTTTCTAAGCCCAATAGCATATTGAAATGGTTATTAGATAGACAACTATTAGAAATGGTGATATCAATAGATCCCTCAACTAAAAATATTAGACCTTTTTCGCCATCAAAAGAGGTCAAGTGATCTACCCACACTTTTTTAGATTCAAAAATACGCACAATGTCATTTGTTGTGTCACTGACTTGAATGTTGTGGATAATAATGTATTCAACTCTATTCATTATAATTTTAGATCTAGTGATGATCACCCTCGCTCCCCTACCATCTATTGTTGTGTGATTGAAGACATGTAACATGCGGACCAATCTAATTGGCATGTCATGAGTGAAGGTGATCCAGACTCCTCTAGGACTGAGTGATAGCATAGCACAATGTTCCTAGAGTAGGATTCATGGGGTTATCATCAAATCTTGTTACTATATATGATCTTCCTTTACCTCCACCTTTGACATCCCTAGCAAACCCAATAGCACACTTGGGAAGGAGCCACCCTTGCCCACAACTTGAGAATTGACACTTGGTTCCATTAGATCTTCGACAAATCCTCCCTACAGCTCATATCCAAGGCATTGGACTTGCCAGCATCATCATTAAAAAAAAAGATATTTAAGTCATATACTATAAGGAAAGTAACTAACCATGATAAAAATCTAATCCACAGATCTGAAAGAGTTAAAATATAAAATGTTGGTTTGATTTATTTAGATTTTCATTGATACATTTAGATACAAACTGAATTGATATTGAATATCATTTACATTGATGTCTGAGCATTTGTATACAGTCTTATTTTCTGTTATAGCAACTACTTATGGGAATAACTTCCCACAATTATGTATTGAACTAATTTTATTTATCTAATCTAAACACAGAAACTAACCTAATTAATGCAATAAATCTAACATTCTCCCCTTATTACAGCAATTCAACAATCTAACTTTCTTGCTTATTAGAATCTAACCTAATTAATGTAATAATTCCAACATCCCCCCCTTATTACATTAATCCAATAAAAGTGAAAGCCTTCACCAATATTATTACTTTGGAAACTTTGATGAAACTCATTCAGCAATCTTTGAAAGTAGATCTCTCTCTGCAACTTCATTTTGCAAATCCTAATCTTGAAGTTTCCCTCCTATCCTAGTATCCCAACTTCAAACTATAAATCTTGAAGTTGACCTCATAATAACATTTTTTCCACCTAGTTCCTCCAAAATTTCACATCTCCATGGAGTGTGCCTAATGCCTCCTTTGGTGCTGCACATGAGATGCCTTTGCTCCAAAAGTCCACATCTCCTCCAAGTGTGTCTAACGCCTCCTCAAGTACCATAGAAACAATCACCACTAATATTTCATGAAGGCCTTTCCTTTGAAAGTCAACATCTCTTCCAAATGTCTCTAATGCCATTCTTCAAATCCTGGCCCTCTGTAGTTCATAGAAGGACAATCACACTGCCAAGTCCCCTCTTTTCTTCAAGGACACAAATCTATCAAGTTCTCTCTTATCTCCAAGGATGAGTTTTCCAAGCCCCAACTTTACAAGGACACAAATAGGTGCTTCTTATGTAGTAATCATCTCTAAGTGAGAAGGTAGCTTGAGAAGATAAAAATCCTCAAACCTCCATTGCCTCCAGCCTCCTATTTACTTATTTTTAATTCTTTAATGCACAAATCTTGTATCAAGTTTAGGTGGACTATCAAAATCATCAGTATTTGAATGTATTGTGAAATCACAAAAGTGTGTATCACCTTCAACTGCAACAAAGGCTATATTTTTCTTCAACTTCCCATTGATAAGATCTTTGGCCCACTGAAAATAATTCATTTGTACATGTCCACTTTGCTGACAATAAAAACATTTTAGTTCTTTTCTGCTAGGAACATTAGATTTCTTTCTAGCAAATAAAACACAATCCTCAATAAAACTATGACTCTTATGAGCTCTATTTCCTTCATCAATTAAAGAAGAAATTATAGTTTTTAGGCTAGTATTCATTTTGTTCTAAGTGAAAACAATATGATCAAAGCTTGAAGGCATGCTACTAAGTAGGATTGCTTTGGCATCATCATCGTCAACTTTAGAGTTCACAAGGACAAATTGATTAAGAAGTGAACAAAAAGTACTTATATGTTGAACAATGTTATCACCCTCATTCATCATCAACCTAAACAACTTTTTTTTTATGGAAATTTTTGCAGTAGAAGGCTATGAACCAAACAAAGTGTTAAGCCCATCCCATTTTTCTTTTGAAGTATTTGAAAGATCAATATGGTGTAAATATGCATCTGATAGACCAAGTCCAATCAATGTAGAGGCTCTATGATCTTTGGCTGTCCACTTTGTTATTTCATCTACATCTTGGGGTTTATGAATAGTTCCATTAACAATGTCCCATAGATCTTTTTCAATCAAAAGCAATTGTATCTTAATTTTCCATATGTGAAACTCATGCCCTTCAAATTTAGGAATTTTAGATAATTTATCTATTGTTTAGAAAATAATATTGCAAAACAAATAATGTAATTTAAAAACTAAGCAATGCATGTAATCTATAATTGATTTCTATTTTATTCCTAATAAAGAAGAACGATCACACCATATTCATGACAATATAACATTATAATATCTGCACAATAAATCTCAAACCTGTCTTCAATAAATCCACAAAAGTTAGGGTTCTCATTATCCAAAATCCATTTACACTCGTCTTCTCATTGATCAACCAGCTCTAATACCAAATGAAAGAGTTAAAATATAAAATGTTGGTTTTATTAATTCAAACTTTCATTGATACATTCAGATACGAATTGAATTGATACTGAATGTCATTTACATTGATGTCTAAGCATCTGTATACAGTCTTATTTTCTCTTATAGCAACTACTTATGGTAATAACTTCCCACAACTATATATTGAACTAATTTTATTTATCTAATCTAAACATAGAAACTAACCTAATTAATGTAATAAATCTAACAAGATCTATGTTTGCTAGATCAAAGCAGGAGAGGACAAAGAAGAGGGGAATTTTATTGTACAAAGTTTTGAAGCATTTTTGAACAATATAAAAGTCTAAAATAAAAATCATTATAGCAATTAGAATCATTTTAATTTTCTTATTGACTGGAAAGAAATTATTAATCTTTTAGATAACATTACACGATCTACTGTCAAGATGGTAGAGTGCATAAGGAAAAGAAAAATACTATACTATCTATCAGTATCAGGTTAGAAAGCATAAGAGAAGAAATGTCTTTCTACTTCTTATGCTCTCTAACACTCCAATGATAGATCATGTAGAATAGTTATTATTGCTCTTGATAAAGAAAGAAATTTATACAATTAAATCCAAAAATTAAAATAGTAAATTTTTTTTGAGAAAATTTTTGGTCCTAGTCAATATGTCACATTCATCTTATTGACCTACAATAATAAATCTGAAAATAATTTTAAGCTATCTATAAAAAATAAAATGAATTTGAAGAAAGACTCTTTTCGTCCTAGATATCTATTCATGTGCCATGAGAATGAGAATTACAATAAAATGAAACAAATAAATCTATCAATTTTCATAGAATCAAAATCCTTCAAAATAAATATATAAAAAACTAATAATATATTTTCAATTTTAAAATCTAAACTAATAAACATTAAAAATTTCCCAATATCTCACAAAATCCAAATCTACCTTTCCCCCCTCATAGTGACCTGCGATCATGATTTTGTACACTAAAATTCATGTTCAATGCCATTTCTTTAACCATGCTTCTTTAAGTGAAGCTTCACAGGCAGTGCTAATTCAAATGAGTATTACTAGTGGTGGGTAAAAATGAGACAATTGCATACACCTACCAAATCTTGTGCAACATAACATTTGGTCCTCTAGAACTTACTGCCCAACTCTGAATTTGAATTTGAATTTTGAATGATGGAGGGACCTAAGCCTCTAGATCCGCCACCTTGCCCAGACCTGCAACTCATGCTTGTGGTGTGTAGGGACTTGGAGAACAAGTGGGATGGTTGTGGGTCCATAGGGATTGATGGGAATATTTCCAACATAGTTGTGTTGGATAATGGAGGCCATCCTAGTTCTCCTCTACAATGGTCAGATGTAGGCAGATGGAACCCTGACGGGTTGGAAGAATGCACTTGTGGACTCATCAATGGTTAATGTCCCTATGGAGGATCCCAATATTTCCCATGGCCAAGATGGTCCAGTGATCTCCCTCCCTGATAGTTTGGTGGATAATGTGACATTTGGCCTCAAACTTTGTGTTGTGGGCAGATTTGTGGCATTTAGACCCACTATAGAGATGGTGCGTAAATGGGTGAGTCATAAATGGAAGCTCAGGGGCAGTGTTGGTGTTTCTACAATGCCTAGTGGCCTCTTTTTTTTTAAGTTCACCACAAAGGAGGATATTAAGCTCATTCTCTTTGGTGCTTGGTATTATGGGAAGCACTATCTTGCCCTAAAAAAATGGCATTTGGGCTTTGATGCTAGTGCAGAGTTGAATAAACTTGCCCTAGTCTAGGTTAGATTACCTAGACTACCCCTTGAATTTTGGGATGATAAGATCCTAAGGTGGGTGGGGAATTCTTTTGGTCATTTTTTCATGGCGAACAAGGTGACTATGCAAAAAATATGGCTAGTTTACAAAAGGTTCTATGTGAATGTCACCTTGAATTGAGCACTCCCTATGGTGCTTACACTGAAGACTAAATGGGGAGAGAAAGTCTAGCCTATAGAATATGAGAATGCGGGCATGTTCTACCAAAAATGTAGTCAGTTTGGACACCTTATTTTGGATTGCAAGGCCCAAATATGGAAGGACAAATAGGAGGGTTCTCTAGGGATTGTTATGAAAACATTGGGGGAAACTTCAGAAGCCTCTAAAAAGGTGATGGAGTCTGCTGATATTCATATTATGGAGATTCCCTTAGCACTTTCCACACTGGACAAAAATAAGGTCCCAGGGGATGGGGAAGTTGTAGAGGATAAGACAAAAATGGATGAATACTCCTCTAGAAGGGATTTAGAGGAACTATGGAGTCCACCCGGGGGGGACTATGGATGGTGAGTTGTTGGAGGAAGGTGAAATAGAGGTGTGCTACCCTCCTCCTAGCTCCACAAAAAATCTAGGTGGTGACTGCTAGTGGGAAATTATGGCCACAAGTTGTCATACTTAGGAGAGAGTTTGTACCCCATTAAAGATGGTTAATGCCTCCCCAGTGGAGATTGCAAAAAAAGTTATGGAAAGCATTGATAAGGTTGAAAAGAAGCTTAGCCCTACCTCACCACAAGATGGGGATAATGGGGAATGGGAGGTTCAAAAAAAGAAGAGGAGGGGGGGAAAGAAACCAGATGTCAGTGCCTGTGGGACAGTTGGAAGACCATCTAGTAGAGCAACCAAGACAAAACAAGTAGCAAGAAATGTGGCCAGTGGTAAGCAACTTACATTGGAGATAGTTACTAGAGGTAAGAAATGAAATTCCTTTCTTGGAATTTGAGGGGGTTAAGTAACCCCCAGAAGCAATATGCTCTGAAACAATGCATATTTTAGGAAAAAGTAGACTATGTTTTAATACAAGAAACTAAAATGTCTAGTGCTAGTTTTGACAAAATAATTAGTTATATTTGGTCGGGTGCTGAGTATTTACATATGGATGCTGATGGTGCCTTGGAGGGTATAGCTACTATGTGGAATCCAAATTCTATGACAAGAGTTGAGGTTTGGAAGGATAGAAATTTTATAATTGTTAGTTTCCATTCTAGTATTCATTGTTGGGGGTTGATCAATATTTATGCTTCTAATATCAAATCAGGGAGGAAGGAAACGTATGATAAACTGGCTAGGATTACTAAAAAAATGAAGGAAAAGTAATTGATGTGTATGGGAGATTTTAATACCCCCCTTGTACCATTCAAAGAAATTGGGTGGTAATAGGGACTGCCCAGAAAGTTTGCAAGACCTTAATGACTTTATGAGTAGAATGGACGTTATTGATGTAGAAATGAGAGGGAACCCATATACTTGGACTAAAAATAGAAAGGGGAAGGACCTTATCCAGGTTAGACTAGATAGGTTATTGGTGACAGGGAACTAGAATAGTCTTGGGAATTCCCATTTAGATAACCTCACTAGAACTGCTTTAGATCATTCCCCTATTATTTTTCAATGGGAGGATAGTTTCAAAAGTGGCCAAAAACCTTTCAGATATGAAATAATGTGGCAATCTCACCTAGAATTCAAAGAGAGAGTTCAAGATTGGTGGAATATAAGGATAGATGGTACTACTATGTATACACTGACCCAAAAACTAGATAACATAAGGAGGAATGTAAAGGGTTGGGCTAAGAATTCATTTGGAAAATTGTTCAAAATCAAAGGTGATGTGGAGGACAAACGCAAATAACTCCAAGGGGACATTGCTGAAGGGATTAACCCAGACAGTGCAACTCAGGAAGAGGAGAAGTATAGAAAAAAGTGGAAGGATATTCTCTTGAGGGAGGAAATTTTTTGGAAACAAAGATCAAGAGTTCAATGGCTTAAGGAAGGGGATAAGAACACTACTTTCTTTCATTGGTTAGCCTTTAACCATAAGAGAAGAAACACAATCAATAGGCTAAATGGTGAAGTGGGGAGGATCTTTAAGGATCAAGAGGAGATGGGAAGACATGCGGTGGAATACTTTAGCAAGGCTTATGTGGAGGAAAATAAAATTGGGAATCCAATGATCAAAAGAAGCTTGATTAATACAATTCCACAAATACTAGGTATGGAGGAAAACAATCACATTCTTGGCAATATTACGGAGGAGGAGGTGAAATGTGTAGTGTTCTCTATGAAAGCTTATAAGGCTTTGAGTCTAAATGGGTTCCCTCTCGCATTCTTCCAGCATTTCTAGGAGGTTATTAAATATGAATTTGTTTGGGCTACTAGGGATTTTTTTAGAACTGGGAAGATGCTAAAGAGGATCAATAAGACATTTATTGCTTTAGTTCCTAAAATCCCCACACCTTTGAGCTTGCTTGATTTCAGACCTATAAGTTTATGTAATACTATTTACAAGATATTTGCTAAAGTCTTGGTGAATACAATAAAGCCATTTCTGGATAGAATAATTGGCAGCCCTCAGAAAGGATTTGTTCTGGGAAGATAGATTCTAGATGCGGCCATAACCACACATGAGGTTATTCACTCAATGGAAAAAAGAAAAAAGCCAAGGATGGCATTCAAATTGGATATCTCCAAGGCTTATGATAAGGTTAAGTGGGACTTCCTCTATAAGGTGCTTGAAAGAGTGGAGTTTAATAACAAGGTTATAAATTTGATCAAGATGATGATTAGCTCAGTTCAATATTATGTTCTCCTAAATGGTTCTCCCTGGGGCAATTTTGGAGCAAAGAAAGGCTTATGACAGGGTGACCCACTTTCTCCCTACCTCTTCATTATGGTCATTGAAGTCTTAGGGAGGTCTTTCTATAAACTAGTGAATACTAGTTGTGTAAAAGGGGTAAAGACTTCTAATACTACTCATACTGAAGTCTTACAAAAATTTGTTAATGACACATTCCTATTCGGAGAATCTTCAATTATAGAGGCTGAAGCTTGGAAGACTATACTACACAACTATGAAGAAAGTTTAGGACAACAAGTTAATTATCATAAGAGTGAGATTTATTTCATTAATACTAATGTCTCATTACAAATGAGAATAAGGAATAATCTAGAATGTCAATCTGCCAGCCTACTAGATACTTATCTTGGACTACCACTAACCACTAAGGAAGTGACTAATGACTTCTGGAATACTATAGTGGAGAGAATTCAAAGGAAACTTGCAAGATGGAAAGGGAAGATAACAAGCAATGCTAGAAAACTACAATTTCTCTCAGCTACTCTCCAGGGTATTCCCATTTACTTTCTTTCCCTCTTCAAAATTAACCAAAGTATGGCAGAGAGGATTGAGAGAATACAAAGAAATTTCCTCTAGTCAGGAACAGAAGAGAGAAACAAATTGAGTCTTGTCAATTGGGAGGAGGTGTGTAAACCAAAGGTTAAGGGGGTGTTGGGAGTAAGAAGACTTCGAGACCTTAACAAAGCTCTCCTTACAAAGGTTGGTTGGAGGTTGGGAGAAGACAATACAGATTGGGGCAATATTATGAAAGTTAAATATCTATCAAATTTCCCTTTTAATTGGAATCTTTTTAACAATGACCTCCTAGGAGGATCTAAAATCTGGATGAATATTTTCAGGAGTAGAGGATTATTAAGGGAAGGGACAAGGTGGATTGTGTAGAATGGTCATAGTATTAGATTTTGGGAAGACAAGTGGATGGGAGGGAAACTGTTGGTTTTCAGCAAATTTAGAAGATTAATGGAGTTGCTTAAAGAAGATATGGGAAGAAAAGTTGGAGACTATATTCATCAGGGGAGGAAGTAGAAGAAACTTTGTAAGGAAATTTACTCACAAGAGGATATTCAGCTTCTCAAGGAGTTGGAAGAGCTAATAGGAGAATAGAGAACCCCAATTCTATTCCAGGAGGACATTACAGCTTGGGACTTAACTCTAAGTGGTAGCTTCACTATAAAATTAGCTTACTTAAACCTATTAAGCAAGGACCCCTGCCCGCCATTGTGGAGTAAGGTATGGATTAGTAACCTTATTCCTAAAATCAGTTTCTTTTGGTGGATGGTTCAACATGGAAAATTTTTAACTTTAGACAACCTAAAAAGAAGGGGCTTTTATATAAAAAACTATTGTTATCTCTGCAAGGAAAAGGAGGAGAGTATTTCTCACCTATTCTTGGAATGCCAGTATGCTTTAGAAATTTGGACTAGGGTCTGGGAGAGATTTGGTTTGGACTAGGTTATGAAAGACAATCTGGGTCAGTTTGTGGAAAACTGGAGCTATCCCTTTTATCACCCTAGATTGATTTTTCTATGGAAAATTATTCCACCATATGTCTAGTGGCATATATGGAAAGAAAGAAATAACAAAATTTTTAGAGAAGAGAATAAACTAATGGAGGTGGTTTTTGGAATAATGGAGAAATTATTGAAGGAAAATTTAAAGGTAACTAAATGTAAAATGCCAAAGGAAGAACCATGTAGACAAGAAGGGCTGATTGTTGAAAAGTGGGGTTGTCATGAGGATTTTTTCCTCTTTGATAACTCAAAAATGTTGAGGAGAAAAAAAATGAGATGGAAACCACCTACCCTTACATAATATAAATTGAATTTTGATGGTGTTGCAAGAAGAGGTATAGGAGTGTTGGGAGGAGTGCTGCGAGATAAAAATGGTGATGCATTGTTGGTATATGCTAGGAAGGTGGGAAATGGAAGCAATAATTTGGCTGAGGCAATGGCATTGTTTTGGGGTCTTTAGTTGATTAGTGAAATGCAAATTAGGGAAATAATAATAGAGGGAGACTCCAAATTAATCATTGACCTAGTTAACAAAATGTCCCAACCAGGATAGAATATTCAAACTATCATTATGGATATTAGGTAAATTTTGGAAGGGATAGAAAGTGTCCACCTGCAGCACATTTACAGGGAAGGAAATAAGGTGGCTGATGCGGCAGCTACCGTGGGGTTAAAATCAATGGAATTCACGTGCTAGAGAGATATGATAGATCTTAATGAAGATATTAAGTCATTGATAACCAAAGAAAGAGGCGGGAGTATCATTTAATTATGACTATAAATTTTAAAGTTGGGGCCAATTTTGGCAATTTTGTTTTGGTGTTCACTAAATTTAACAAAGGTTTTTTGGAAATGATTAGAAGTTATGGCCTTACAAATGGAAAAATGAGTGAATGTAAATTAAGAGAGACTTCTTTTCACCATTATGGTTATGCATTGTGAAATTCAAATTACTTCCTAATTAAAAGTACAAATGATATCTTTTATCGAACTATTAGAGATTTTCACGACGTGAAAATTATGATACTATACAATCATGATTCCCATAATGAAATTGCATGGGATTTTGAAACTTATCAAGCATGGGACTGTAAAATTATTTTTCTTATTGTTATAGGTATCAGAGTGGAAAGTAGTTGCAGAGATCTCGGAGAGAAGGAAGTTCAAATGTGCACCATTGAAGAAGAGGAACGGGATATTGGTGGAATAGATATGGGGGGGTGAGGGGTGGGACTTAAACAAGTTGGAGCCCACTAAAATGGAGAACTTCAAGGATAGGATGGCCACCTATTTTCTACTGAAGGAAGGGGGCTTTCTGCCCTACATGCATGCGATGGCAAGGTATGACAAGAATTGTGCCCTCCAGTTTGTTAACGGGTGGAATGACCTCAAAGTCACCATTAATGGAATCACCTTCCAAGTGAATGAGGAAGTGATTGACATGGCGACTAGCCTTTCAATGAAAGGGAAAAAATAGAGAAAGGTCACTAAAAATATTAATGAGGCCAGTATGAACAATTTATTTGCAAAAGATGAGGAATCAATTTGATATAGAGGAGAGTTTAAAAGGGACAAGCTATCAGCCCCATGGGACGATGTGTGCCTAGTTCTCATGAGATATCTGATGCTAGAGGGTAGGTTTGGTGTTTACTACTACTACCATTTCCCTTTGTTACATCATTTTAGGAATAGGGATTTTATTTCTATCCCATTTTTCCTTCTGCATTCTCTTGAGGATATGGTAGCTAATGTTAGGGAAAAGAGGAATAAAGGGCATAACTTTACTATAATCTATCAAGGACTAATTTTTTGCCTCTACCAATTCCACCTTTCCCTATGCCCCCTAGGGTGGTGGTGGTTGACAACCAGTGCCACTACTAGAATTCAATCTCGAGCACCAGTACTGGCACTAAAATTCATACCCCTCATCCCTCCCCCAGTCGAGAAATCAATGAAAAGAAAAAACCTAATATGACTATGGAACAAAAGGGCAACAAAAAGATAAAAGTTGAAAAACCTGTTGAGGTGGAAGAGGAGGATTCAGAGGAGGAGGCCAGGGGTAAGACTAGGAGGAGATCTGGAAGACTTGCCCAATCCTAAGCAAGGTGCAAACAGAAATCCAATAGATTCAGAGTTGAGGAGGTTGAGGAGGAAATCTCAGAAAATAATAAAGAAGAAAGGGAGGAGGAAGACAACTCTAATTCTAAAAGAGAAGATGAAAAGGAGGAGGTGGAAAAAAATTTTAACTCAGAGGATAATTCTATTGAAAATGCTCAGACTCAGGTATCAGCTGACAATGTTGCTACCATAGAGATCACCCATGTTTTTGCTAGCTTCACCCTCCAGCCCATAACCTTCTATGAAGAGAGCAGCAAACTGGACACCTCCCCCATAACTATCTCATCCCCGGCTAAGGAAAAATCTAAGTTTTCTACTAATCCTGGTGATTTGCAGGATGATATGTAGGTACACAAAACAAAGGAAGAAGCAAAAAAGGTGGAAACAGATATCAAGGAAGAGACCAAGGAGCAAGTGAAGGTGTATGCCAATTTGGATAAGAGGGTTAAAATCTTAGAGGAAGGGTTATTTACCTTCTCTAAATTTTCCCTCAAAGTCACCCACGCCACAACCACCACCCTTCAGCTGCTAGCACAGGAAAAGGAAGATATTGGGATGGATATAGAGGATCATAAGCTCCTCTTCAAATTCCTTGCTGAAGACTGGTCCCAAATTTAGCTGGCTGCAAAGGACAAGGAGAAAAAAGAAAATTGAGTTTTTTTAGTTTAATGGGATCCTCAGATCCAAGACTTTTATGTTTTTCTGTTGTTTCTAGTTTTGTTGGTTTCCAGCTATAACTAAGACTTGGGTTGGCTTGTTATGCCAATAGTTATTTTTTTGAACTTTTGTAGTTGTTAGATCTTCGGGACTTTTATTTTAGTTTAGTTGTTCTTAAGTTAGTTGTTTTGTGGTTTTCTGAAGTTTTAGTTAGTTTTTCGTTTGCTATTGGTCACAGCTGGTAATGCACTGGTTACCATCTTTTGGTTGGTAAGGGTCAACCCCCTTGTTTTTGGTCACTTTTTATTTCAAAAACAAATCTTGTGCAGGGATGCTATTTTTCGTTTCTCTCTTTTTTATTACGGTCGCCGATAACTAGAACATACTTGGGGCAAAATTTGATGATTTTGAATTATGGTAGATTGTTAATAGAAATTAAAGATGTAATATTTGATAAAAAAACAAGTGTTATCATGAACTTGTATGCTTGAGATTTCAAGATTTCAAACTTTATGTTTGAAAGAACTAAATTTCTAAAACAAAAATTTAAAATAAGGAAAAATAATTCGTTCCAAAGTTGATTTTCATGTAACCAACATATTTATAAGTAAGATTTTACATATAAATATATCAGTTATAATTTTGTATGTGATATAGATTCAATCAAAGAACATTTATACAATTATTATTGAAGTATCCTTTTACTAACCAAAAAAATCCGTCAATTAAAAGATAATGCTTTATAAGTTGTTTTATGAAATATCATAAGTTGACTTCTGAAATATGAAGAGATGTCAATTAAATAAATGATTGAAAGAGTTTCAAATATCTATAATTGAATTACTATAATATTTACTTTCAAAACATAAATGCAACTATTCCCAAAATTTCCCTCTATCAGTCAAATTTCATAGAAATGAAATAATATTTGCAAGCTTGCTTCCAAGATTTGAGATATCAATTATATAGACATTCTTTAAAAAAGATTAAAATTATAGGAACAGTTATACAATTATTACTAAAATCTCTTTCTATTTGAGAAATTCATTCAAATTAAATAGTATTTTGTAAATTTTCAGTGGAATTTTTAAAAATCACCTTGAATTTGCAATAGAGATTTTCTAGCCATGGCCGTGATATCATGTTTTTTGCTTGGTAGATATACTTACGATTCAACATGGGAATATAATTTGCTTCATAAAACTCTTGTATCTTCCATGGATTTCATGGGCAATATTCTAAGCGACAAAAAAAAAGTTACAACAATAAAATACAGTAAACTTATTGTATGAGATGAAATTATGATGAAACTAAAGAGTAATACAAACATTAAAACTAAATGAGGGGTAAAAATTTTATTGAATATCAATGAGAACAAAACAACAAAGGAAAAAAAGAGCACTAAAGAGCTTTATCTTGGTGAACAAGTTGAGCCATCTTATGAGATAAATCAGAGGGAAGCATCCTATGATCAACAATGTTCCAATCCGGTGCATGCTCGAAGGCCCATTTAGCCAAGCAATTAGCCACAACATTCCACTCCTGAGGGATATGCATAAAAGACACAGAATCCAGAATTGCATAACTGAGTGATATGTTGAATAACCAGAGCCAAATGCCTGTTTGCATCCACAAGGTTTCGTCTATTCAATAAACTCACAACCACCTACGAGTTAGTCTCACAGGTAATTCTTCTCCAGCCATGTTGATAGCACTATTCCATTGCAACCAAGATAGCAAGGGGTTCCATGAGGTTATTTGTATGGTAACCCTTGTAGATAGAAAATAGAAACTGAACATCACCAAAGCTATCACGCCCAACTCCCCCAATGCCAGCCACTCCAGGATTTCCCTAAGAAGAGCCATCAGTGTTGATTTTAAGAACCCGGCCAGGGGAGGAGTCCAATGCCCCTCTCGATTAACACGTTGAGAGCACTATCTAGCTCTATTCCCAGAGCATCTATGGTGGAGAGAGGGAGCGCCATCCTAAAGAGGAAAGGAAAGGCATGAGTAAATACTAGCATCTCCAGGGTCCAAACCTCCACCAAAGTCACATTTAGCAAGGAGTATTTCATGAAGAGAATGAACAATTTTCCCACACAAGTGCCTAATCTCCAGTTGCACATAATGAAAGCTCCTCCTATTTCTCTCAAGCCAAACATTCTATAAAATAAGGAAAGGGCCAATAGTCCAAGCAACCTGAAGAAAAGAGGCCTTGGAAGGGGGATGGCCCAAATAGTCCCAAAACTCGGAGAAGAAAGAAACATGCCAGCACATGCATCCCCACACACTCCACCAGAAGTGCCACATCTGCTTGACAAAGGGGCATTGACAAAAAAGGTGGCAAATAGTCTCTTCACTATTGTGGCATAAGACATAGAAGGAGGGCCCCTGGAAGCCTCTCTTGTAAAGATTTTCCTAGTAAGACAATGACTATAAACCAAAATCTAGAAGAAAAAGTTACACTTAGGCCAAGAAAAGTTATTCCAAGCTTTCTTCCATCAAGAGACCTCCCCAAGCCAAAACATTAGGTTTTGTAGAGAGTTGCACTCCTTAGAAGCCAAGATTTGAGAAAGCTCCACCCAATCCCCTAGAGAGCCACCGAATAGCCAATCAGAAGAATTCTCCCATTTGTAACCACTAGCAAGGCCCAGGTTCATGAGCCACCTTATTCCATCTAACAAAAAGGAAAAAATCACAAAGAGGCTATAAGTGTCGATGAGAGGACAAGAGAGGAGGATGCCCATTCCATGAATCACTCCAAAACAGAGCCTCGGTGCCTCTATTACAGATCCAAAATAGTCTTCTCTTCACCAAGTGAGCACCAATCTTGAGGGTATTCCACACCATAGAGCCTCTTTCCTCAAGAGGAAACCAGGGAACATTTGAAGGTTCAACACCGGGTAAATGCTTGTGTGATAGGATACAGGCTCAAAGTTGAGACTGACTAGAACACTAGCGCCAATAGAGCTTCGCAGCAAGAGCTTGACTACACAAGATAGTAGAACAAAGGCTGAGGCCTCCTTCCTTAATTTTTTGGCTTGCAGACAGTATCCCAATTGATGAGGCTCCATTTAGTATTTTGCAAATTGTCATTCCAAAGAAATTAGCGAGAAAGAGCATCAAATTTCTTAAGAAAATACATTGGGATTTCTCTATTGTGGATTGCTTTACTAGTATAATTGCCTGCTCCATACTTCTATTCTTGTTCTCATTAGAATTGTGCTTCTTACAACTACTACTGGCAAGAGCTATTTAAAAAATACCAAAAGCTATTCGGAGGACATATCTTTCTTCTTCATTACTTTCTAATTTCAGAGGATGACATATATAGTACCCATGAAAAACTCCTGGCAGCAAACATGTTTTTGAAGATTGTCATGTTACCAACAAACCCTATTTTCTTTGACAAATTCAACACTATACAAAATGCCACAAGAAATTGTTGACAAGGAACACATATTTGAAGATTGCCACATCTCCAAGCAACTCTATTTTCTTTGTAATTTTTTTACATAGAAATATAAAGACTATCTGGAAAAACAAAAGATCTAATAGAAAAATAGCAATTCAAATTTTAATATAAAATATTACTTCAACCATTATATAAATAAGATATTTTATAATTTTTTCAATTCCCAAAACAAGATCTAATACCTAAAAGCAAGTTGAAAAGTAACTAGAGGACGACATATTTAACCTAGACTAAATGGCCACACAAACATGTCCTTAATATAAATAGCTTTTAATGATAATATAAAAGTGTGAAAGTGTACAGGTATGCCAGACACGTCGAACCTCTACAAGGTCATGACCAAAATAGAATTTGAAAACCAAGAAAAAAGGGAAAGAAATAGAATCAAAAATAAATAAATAAAACAGTATGGACATTATACCTGTAAGATAATATTAGTCAGATCAAATTATCTTCCATTATATTTTCATTGCACAAGATTATACGAAATTCTGTTCTCCAATAGATCGAATTTCTCCTGTTTGATTGACTAAGTTCAGTATACTGATTCTGATACTAAACCGAATATCTGTGTTGTTTACTCTCTTTTTTTAAGTATAGTTTAACAAGCCATATGTTTATTGTTAGTTGTTGATTTGTTGTGAATGGAGAGAGGAGGTTAGTGTTCAGTTTCAAATAGGAGGCAACAAGAAATTTCTGAGTGCAATTGTGAAGAAAAAGAAAGCAGAAAATTAAAAGACATTAGAGAAATGATTGATTTTACATTGATTAAAATTGTAAATCTATGTTTAGTAAAGTGCGGCCAATATACATTGTTCAGAGAATAAGTCATTTAGAAAAAATAAATAATTAAGTTGTACAAAACATAATCTAGTATGAAGTTGCAGCACAATAGAATAATATGAATTATTTGACATTGCACCAAGATTACTGTCAATTAGCTCTACTGTACAGCAATAATTTTCAAATAATGAAAAATATATAGATTTTCTTCGCACCAAGCCTAGCTACAAATTGTTCTACTTACAAAAATGATTGCAAATATTATTTCTGCACTTTCTTCAAGTATTTGAGTGGAGTAAAGCCAGAATTTTTGACCTATTACATTACACCAAAATCAGAAGAATAAGTACTCTGTAAATTGTTGAAGCATCAGCGGAATTTGTATTTCTTGAGAGTTGATGAAAATTGATTGGAGGCATTCAATGTTAGTGTTAGTCTGATAGAAGAGAGCCCCGAGAAAGTGGGATGTTTGAGAAGAGCATCTGTGGAAGTGCGAAGGAAAGAAAAATAAACTGTTGCAAATTAGACATTTTCTTTTAAGACATCTTTTGCGAAAGTAAGAAAAATGAACTGTTGCAAATTACATAATTGAAAAGCTGAGCTTCTAAAAAAAATCATAATTTCTTCTCACTAGTTTTAAAACACTGAATAGGTAGCATACAGGGGAGATAGCAGATACAATAAATGGGTGGGGGGGCTTTCCAGATAGCAAATGCCTACAACATAATAATAAATTTTGCATGGTTGCTTCTCTACATTGCCTCAACTCCACCAAAAATAACTCATTTAATGTTAAAATAATTAAGGGTGAGCTAAAAAGTGAACTGAAGACTCCCTTACAGAAGTAATGAATCTGGAAATCATCAACTTTTGAAAAGTTGATAATTCACTTACCAACTGCGAAATAGAGTTTGCATTGAACTGCAGATCTCTGGCGGTGAGTGGTGAAATGGTGGTTGTGAAGAGAGCATACTTTGGCCTTTCCAATTCAGGCAGTAGAGGACATATGACAAGTCAAGTCAAGTCAGTTCAATTTAAAACCATCACTTCTTTCTGCATGTCACTCTTCAAAATAAGATAAAACAGGAACACGAATACTTTATCTAATCATAGCAATCTCTCAATTTAGTCACACATAGGATCCAAAAAGCATTACAAGATAAAATATTAACCGCGCATCACAAGTTCGGTTTCCATTTTGCAGTTTTCAATATATGGAAATTACCTGAGCATCTGCAAGTGATGATAAATGTACATAAGAAAACCAAATACCTGTTACTCTTCCCTACTCAGTAATAAACTCAAAAACTTAGTAGTGCATAGTATATATACCAATTAATTTTTCGTTGATTTTATATTTAGAATTATAATTTTGTTTTCTTATTTTCTTATAAAGAGGCTTGAATTCTGAATCTGATTTCTTCTTTCTCTAAACAATCTAAATTCTATAATTGAGAAATATTTTTCATGACAAGTTAAATATTGATATTGATATTATCTATCAATTATATAAGTTTTGATTCAAACTCATGAGTTCTTGTCATTAGATAATGCTCACCAGGTTCACTCATCCCAGTTTTACTCTAATTCTAAGTTGTTCCACAATAGAATTTCTTCCAATGTTAAACCTAAAGTAAATAGAAAGGGAAGCTAAATAAGATTAATCTTGGAAGAAACTTCATAGTTAAAAGGACACTTGAGTTGGATCAACACTGAAATAAATGACCTGTTAAGAAACCACCAACCTTATAAACATCACAATCTAAATTGATATTCAATTCTTAAAAAAAATGAATTGAATTTCTAAATTATAACAACAAACAATTTATTTATACAATAAATCTTTAGTTGATTCATTGAAAGTGATATAATATTTTAAAGCAAACAGATTATTAAAAACAATTCAATGTGAAATTGACAACTGATGTCTTAAACTCAGAGATGTCCTTCGTATTAGGGATGTCTTAAATTCAGAGATATCCTTCGTATTAGGGCATTCGGACAAGAATTAATTTCATAAACATAAATACATAGTGGTGAGAACCGTGCATATGTCTGATTGGCACTCAGTTTAATTGAACATAGACCACAATAGTAAACATAATAATAATAATAACCAGAACAATCTGTACATACGTCCCAATGAGTCATCTAGTGGCATGAAACAACATAAACATTCTACAAATCATAAAAAAATCAACTCTTTTGACTGCACTCATCAAACAACCACCATGATTCATCCGTGCAGAAGGCAAGAACGAACTCTTCCTTTCAGAAGAACGCCAGCACAGTATTGAAGAAGACGTGGTATTCTCGTTGTGCTGATAACAGGAGGATATTGCCTGCGGTTCTTGTAAGGAGGAGCATTCAAAGGTCCATTGGACAAGAACTGGTGAAATGTAGCGCCATATAAAAGTAGGTCACCATTGGACTGGATTTTTGGAGTAGTGTCCCACTTAGTTTCATACCCTGGATACCATTGAGTGACTTCAGGATCGTTCCCGGGTACAAATACATTCTTTTCTGAATATATCTGTGCATGAGCTCTTGCTCCAATGGCATAATCTCCCCAATTTCCAAATAGATTGTTCACAACGTGACAATATCCCCACCTGAAAGAAAGTAAAGGAATGAAAAACACCAATGAATGAGGTCAAAACATGAAAATAATTTTTGGGTTGTTCTTCCCATTGTTAATATTAGCATTATAAACTTTGGGTTGTTTTTCCCATTGTTAATGTTAGCATTATAAACTTACCTGCAGTGAGGATTGCGCTGGTTCGTGTCTTTGAAAAAGTTCCTATAAACTGTAACTCGCATTGTCTTATCAATTGTATCTGAATCGTCTGAGCCCAATAGCATATTGAAATGGTTATTAGATAGACGACTATTGGAAATGGTGATATCAGTAGATCCCTGAACTGCAGATACCAGACCTTTTTCGCCATCAAAAGAGGTCAAGTGATCTACCCACACTTTTTGAGATTCAAAAATATGAACAGTATCATTTGTTGTGTCACTGACTTGAATGTTGTGGATAATAATGTCTTCAACTCTATTCAGTCCAATTGTGGATCCAGTGATGATAACCCTCGCTCCCCTACCATCTATTGTTGTGTGATTGAAGACATGTAACATGTTTACCAATCTAATTGTCATGTCACGAGCGAAAGTGATCCAGACTCCTCTAGGACTGGTAGATGAGAGAGTGACAGCATAGCGCAATGTTCCGGGAGCAGGATTCATGGGGTTATCATCAGATCTTGTTACTGTATATGATCTTCCTTTACACCCACCTTTGACGCCCCTAGCGAACCCTACAGCACACTTTGGAAGGAGTTTCCCTTGCCCACAACTTGAGAATTGGCACTTGGTTCCATCATATGCTCTGCAAATCCTCCCTGCAGCTCCTATCCAGGGCATTGGACCTGCCAACACCATCATCAACAAAATAGATTTTTAAGTCATATGCTACAAGGAAAGTACGCAAGCATGACAAAAATCTAATCCAAGGATCTATGCTTTCTAGATCAAGGTAGGAGAGGACAAAGAAGAGGGGAATTATGTTGTACAAAATTTTGAAGCATTTTAAAACAATATAAAAGTATAAAATAAAAATCATTGTCTATCTAGAAAGCATACTGGTCAGAAAGCATAAGAGAAAAAATGTCTTTCTGTTTCTTATGCTCTCTGACATTCCAATGATAGATCATGTAGGATAATTAGTATTGCTCTTGATAAAGAGAGAGATTTATATAATTAAATCCAAAAATTAAAATAGCAAATTTTTTTTTGACAAAAATCTTGCTCCTGGTCGCATCCATCTTATTGACTTACAATAATAAATCTGAAAAGAATTTTAAACTATCTATTTAAAAAAAAATTAAATTCAAAGAAAGACTCTTTTGATCTTACATATCTATTAATGTACCATGAGAATGAGAATTATGATAAAATGAAATGAATAAATCTATCAATTTTCATAGAATCAAAATCCTTAAAAATAAATATATACAAAACTAATAATAAATTTTCAATTCTAAACTAATGAACATTAAAAATTTACTAATATCTCACGAAACCCAAATCTACCTTTTCCCCCTCGTAGCGACCTGCGATCAGGGCTTGTTGAATTAGCCATACTAAATCCAGCAATGATTAGGACTATCAGCAACAATATTTTGTGGTCCTCCATTTCCTTGTGCAGGTCTTCCCTCTTCCTTGCAAGCAAAATCACAATAAGATGCGCTTTCCCCTTCCTTACAAGCAAAATCACAATAAGATGCGCTTCCAAGAAAATTACAATAAGATACACTAAAAGGTAATGATGTATTAGGGACAATGGAAGGCTATATACATACATATTAGGTACAATCATATCAAACTCTAATTAGAACAAAATTTCATGATTCTCTTATTTTGATGTGTAGGGAATGATAATTTTTCTTGTTATATTCCACCTTTCAGCAAGTAACATAAAAGTTAAAGAGAAAATAAATCCCAAATAACTTATAAAGAAGATTTTTTTTAGAAAGAGTTCAAAAGAAAAGAAAGAGTGATTCAAATGGGGCGAAAAAAAACAACTCAAGGCACAAACTCAAGACCAAACTAAGTTGCTTTTAATTATTTCATGAAAGGATGATACTACATAACTTTAAATATTTATTTTGTATAAAATTGACAAAATAGATACTTTTCAATACTTATCATTAAAGTAGGAGATGTCAAAATAATAGTAGACCTAGTATCTAGAAACTACCAAAATAACAAGATTATGCATCATATTCACATGTTCTTTTAATTTTATTTTATTTTTAAATTTTTAAATGTTTAGATTTTCTACATCAATCCATAGTTGCCTAGTTCAAAGATTTAACAATAATAGTGTAAACTAAATTTTATTCTTCTAAAAAATTATTTATCTCACTTTTACAAGTTGTTATGATACAATATGCATAAATATTATGATTCCTCAAAATTAACATTGATTTAACAATAAATCATCATACATGTATTTGTAAACATTATAAATGGCTAATATCTCTTCAACAACCTCAATATGACACATTACATCTTTAAATGTTGAATTGTCAATATTTCTAAAAATGACATAATTCATAAACACGCCTCATTAAAATAGATTTATATGTATTAAAAATAATCATAATTTTTGCTTTATTACTTAATTCTCTTATTATCAAATATGATAATAAAAAGACTTTTAAAAATAATAATAATTCAACTTAGAATATTAAAATATATAGCACCGGGGAAAAAATCAGGATAAAGAAAAACCCCAAATATTGCCTGGGACCAAGGTCCGAATATATACAAATTCTAAATACAGCTTTTTAGAGGACATGCCCTCTAAAACACTACATATAGATATATATACATCCAGAAGAGAAATTGTCTCCAAATAATAGTGTTAAGAGCATCCTCACACAAAGGTAGATCTGCAAAAAAAATCAAGGTCTGGACTAACTGCTCTGAATGTTGAGGAAGCCCTGTCAAAACAATAATAACTACTCGGCCTGCAAGCATGCAAAGCTTAGAATACAATGACAACATAAGATAGTTCAAATTCCTGTCATTATCATCATCAATCATGAACAAAGATTCTTGAAACTAAAATACATAAAGAAAAATTTATTAAAAAAATCACCATGAAAGCATCTCAGGATGCTTTTAATTATGCCACTGTTGGAAACCAGGGGCTGTCCAGGGCGGAATGCTTGCATTTCCATTAAGAACTCTGTAGAAGCTAACACTAAACAATCACAGTTAGACCAGCTAATTATAAAATTACGTTATGCTAGATACTTAAGTAATAACGAGTAGGGCACAAATGTCGAACACTGAGAAGCTACAGTCCGGATATTTAACTTCTAAATCAAAAGCTAATCAGTATAAACCTGGAAAGCTATCCATAGTAGTCACCAAGAAGATGAAATATTGTGTCTTCTAAAGAGGGTTCATCAGCCTTGTGACCATAAGAATGATAATGCAAAATAAAAGGTCATTATAAAGTAACATATATTTACTAAGGAAAAGTTTAAAAATAAAACGTTTTGATCATGAAAGAAAACAGTGAGAAGTTTTAAGAACGATGAGTCAAGAAAACGATAATACTAGAAAGACTAAGAGAACTATTCCTCCTTATAAGCCTCTCTAATGTCCTCTATTGCTACCCTCAAGGATTGGTCTTGAGCCAGTCATCCTCCAACGGCTCGAAGATGGAGCAGAAGTGCACGAGGAAGCCGAAATTCCTTCTCATAATGTCATTTTCAGCTCAAAATCTGACCGGTTTTCAATGGGTCTGTTTGGTTGCTTGAGGATTAGAATAGGAAGAGAAAATTAGAATATGTTTTATATTTGACGTTCAATCACAATTGGAAATAGGAAGACATATTTGGAAGACATATTCCAATTTTACCTTTAAAATGACTATATATCTATGTCAAAAAATATATCTATTTCTTTAAAAAAAATTAAAAAATAAAATAAAAATAAAAATAAATTAACATTTTTATCATTATTGAAAAAACTAACCACAAAGCAATTAATTAAAACAAAAAAAATTAAGGATAATATTTTAGAAAATACAAAACTTAACCTTATTCCTATTCTATTTTTCTACAACCAAACAACGGATAAACATATTCTCAATCGAATTCCAAGTGAATCAAACAGGATTGGAATTGTCATTTTCTATTCACATTCCTTATTTCCATTCCCATTTCATCTTTCTATTCTAATTTTTAATTCTTATGCCAACAACCAAATGGGCCCTAAAAATGATGGGATAAGTGACCACTAGTGCTCCCTGTACATAAATCATATTATAGTTTTATGTTAAGGGAATTGTGAGGTCAACTCAAATATTTTGCAAGACCATATCCAAGTCATCTAGCAAGAAGTCCTCGAAGAGTTACCAGCATAGCAGAGGCAATTCATTCATAGTCAAGGTTGAAATGTTAGGCTATGGCAATAAACATTACCACAGTATCTAGATTGGACCAGAATATTTTAGGAAAATTGATAAATTGTTGCCTAAGACAATGAAGAACGGCTCTCTAGATAACCTTGTTCTTGTTTTCAACAATTTGCTTAATTCTCTCAATCATAATGGGTCTTTCGAAGGCCATGAGTCTAGAGGCACAAGAGAGCTTCAACAGGGTGTCCATTGAAAGAGATGAAAAAAATTATGACCAAAGATGATATTAATAAGGAAAGACTAGTGAGCCAGCCTGTCATATTTAATGAAATCAAACAAAAAGATGTGAGATCAGAAAAAAATCTCCCAAAAGGACTACTTCACATGGGAAAAATAAAGAAATGCATTAAGTAGAGTACTAGATTCTTAGATATGCCACTCACATGGATGAGACTTAATCATAAAGATAAATAGGAGCCATTAAAGGAAACAACTTTAAGGTGTAATAATGAAGAGCAATACACTGATTACAAGAGATATTAAATAAAAATGATGGTAAATAAGGGCAACTTTATGAAAGAAAGATTTTTCATCTATACCATCCACTCCTTTATTGGCGAGATTGTCACCAAAATGGTTTACTTCACTATAAATATGATTAATAATTAAATGTTTAATAGATTTGTAAAGCTCAAGGGCTTTGGCTAAAAGAGCATTTAATTTCTAATCAGGCATGGATTTTTTCATAAACGCATTAACAATAATTGCCAAATCACCTTCAATTTCCACATGGCTAAGATTTAATTTGACATAGAGTCATGTCCCCTCTATGAGTGCTTTCAGTTCTACATCATTTTTAGAAGCAAATCCTATAGGTTTTGAACATTGGGCCAACAATTTCCCTACATGATTATGAATACAATGCTCACTCAATTCCACCAACACTCGAATTGCCCCTTGAAGCGCCATCAAAGCTAAGCTTAACCGAATTGATGGTTGGAGGTGACCACTTGCATAAAGAAAATTTTACTTTCCTATCATCCATAGAATTTCCTAAGAAGGTTGGTAATTTAAGGCCTGGTCATTTGAGTCTAATCTTATCATCCCATATAGATATAGACTTTGTTGAACCATTGAAATTTAATAACTTGTTGTTTAGGATTTTAGTCATGAGAACTTCAATTTTTAGAATTAGTTGTTCCTGGGGCATCCTAGAGTTCTTAAAGATTCTTCTATTCCTTTCCTTCCATATTTCCCATAGGATTATGGAAGGAGAAATAATCCAAAGGCCATAAAAGATACTTTTGGGATACAATTTAGGCCAAGAGAGCATCAAGGATAGAATGGTGTTGGGAAGAGCCAATTTGAGGTTAAGTTTGTTACATAACCAATACTAGATACCAAAAGAAAAGGGACATGAGAGAGAAATATTATTAATATTCTCTTCTTCCTAATGGTAGAGAGGACAACTAGGTAAAACTAGGTACAACTAGGTACATGCCCTTCAAATCCAATCTTCCTAATTATTTTCATTGTCAATATCCTATTTTGAAGAGCCAACCATGAGAATGGCCCCACTTTGGGTAGACATAGAGAATTCTAACATAATGAATAAGTAAACTCCACTTTGGGATGATATTTAAGACTGATAAGAAAGTTATAGCCTTAGACTTAGTATTATATTCCCCATTTTTGGATCCATCCCAGACAATAATATCCTCAGCTCCTATGAAAATAATGCTTCTAAGTTTCAAGATATTATAGAGTGATGCTTCTTCCCTAAGTGGAATTTGAAAGTCTAAGAATGAATTCCACTTCCATCCTTGTGCTGACTTAACATCCTTCTCAATATGATTATTTAAGAAAGCCCCCAAGTGTTTTTCCAAGATTGCTCTAGAAGATTGAAATGTTCCCATTTTATAGATGATCAGGTACCCCCCCAAGAATCTATCCTCCCAGGAGTCTATCCAAAATCTAATAAGATTTCTGTTTCCAATTTTTGAGGTCACCTTATTGTGGATGAGGGGTCCACATGACAACATGAAGTTCCAAAGATTTGAAACCTTAGGGGGGTTCTTGGTTCTAAGAATAATGAGGGGATTTGATATAGTACAAGGTAGGAGGATCCCCAAAGGAGACGTCCTAGCCCCCAGCAAATAAACATAGTGTGGAAGATAAACAACAATGCAAGATCTGATACCAAATCACAACTCTTTATTCATAAAATAACTGATTACATGCAATGCTTCAAGATGGAAGGCCTTCCCAATTATGGTCAAATATAAAGAAAGTAATAGTTTTCCAAGATCCCTCAAGATCCCATCCAAACCCTAGCTAGTCTAGATCCACACTTTGGTAGAAACCTCCAAGGAAGATCCAACTAGTACTCACAAGCCCACCAAGCAATCTCCTTGATTCCCAAGCCTCGGCTACTAGTCCTCCTCAAAATTTTCTCCTCTACCACATCCTCTTCTCCGACATGGATGGATAATGACTAAAGACTTCACAACACCCTGTACTTATACCCAACTAAGCCACAACTTGACCTAGTAAGGTAAAAATTAAATATCCCTTACATTACCTACATGAAGAGCCACAATTTGAAGTATAACAAACATTAAATACCAAATGCCTTTAAAGGCTTATATCACTTATTAAATACTTTAAAAACAATTAAACAAGACCCAAATAGGTCCACTAAAATCCCTTAATCATGTAAGATAGCCAACTACCCTAGGATGCTTCTACATCAGACTCCCTAGGTGTGAAAAGATGTTCTCAAGAGCTATGGGATTCAATACACATCCCAAACTAGTTCTTCACATACATTTCCTCCAAGTCTTCAACTTGTACACTCTTTCCCTTTCTCTTCTTCTCCTTCTTCCCCTCCATCCTTAATAGAATCAACCAAGCTAGCTTCAAATCAAGCAAAAATCTCAGAAAACCTCCTCTCCACTACATCACAGAGATTCACAATCATCTCAGGGTCCAATCCTCTTAGAGCCATCTTCCAAGATTGTTGCAAACCCTTCGAGATCAATCAGCTCCACAAGATCAATCTTCTCCAACCTAAGATCTTGGTACAAACTGGCTCAACTTCAATGATCTATTTACATGTTCAGGAATAACTTTCACTTTGATATCACTTGATGTTTTGCAAGGTAGGAGAATCCCCAAAGGAGATTTCCTAGCCCTCAGAAAATAAACACACAATGGAAGATAAACAAAAATGCAAGATCTAATACCAAATCACTACTCTTTATTCATAAAATAACTGATTACATGCAATGTGTTGGGTTGTAAAGCCTTCCCTGTTATGACCAAATACAAAGCAAGTAATAATTTATCAAGATCCCTAAAGATCCCATCCAAACCCTAGCTAGTCCAAATCCATACTTTGGTAGAAACCTCCAAGGAAGATTTCAACTTGTGCTCAGAAGCTTACTAAGCAATCTACTTTTTTCCAAGCCACAATTACTAGCTCTTCAAAGTTTGATCCTCCTCAACATCCTCTTCTCTAAGCTAGATAATTAATGACTAAAGACTTCACAATACTCCCTACTTATACCCAACTAAGCCACAAGTTGGCCCAATAAGCTAAAAATTAAATATCCCTTACATTAACTACATTAAGACCCACAAGTTGGCCTCCAATAGAAATTAAATATCAAATTCCTTTAAAGGCTTACATCACTTATTAAATACATTAAAAACAATTAACCAAGACCCAAATAAGTCCACTAAACTCCACTAAAATACTTTAATCATCCTATATAGCCAACTACCCTATGATGCTCCTACATCAGGATCGTTGGATAACATATATTTATTGCATAATGTTAGAGCCCATTTCAAATGAGGAGTGTGAATCATTCTCTAGATAAGCTTTACCCCTAAGCCCATAACTTGATCTTTCAAGTTCTTAATACAAAATCCCACTTTCTATTTAGGGAAACATGCTTTATCCCATGCAAATAGTGCAATCTTCCTTTCATCTTCTAAGACCTACCACAAGAATTTTTTTAGGGATTTATTAATATCATCTCAATACTTGGTTGAAAAATCCATTACAGATATCTAATAGATTGGAAGGCTAGAGTGCATTGATTTCAATATATTTATCCTTCCCACTAAAGATAGAGATCTCCCTTTCCATGATTGGCTTTGGGCTTTTACTCTTCCCAAAAGGAGTTCCCAATGGGAAGCTTTGTTCTCATTCTAGTCCAAGAAGACACCCAATTATTTATAGGGAAAAGAGCATTTTGCAATGTTCAAAGTACTACAAATGACTTGTTCTATAGGTTTAACTATGTTAAAAGAAGAAAATCTATGATTTGGATAAATTAATATCTTGCCCTAAAACTTTTTTGTATGAGCTAAGGACCCTCTTGAGGGATTTTTCTTCCTTTTCGCTTGCTTCCCTAAATAACATAGTATCATCAACAAATTGTTGCTGGGTAGATGCCTCAACATCCTTAGATATTTGAATACCCTTAAGGATATGATTTTGATAAAAGTTACTTAAGGCTCATCCAAGAGCCTCAGAAATGATAATGAAGAGACTGGGGGAGATGGGATCACCTTGTCTAAGTCCCCTAGATGAGGAGAAGAAGCCCTCTAGGGTTCCATTTATGAGGATTAACAACTTAGGTGTAGAGACACATTCAAAGATCAAGTTAATCCATCATTTGGAGAAGCCAAAACATTGGAGACATTTGCATAAGAATCTCCAATCCAACTTCTCATTGGATTTTCTAATATCCAATTTAATCATCAGAATAGGGTTCTCATTAATTCCAAAAGTGTGCATTGCTTCCTAGGCAATAATTATACCATCCTGAATAGATTTTCCTAGGATGAATCTTGTTTGTTCCTCATTGATTATTTTTGAAAGAAGGTTTCTGATCTTATTAGCTATGGTTTTAGAAAATAGCTTATATAAAGTGTTGCATAAAGCAATTGGTTGAAATTCCTTAACCTTTCTAGAAGAATCCACTTTAGGAATTAGGGAAAGAAAGGTATGATTAACCTCCTTAAGGAGGCCTCCAAAGTTTTTGAAACTATCCAAAGCTTCAGTGTTTTCTTCTCCCATAAAAACCAAACATTTTTGAAATAAGAATGCTAGAAAGTGATCAGGCCCTAGAGATTTATCAAGAGCCATTTGAAATAGAGTTTTTGTGAAATCCCCTTTAGTAAATTTCTGAATAAGGGCTTTGTTATCTTCCTCAATGATAATTTTGGGAATATTCTTAAGCAATTCATTATGTGAATTTAGAGTGGAACAATCCAAATTGTTTAGCATATCTTCAAAGAAGGAAATAACCTCCCTCCCAATGTCTGAGGGATGTTCTAGTGTTGTATTGTTAGAGGTGTTAATTATGTAATTCTATTGATGGTTCTTCTCTATTTTGTACTATTATGAAAGAATTTGGTATTAATATCCCCTTCCTTTATCCAACTTTCTCAAGACTTTTGTTTTCAATACACTTCCTCCTTAGCCAAGATTTTTTCCAATTTCATTCTTAGATCTTTTCTTTTTAAGTAAAGAGCTTCATCCATGCCTCTTTGCATAACTTCTTTGTTGGTGACTTCCACTTTAGCTTCAATTTCCCTTTTAGAGTCAAAGATATTGCCAAAGTGGGTTTTATTCCATTGAATGATATTTTGTTTTATGATCTTTAGTTTCTAAACAACCTTACACATCTTGGACCCTTCCACTTTAATATTGGCCCACCAATGTGCTAGAATTCTTTAGAATAAATTGGGGGGGGGGGGGGTGAAGGTCCAAATGTACAAATAAAACTTTTTTGTGTTAATCAAATCTATATCCATAAAACCTTAACATGCATGCATCCATTAGATCATACAATACCTTAAATTAGTAGGTTACTATTCTAGGTCAAAATAACCTTGCAGAAATGTAAACATGAAACACCATAAGAAAATTCACATAACTTGACACAAGGATTTTATGTGGAAACCCAACACCAGTAACATGTTACCAATTCTCACCCTTCCAAAGTGATGCCCTATGAAATGCCAACCCTGTTGAATGTTACAATACACATTGTTAAATGTGACCTAGTTAAAGGATTTACAAATGGCTATTAGGTCAACCTTAATCCAAAGGATTTTATCCACACTAGTATAGTTATTAGAAAGAAACAATAGGACTTGATTTGATAAAAACTTATAACTCACTGGAAGATTACAAATCTCTAGTTCAGTCTTCTATTTTTCTTAACATTCATACTCTTCAATTCTAATAGTGTGCTCACCCTTTAAGCATTCAACCTCTTAAGCCTACTTTCTTTGTATGCCAACTGATGTCTCCTCCATTTGGCCACTAGATAAGTAATACAATAGACTCCCTATCTTCCTTATGTTCTTGCACACAAAAGATTTTGCTTCTAGCCAGCTCTCTCTATAAGTAGAGAATTTAGATCTTTCACCACTTTACCACAACCTTTCATTTTAGGGTTAGGTAGGATTCAATGAATCTACCCACTTTTCCATTTTGGTTCCTCTAGAAACTTCCTCTTCAATCTTCCTTGAATTTGCCTCAAAATAATTTACCCTGAATTCTATGCTACCATCTCATCATAGTTATCTTCCACATGCTTTGTGCATAATTCAAGAAGTCAAATAAGTTGGCTCAGATTCATCAAATCTTTGATTTAACACTATTTTCTATCACTCAATATCTATATTGTTCTATCACTTGGCCAACACTAGTTCACTTGGAAAACATTAATGTTTATTGATGCTTCATACCAACTAAACTTTACTTGGCATATATTAACATTCACTCAACTTGCATTGTTTGTCTTCTTTACTCAGTACCTATTGAGTTTTACTCAGCTTCTACTAATTTATGCTCAACTTGTACTAATTACTTAGCAAGGCTTGGTAGACATTTTTCTCACTTGATCTTCTTCTAGTCTTTGCTTAAGTAATCTTTCATTTTAGGCTTTAAGCAGATGAACAATACACTATAGTATCACTGTCTTACTTTGTCTTAGTGCTCCTTTTATACACCAAATAACTCAACCTTTCTCTTGTTATCTCCTCTTTTCAAATCAACTTCATTAAATAACCACATGATAGCATTTAGACCAAAAAAGAAATTATCTCATAGAAAGTAGTATGTTTGACATCATTGACAAAATAATTATTGTTCCATTATAGGTTCTACACTTCAAAATAATCTCTTTTCAATAATCTCCCTCTTTATCATTGATAGAAAACCAATACCAACAATAGTACCAAAAGGAAAATTATATCTTCAACATTTCCTCATCTATCAGTATATGTTCTTCCTCTATATAAAGTAATGTGAGCATTGTCAATCTCCTCCAATGTATCTCTTTTATATCTCCCTTATTAGATACTTTTCTCCCTATGTAGATTGTTTTTCTCTTTCTCTATTCTCCCTCTTTCTTATATCTTCCTCTTTGACAATAATGCAAAATACTTGTCATCTCTTCATGTAGATATAATCAATTCAGGTTCTCCCTCTATCACTTTGCATGTTACTGTAAGTCTTCTAATTTAGCTCCTTCATTACTTTAGGAAGCTCCTCAAATAAGATCCACTGCATCAAGTTGTAAGATACAATATTCAATTCAATTGATGCAAGGCACTATGAGAAATATTAATTTCTACTCTAATCCATCAATAAATGTTTCTAGAAGTTTAGGTTTAGGTTTAGGTTTAGGTTCTGCTGGTTGTAGTAGTTTCCAAAAATTTTGTAGATATTTGTCTTGTCGGAAAATGTTAGAGATTTTTAGATATTGTAAAATTTCCTATAAAAGGGAGTGTTGTTTATCCATTTTTTTAATCAATAAAAAGGAATAAAAAAATATTGTGTCGTAGCACATTTTTTCATATTTTATTTGTGTGCCTCTGCCCTCCCATCAGAGTGGTATCAGAGCCTAGTTAAGAAGAGGAGTTTTAGAGCTTGGTTAAGGAGAGGTGTTTGAAGGATTGTGCGTAAGGAGGACTGTAGCAGAGAAAGTTATTGTGAGATCTATAATTTTCCTATTGCCCTATTTAGGGTTTGTTATATCTGTGAATTTTTTTTATAATTTTCTATCAGGAATGGCTTCAGGGAGTTTTCAGGCTTCAATTCCAATGTTCTCTAGAAAGAATTATGATGATTGGACTTTTAGAATGAAGCTTATATTTTATTTCTATGAGTTTTAGATATAATCTTAACTGGTTATGCTAAACCTATAGATGAGTCTACTTTAAATGCTAACCAAAAGAAAAAGCTTGATGAGAATAGGCAAGAGAATAAAAAAGCTTTGCAGATTATTGGACAAGCTCTGGATGACTCAGTTCTTGGAAAAATTAAGCCAACTATTACAGTCAAGCAAGCTTGGGACATTCTTGAGACTACATATCAAGGTACAAGTAAGGTAAAGATTGTTAAGTTGCAAGCACTTAGAAGAGAATTTGAGAATTTACAAATGAAGGATTCTAACTCTAGATAGAACAATTTTGAAATCATGTTATGAATGTGGTTAATCAAGTAAGAATGAATGGTGATGAGCTTTCTAACCAGAAAGTTGTAGAAAATATTATAAGAATTTTTCCTCCTAAATTTGATGATGTTGTGGTTGCAATTGAAGAATCTAAAGATTTAACAGCATTGTCTATAGATGAGGTGTTTGGATCCTTGTATTATAATCATGAAGATAGGTTGAACAAGCGTAATGGTAATTCACTAGAGAATGCATTCAAAACACAAATGACATTTGGCAGAGGTAGAGGAAGAGGAAATGTTGGATTTAGAGGAAGAAGAAGAGGAAGAAATAATTTTCAAAAGGAAGAAAGGAGTCCAAATTCAAGAGGAAGAAGAAATCAATACTCCTATTCAAGGGGAAGCTATAATAATCAAACATCACAAAGGTATGATAAATATAATATTCAATGTTATTAGTACAAGAAGTTTGGACATTTTGCAAATGAGTGTCAGAAAAAATAGGCTGATATGTGTAAGCAAAATGTAAATTTTTCTGAGAGTAGTTTTGAGACATTGTTCATTACTTGCAATGTAGCCCAAGGGAGTTCAAATGATTTCTAGTTTTTAGATAGTGGTTGCAGCAATCATATGATAGGCAATGAAGAGTTTTTTGAAAGTTTGGATAGATCAATTAAATCCAAAGTGAAGTTAGGAAATAATGAGATAGTGGAAGTGAGTGGAAAGGTCACAATTAATGTTATAAAAAAGCATGGTAAGAAATCTATTTCTGAAGTATACTTTGTGCCTAGTTTGAAACGTAATCTTATAAGTGTGGGGTAGCTTAGTCAAAAAGGTTATAGAGTTATTTTTGAGAAAAATTTGTGCACTATATTTGATATGCCTCCTAGTAACATGGTGATTGCAAGGGTAGAAATGAAAAATAACAGAATGTTTCCACTTCGAATGAAGAGCAATATGATTGATGAAGTTGCAACAAGTTTCAAGGTAGCAATTCAAGATCAAACATGGATATGGCACTTGAGTTGTGGTCATCTAAATCTTAAAGGATTATTTTTATTACAAAGAAAGGAAATGGTAAGAGGCTTACCCCCAATTGAAGCATCATTAAGTTCATGTGAAAGTTGTTATTTGGCCAAACATCATAGAGAGAGTTTTCCAAAAGGGATGTCATATAGAGCAAGGGTACCTCTAGAAATTGTACATTTGAATATATGTGGTCCAATGAAAATGCCATCATTAGGGGGGAGCATTTATTTCTTAATATTTATTGATGACTTTACTAGAAAGACATGGGTTTACTTTCTTAAATACAAATCTAAAACTTTTGGCAAATTTAAAGAATTTAGGGCTTTTGTTGAGAAACAAAGTGGTTTACCTATCAAGGTATTGATATCTGATAGAGGAGGAGAGTATAAGTCAAATGAATTTTTAGATTATTGTAGGGACCATGGAATCAAAAAAACAATTTACTACTAGTTACACACCATAGCAAAATGGTGTTGTAAAGAGAAAAAATAGGACAATAATGGAGATGGCAAGGAGCATGTTGAAAGATAAGAATATTCCTAATGAGTATTGGGCTAAGGCAGTTTCTTGTGCTATATATATTTTGAATAGGAGTCCAACAAAGATTGTGAGGGAAATGGTTCCATAGCAAGCATGAAAGTGGTAAGATTCATAGTGTTTCGAGCATCTCAAAGTATTTGGTTGTATTGCATATCCACATGTTCCTAAAAAAACTAGAAGTAAGTTAGATGATAAGAGTGAGAAATGCATTTTTGTTGGCTATGATGAGAAATCTAAGGCATATAGGCTATTTAATCCTACCACCAGAAAGGTCATTGTGAGTAGGGATGTTGTATTTAAAGAGGATGAATCTTGGGATGGAAATATAGATACAAATGTTATAGGTGCTACAACAATACCATATGATGAGAAGGATAAAAAGGATCATGAAGATCAAGAGGATCAACCAAGTGACCAAGAAGGAACTCCATCATGAAGTCCACAAGGAGATCACTTAGAAAATGAAGTTGTGCATGGAGAATCTTTGAATTCACAAGTAATAATTCAAACCCTATACTTGCACAATTAAGATCAAGCAAGAAAACTAGAAGGTTGAGTGAGATTTATGATCACAGAAGTAAATTAGATTTACAACAAAAATTTCCTTTATTTACTCAAGATCCTATATATTTTGAAAATGCAATTAAGGAAGAACATTGGATTAATGCAATGAATGATGAAATAGAATCAATTGAGAGAAATGATACATAGGAATTAGTTGATTTGCCTAAGACCAAAGATTGCATTAGTGTAAAATGGGTTTATAAGACTAAGTTTAAAGCTAATGGAGATGTAGACAAATATAAGGCAAGGTTAGTTGCTAAGGAATTTTTACAAGAATATGGGGTTGACTATAATGAGACATTTGCACTTGTAGCAAGACTTGATACTCATAATAGTATTAGCTATTGCAGCTCAAAAAAAATGGATGGTTCATCAAATGGACATCAAATCAAAAAATTTGAATGGATATTTGGATAAGAAGTCTATGTGCAGCAGCCACCAGGATATGAAATAAGAGGACGTAAAGGCAAATTTTATAAGTTGAAGAAGGCACTCTATGGATTGAAGCAAGATCCAAGAGCTTGGTATAGTAGAATAGATTTATACATGATGGAGAATGGATTCAAAAGAAGCACCAGTGAACCTACATTATATACCAAGATCAATGAACAAGGTCAGATTTTGATTGTTTGTTTATATGTTGATGATTTGATCTTCACAAGCAATTTTTCTATTGACATGTTCAAATCAGCAATGAAAAGGGAATTTAAATGACAGATCTAGGATTGATGAAATATTTTCTTGGTATTGAAGTTACTCAAAATGATAAAGGAATTTTTATTTGTCAAAGTAAATATGCAAAAGATTTTTTGGAAAGATTTAGATTGATAAATCGTAGTCCAGTTTCTACACTTGTGGTCGTAGTCACCAAATTAAACAGAGAAGATACTGAGAAAGATTTTGATTCAACTATATTCAAAAGATTGGTTGGTAGTTTGATGTATCTCACTACTACTAGACCAAATATTATGTATGGAGTGAGTTTAATCTCTAGATTCATGGATTCACCAAAGACCTCACATTGGCTGGCATGAAAAAGGATTTTGAGATATATTGCAGGAACTATGAATCATGGAATTTTTTATTATACTTTAAATAATTTTCAATTAGTTGGATATACAGATAGTGATTTTGTAGGGAATACTGAGGATAGAAGGAGCACATCTGGATATGCATTTCATCTTGGTATAGGTGTTGTAGCCTAGGCATCAAAGAAGCAACCTATAGTAACTCTCTCATCAGCTAAAATAGAGTATGTAGCAAGAACAACAGCAACATGTCAAGCAATATGGATGCGAAAGATTTTGAAAGACTTAATGCAGGCTCAAGATGGACCTACTACAATCTATTGTGATAACAAGTATGCTATTGCACTTTCAAAGAACCATGTGTTTCACAAGAGAACAAAGCACATTGACAAAAGGTATCACTTTATTAGAGAGCTAGTTAATAGTAGAGAAATTAATCTACAACATTGCAGATCAGAGAAGCAACTTGTAGATATCTTCACCAAGGCCTTACCACAAGTACAATTTAAAATTTTGAAGGAGGCTCTAAGAGTTATAAATATTAAAGAAGTTTTGCAATAGTTGATAGTAGAAATTAGGGGGGAGTGTTAGAAATATTAATTTCTACTCTAATCCGTCAATAAATGTTTCTAGAAGTTTAGGTTTAGGTTGTGTTGGCTATAGTAGTTTCCAAAAATTCTATAGATATTTTTCTTGTCGAAAAATGTCAGAGATTTCTAGATATTGTAAACTTGCCTATAAAAGGGAGTGTCATGTATCCATTTTGTTAATCAATAAAAGTGAATAAACAAATATTGTGCCACAACACATTGTTTCATATTTTATTTGTGTGTCTCTGCATAGCCATCAAGCACTACTCATGCTTCTTAAGTAGCTTGAGATAGAGATATCACCCTAGTTTACCTCTAAGATATTCATGTGCATCCTTAGATAAAGCTTTTGTGAATATATCAGCTATCTACTCTTTTGTATTCACATAATCCATCATCACTTCTTTGTCTTGAACCAACTCCTCAAGTAATGATACTTGATTTCAATGTGTTTTTTCTTGACTCTTTGTGTGCATCACAAGGTATTTGGATATGTTTATAGCACTTGTATAATCATAATAAAGTACCACAAGTTCAGTGATTTCCTCCTTCATGTCTTTGAGTAGTTGTTTGATCCATACCACTTTTGTACAATTTAGTGTAGTGGCCACATATTTAGCTTCAATAGTAGATTGAGAAATACAATTTTGTTTCTTACTAGTCCAAGTGACCAATATCTTTCCTAAGAAAAATGTTCCACCACTTTTACTCTTTCTATCATCAATGTTTTCAGCCCAATTAGCATTTATGTAGGCTCTTAAATCAAACTTATCATTTTTCTTGTAGTATAGACCATAATATTTTATTCCTTTTAGATATCTCATAATTCTCTTGACAGCCATCAAATCATTCCCCTTGGGATTTTTAAAAAATCTTGCAACTATCTCAATAGCTAATGCAATGTCAGGTCTACTATGTAGTACATATTGCAACTTTTCAATCATAGACCTATACAATGTTTGATTCACTTTAGCAGAATCATTAGTCTTTGAAAGTTTGTGTCATCTCACCATAGGAGTGCTAACTAGCTCTTGTTAGGATTAAACCATAGATAGAAATAAAAATTACATTCAAATATAAACAATATCAAAAAATAATAGACTAGATAGAAAAGAACACAATAGACCAAAATTTAACATGGTTCACCCAATTCTTGGGCTACATCCACCAACCAACAAGTTTGATATTATTATTATCCAATAATTACAACTTGATTACACTCTGTAATCCTTCACAGCTTAATACTACTGAAAGAACCAATTTTCACATCACCTTATAAAATAATGCCTAACCCTAAGCCCTTTTTTATACAAGCATTAAATCGCTTTAGGGTTATAATTAATAATTACATGTTGGCCCAAAATCTTGATAAAATAAGGCCCAAAAAAATTCATGAAATATTTATAGTACTTTCTTGATTAGTCACCACAAACTAACGATCTCCCACTTGGGTACTGATCAAGCTCCACACTAAAAAACAATCTCCCACTTGGAGACTAATCCTACAGCTATGTCGCTACTCCATGAGACTCCCACTAGATCAAAACACCCTAGACTCTGTTGTTCTTTTATTCATATTTAGTCTAGAAGACCAATCAAAGCTGAAGAGGAGTTCAACTTCTCCCTTGTTACTACCTTTGTAAACATATCTATTGGATTGTCATCTATATGTATCTTGTCCATATTTAACTGTCCATCCTCCAAAACTAACCAAATAAAATGGTACCACAACTATATGTGTTTGGTCTTTGAATGTAGAGCTGATTTTTTTACAAGATGGATGACACTCTAACTATTTATTGTAAGAATTTTTCTTTGGGCAAAATTCACCCAAGAACTAAAAACTCAAACACAAGCACAACTGTAGACCAGAAAGAGACAGTATGATCAGAATGACGATATATTCATTCAATATGCACTAAAAGTACACTAGGAGTGCCTGTATATAAAGGCCTCTAAGATACATCTAGAATGCCTTAGAATCAGCTACATGATAAGTCATATAACTAGGTACATGTCCACCAGATATGGGTTATCCTACATTAAGCACGAAAGTAAGTGTAATGATAAGAGGATAAGCCTACAAGGGTGTAACATGCAAATCAATGTTGTAGACAACATGTGCTAAAATTGAGTTGCACACTTCTATATTGTCAACATGACAATTCAAAAAGGTGCACAAACTCCTAAGTTTCTCACAAAATAAAATAATAAAATAATGCAAAATAATAAAATAATGCATTCACCTAAGTAAGTGTAAATAGTAAATATGTATTTATACCAATGCCCCCCCCCCCCAAGTGCAACTTAAAGGAATGCCCTTAAGCTTATGACAACTAGGATGAAATGCAGAATGGGTCCCAACTACTAGGCTATGTTAGGTACCCATGTACATAATGAGAATGAAATCTATCATAAAGAGGAGAAAGAGGGAACACCTCATGGGAAAAACCCTCCTCCAAAAAGAGAGATGAAAATGGGATGCATGGATGGATGAAGTAATCAAGAACCCATATTACAACATAGATCTAGTATATACAATAGAGAAGAACAAGACCTTATAAGAGGAAAAAGTTCCCCCCATGAGAAAGAAGAGGAAGAGAGACAAGGTAGTCCCCTCCCCTATGGAAGAATGTCTGTCAGTGAAAGCTACTCCAAGGAAGAAGTTGGTCCATGAATGCTGGATGATGTTCCTCCCCTTTCGAAGAAACAAATGAAAAGGTACAATCCTAAAGATGTATGGTGGTCCTAAAACTTTCTCAAGTATCCCTATCCTAATATTGATGCTTGCCTCTTCCAACTATGCTGAAAAGAATGAATGCAAATCTGGTAAGGATGTCTATTGAACCTATTCCAATGAACCATCTATCTCCTTAACTAATAAAGAGACCTCCAAAAATTGCTATTCATAAGGATCAACAATCACGCCAACCTGTAAAGATTGAACATGTAGAGAATAGACATGAGGGTCAGAGTGAGCCCTTGCAACAAATGTAGAAGGATCATTGACATCAATGAGAAGATGTAAGTCCTCAAGGCTGTCTCCCAAATTTTTGGTGTGTGACTCCACAAACAAACCTATAATGTCTGCCATGTAGTCATCAACTAAAGTTGGAGCTAGAAGACAAGATGTACCATGTTGTGCTAGACATTTCACTATGGCAATATATGCATGTGAACTATATTGATGATGTGACCTTTTGCTACAACTATCGATAAAACCCCACATATCTAAATTTGTTGAAGCACTACTACTGGTGTCACTATTAGTTTCCATAGTTTGTATAATCTGGGTGAAATTTCCTTAAAGTATACATCCTTCTCCACAAAAATCCTAAGAGTCTCTGGATCCATAAGTCTGTAAGCCTTAATATTGTCTTCATAACTAATGAAGGTACAAGGCCTAGGTGTTGGTGCCTTGCATCCCTTGGAAGATAGGTTAGCCCATGCTAGAAAACCAAAGACTCTAAAGTGACTCACAACTAGTTTTCTATTGCACCATGCCTTAAAAGGAGTCTTCCCATCTAGGGCATTATGAGGAGCCATGTTAAGTATGTGAGTAGCACTGCTAATGGCTTCAACTTCAATTGTAGAATCGAGGGACTTGGCTTTTATAGTGCAACTTGCCATGGATTTGAGATTCCTAATCCTCAATGCTACATCTATCTTCTGCAGATTAAATGTTGGTGGATTCTGAGGATCAATTCCCTCATGTTTGCAAAAGTCTCTAAGTCTTCTTTCCACATATCTATTCTGAAAAGTTATCTTTGTCGTCAGAACTGAATGGCTATGCTAGAAGAATTTTATAGTGTGTAGATGGAGTACCAAAATTTAGAAGATAGCCAGTAATGTTTTGCAAGCAATGGGTTGGAAAGTTGTCTACCACCAAGAGGTTAGGATTCTATTTGTCGAGTGTTGGAGAAAGGTGTTCATGAGCCAAAAAATGAAAAAAGGTGTTGGACTTATTTAAAATAAAATCCCACATGTATTGTGGGTAAACACCTAAAGGTGTTTAAAAGAAAAGACTTGTGGATTATAAGACAAAGAGCCCGATGGTGATGTTTGATGCTGGAGATGGCTTGCCCGGTTGCACTCGCCTAATTTAGCCAATGAAAAATGTGGTATAAACTAGATTTATTCAGTTGATGGTCAAATTTATTCAGTTGATGGTCAAAATATGCGTAGACATGTTGTTGCTACAACTTGGCCAAAATTTGTAATGTGAAGCCTATCGAAATAATAATGTAGGGTTGGGATCTAACAACCTAGTACTTGCAAAAAAATTTCTCTGCTACCTGGTTGGAGGGCAAAAAAAATTGAAATAATATAGAGAAAAGAAATTACAAACCCAAAAATTAATCAAATAGATCTGCAAATAACCTACCCAAATTGAAAATCGAGGCCTCTAGGTGTCGATTTACAAAAAACATTTGCCTCATGGTTGACTTTGGCCTAGGTTAGCCAAATTTATAGTTGATCTTCACCAAATTAGCATTCTAGATGCAATGGCAAGGTTAGATCTGGCTCTAGACACTTCCAATTTTTGCAGTACTCTGGATTTGGGCTGACATGTTGAAGCAAAAATGGTCTTGAATGGCTATGTGATGATAAAATCTCCAAGCTCTAATACCATGTAAGAATTTTCCTTAGGGAAAAATTTACCCAAGAACTAAGAACTCAAACACAAGCACAACTGTAGACTAGAAAGAGAGAGTATGATCAGAATGATGATATATTCATTCAATATGCATTAAGAGTACACTAGGAGTGCCTATATATAAAGGCCTCTAAGATACATCTAGAATGTCTTAGAATCAGCTACGTGATAAGTCATGCAACCAGGCACATGTCTACCAAATATGGGTTATCCTCCATTAAGCACAAAAGTAAGTGTGATGATGAGAGGACAAGCCTACAAGGGTGTAACATGCAAATCAATGTTGTAGACAACATGTGTTAAAATAGAGTTACGTACTTCTATGTTGTCAACATAAAAACTCAAAAACGTGCACAAACTCCTAAGTGTCTCACAAAATAAAACAAAGTAATGTAAAATAATAAAATAATGCATTAACCGAAGTAAACTTGAGTAAGTGTAAATAGTAAATACGTATTTACACCAACATTTATAAAAAAATAATTATCCTTCTAAGAGTGTCCCAATTCTTTCAAGAAGAACTAAAGCCATATCATCTCCTTGGTTGCCTTGAAGTAGCAACATAATTTTCCTCTATAGACGATAAAGTGTTTACCTCCTGTAACCTAGAAACCTAGCTTATGGCTACCCACCAATAGTAAATACATAACTTGTAGTACTCCACCTAATATCAATATCCCTAACCAAATCTAAGTCAACATAGCCCTATAAATTAGTAGTAGAGCTCCCAAAGTGTAAACATTTATTGGGTGTTCCTCTCAAATATCTAAGAATCCATTTGATTGCATTTCAATGATCAATTCTTAGATGACTCTTATACCTGCTAATGACTTCCACTACATGTGCAATATCTGGCCTTGTACATACCATAGCATACATCAAGCTTCCTATAGCTGAAGCATAGGGTACCTTAGACATCTTATCCTCCTCTTCTTGTGTCTTGGGACACATCTTCTTAGTCAACATCAAATGACTAGGTACAGGTGTGCTAATAGCTTTAGCATTCTCCATAGAGAAACATTGCAACACCTTCTCAACATAATCATCCTGAGATAGCATCAATTTTTTGTTCTTCCTATCTCTACAAATCTTTATACCAAGGATTTGTTTTGCTGCCTCCAAATCCTTCATAGTAAATGCATGTGCTAACTAGCATTTCAACCCCTTAATCTGATCCATGTTAGACCCAATTAAAAGCATATCATCAATATATAAACATAAAATAATGTAGTTGTCATCATCCAACCTCTTAAAATAAACATAATGATCTAAATGACACCTATTGTATCCATGCTTATGCATAAAATTGTCAAATTTCAGATACCATTGCCAAGGTGCTTGCTCCAAGCCATATAAACTTTTCTTCAATTTGCACACTAAGTTCTCCTTACCTTTGACCTCAAACCCCCGTGGTTGAGCTATATATATCTCTTCATCCAAATTACCATGAAGGAAGGTTGTTTTAACATCAAGTTGCTCCAAATGCAAATCTTTAGTAGCCACAATACTTAAAAAATTATGGATAGAAGTCATTTTAACAACAGAAGAAAATATCCCATCAAAATTGATTCCTTTTTTCTATGCAAATCCTTTTACAACTAAACTAGCTTTAAATATTTTCTTACCTCCTACCTCTTCTTTTAACCTATAAACCCACGTATTTTGTAAAGCTCTTTTACCTACAGACAACTTGCATAAATCTCATGTATTATTCTTTAGCAAAGAGTCCATTTCATCTTTCATTGTAGACTCCCATTGAATCTTAATATCCACCTACATAGCTTCATCATAACATTCTAGTTCACCAACATTAGTAAGTAAAATAGAATACAAAGAGAGAGAAAATCATTTTGGAGTCTAATTTTCCTTGTTGACCATCTAACATTCACTAGTGTTTGTGGTGTTTGTTGTTGAGGTTGTTGCACATCATGAGGAATGGCTAGAACATCATCTTTTGGAGTATCATCCAACACTACATAATCATCTTATTTATTCTTATGTTGCTACAACAAATCTTTGTACAACACTTTCTCATTGAATATGACATCCCTACTTCTTAAAATTTTATGATTTTTAAACTCTTAAATCCTATAACCAAATTCATTAATGCCATATCCAAAAAAGACATATTTCTTTGACTTAGCTTCTAGCTTGGTTCTATTTTCAGAATCTATGTGAGCCAAAGCTTCACAACTGAAGGTTTTGAGAAAAGAATAACTTGCCTTCTTACCAATCCATGCTTCCTCTAGAATACCACAACCCAAAGGAGTAGAGAGACCTCTATTAATCAAATATACAATAGTATTGATAGCCTCCACCCACATGTGTAAGGGCAACCCAACATGCAACCTCGTGCTCTTTATGCACTCTATTATAGTCTCATTCATGTGTTTAGCCACTCCATTTTCCTGTGGAGTCCTTGGAATAGTTTTTTTTCTATGAATACCATTAGTGGATCAATAATATTCAAATTCATGACTGCAATACTCACCACCATTATCAAATTTGAGACATTTTAATTTTTTACCAGTCTCATTTTCAACCAAGCATTTACATTTTTTAAAAGTTTGAAATACATCAGATTTTTGTCTAAGGAAATAAACCCATACTTTTCTAGTTGTGTCATCAATATAATAATGAGATCCATCAAGGGAAGATACCTAAGCTAGTCCCCATACATTTGCATGTGCAAGATCTATTTTTTTCTTTTTATTTTCCTTCTCAATCTTCACAAAACTCACTCTCTTTTATTTTCCATACACACAATTTTCACAAAAATTCATATTAACACATTTTAGACCTTGTAAAACTTTCTTTGAATGAAGTACTTTCATACCTTTCTCACTCATATGCCCAAGCCTGTTGTGCCACGATGCTATATTAGAATCTATAGTAGCTATTTGTTCTCCTTGCTCAACTACAACAATTGTTCGTAAACTTTCATTTTTCTTTGGAACAATTAAGAAACAATATAACCTATACAAAGATATAAGGTGCCTACTTTCACACCTTTTTCTACTATAAGGGAACCTTTTGAAACCTTCCAATTTTAATCATTAAAAATGACTACACAAGCCTCATCACCAAGTTGACCTACTAAAATTAAATTCCTACTCAACCTTAGAACATGTCTTACCTCATGTAGTAGCCAATGATTCCCATTCTGCAACTTAATCTTAACTTTTCCCTTTCCAACAATCTAACAAGGTTCATTATCCCCCAAATAGACAAGTCCAAAATCCCCTTGGACATAATCAATGAAATAAGCTCTATGAGGTGTAGCATGAAATGAAGCAACAAAATCTAAAACTCATAAATCATCAACACTTTCTAAAGATAGAAGCAAAGAATCCCCTTTGAATTTTTTGCTTACCACATTTTTCTTTTGATTCCAAAAATCTTTCGTTTTATGAACTAGTTTCCCACAATACCAGTAGTCGTTCAATCCTCTCAGTTGAGACCTCCTCTCCTTTGACTTTCCCCTTGATTTCTCATGATTTCTGGAATTACTTCCTCTTTCTATCATTCTGCCTCTACTTTGTATGTTCAAAGCACTTTCTGATGTAGATACACCTAAATATTTCTTACAAGTTTCCTCACTCAAAACAACACTAATCACATCATCATATTTTAGGGTACTAAAACCAGGAATAAAATTACTCACAACCATTACTAAGCCATTCTAGCTTTTAGGCAAAAAATACAAAATCAAGAGAGCCCTAATTTCTTCATCAAAATTGATACCCACAGAAGATAACTAAATAGTAATAGTATTAAACTCATGTAAATGATCCACAATAGATCCACCTTCTGCCATTTTCATATTAAATAAATACTTCATGAGAAATAGCTTGTTTGAAGTGGAAAGTTTTTCATACATTTTCACTAGGGTTTGCATCAACTCCTCTATTGTCTTCACTTTTGTAATATTAAATGCCACTGATGATGCTAGGCATAATCGAATACTTCCAAGTGTCTTTCTATCTAAAAGATCTCATTCATCATTTGACATAGATCCATGATTCTTGGTTTTTTCTTGCAATGGCTTCCATAAATCCTTTTGATAAAGATAGTCTTCCATTTTCATCTTCCATAACTGAAAGTGTTGGATACAATTGATTAATTGTGTGTTGTCTTTAATGTTACACAAATGTCATATCAATTGATAGATAGTTCTTATCAAGATCACTTGGTCAAAAAAGATATTTTTTCTTATTTACCAAGTGTTCACAAGTTTACTCTGAATAGATGATAATATTTACTAAGCTCACTTAGGTGTCGAAGGAATTCTAGTAGGAAAGAGTGTTAACCGAGCTCGCTCAATTAACAAAGGGAAAGTTGGATAGAGTCACTATTCACCAAGTTCACTCTGTTGCCAAAGGATTTCTACAAGTCTATAGTATTAACCAAACCTCTGTTGGTTAACACAGAGAATCATTCCAAAGTTGGTTTCTATCGAGTAGGGTCGACTTATAAAGGATTTTTCTTATTTTGGCATATGAAGCTTAATTACTTTATGTATTGATTCTAGCTAACTATGATGATGAATATTGGTTATTTTAATTTAATTTTGGGCCGACTTGACAATCTAGATGGTATAAATAAAAGGTCAAATTGAGATTTCTAGTGTGTGCAAGCGTATTGATTGAATTGAAAAGAAATGAGAGGGAGCAAACTTGAAGGATAAGTAGATATCCTTGTAAAGAAAAAAAGTAATATTTGATCAAGAAGGATCAAGTTTAAGTAGAAATGAGATCTATATTCAGAAATTTAGTTGTATCACAATTAGGTCATTTCATTATTACTCTCTAACCATTGTAGCAGTGATCTAAAGTCTCTTAACAGAGTTGGTTTAATAGCCAATTATAAATCCTCTAACAAGGTGGCAATTCTATTGAATTTTTTTAAGACCTCTTGCAAGGCTACTCCTAACAAGGTGATTAAATCCTATAACAAGTTCACACCTAATAGTGTGTTTTGTAACCTTTAACAAGGTTGGCTCCTAACAGGGCTCACTTTAGAAGAGTGAAAAATAGTATCTATTCACAGTGGTAGTTTTTTTCAAATTGGGTTTCCATGTTAAATCTTGGTGTCTCATGTGTTCATGTTATTTCTCTTATGCTTGCAAGATTAATTACTATTAATGTCTTAATATTTGCTAAAATTAATTCACACTCTACATTTATCGAGTTACAACATTTTCTATGTGTTTATCAAGTAACAAAAATAATCAATTTTCTTAGTTTAAATTTTTTTGTTGACATCTATGGGATTTATTTTAGTAGTAATTGATTTAGCCCCCTTCTTAGTTACTCCTTCTATATTTCCAACAACTTGTACTTGACTAGTTGGTACTTGTAGGAAAGGTTTCAAGGACCTAAGCTAAAGATCAAAATGTCTTACAAGAAAGACATTCCATAGCTAAATAGAGACAACTTTTCAGCATATGAGGGACTAATGAGACTTTATTTGGCTATTGTTAGTGATTCAACCTACAAATACCTTAATGAAGAATACAAAACTCCTACTAGTACATTATATGTTGGAGATCTTGCTGAGAAAAAGAACCATAAAATCATAATGATTGATATTACATTTGCTCTTAGCTATGATGAATTTGATGAGATCAAAGACTGTAAAATTGCTTTCAATATGTGGAACAAGCTAAAGGACATCTATGGTGGTGATAAAAATATAAGGAAATCCAAAGAAAAAAGCCTTAGAGGACAATTTGATCAAATGTGAATGAGAGAAGATGAAAATGTTGCCAAATATGTGGAAAGAATCAAAGCTAGTGTTAGTGTACTCAAAGCTTCTAGAGGAGAAATCAAGGAAGAAACTATTGTAAGTAAAGTTTTCAGAACATTTCTTCCTATCTATGCAATTAGATTATCTACTATTCAATAAAAGAGATGTGATCCAAATCACAAGTTAAGTTTGGATGCCTTAGTAGGAAGATTGATAGCTTTTGAGCTAGACAACTTTGACAATTATGTTCCAGCTTCCAAAAATGTTTAGTCTGCATTTGAAGCTAAACTTTCACTCAAAGAGAAAGGCAAGAAAATAAAGGACATTTAGTTAGAAAATGAAGAGGAAATAGAGAAATTTTTTGATAGTGATCTTGAAGTTGTTGAATCTTTACTTGCAAAGAAATATTCTAGAGGTAGAGGAAAGTACAGAGGTAAAGTTCCTTTAATCTTCTTTTCATGTGAAGAAATTGGTCATATTGATGCTAGGTGCCCAAAATAGAGAAAGAAAGGATGAGAAGAAGACCCACAAGTATAAAGGCAAGAAGGAATCCAAAACTCACAAATCATTCAAAGAAAAAGGTAAGAAGACTTGTTTTATGGCTAAAGATTCTAATAATAGTGAAGATGAGATAGTATACATGGTTGTAAAAGATGAATTTGATGAAGAAGAAGATAATATGGCACTTGTCTCTCATGTTAGTAAAAATGATACATGGATCATAGATAGTGGATGTTCACATCGTATGTCTAGAGACAAAACAAAATTTGAACACTTTGAATACTATGATGGAGGTAGTGTAAGGTTTGGAAACAATGAACCTTGTTCCATAAAAGGGAAAGGCCAAATCTCATTAACTAATGAACTTATATGTGACAATGCCTATTGGATTGAAGGACTAAAATATAACCTACTAAGTGTAGCAAAGCTAATCAATATTGGATTCAAGGTAGAATTCATGCGTGGCAAGGTAAGACTACTAGATGACAAAGGGAATCTAATTGGATTAGGCAAACAAACAAGAGGTAACCTATTTTATCTTGATCTTGGTGATTTCTCATATTTCATTGCTCAAATGGAAGAAAGTTGGTTATGGAATAGAAGACTATGTCATATAAAATTTGATAATATGGTCAAAATAAGGAAATTCAAAAAGGTAAGAGGTATTCCTAATTTGAAGAAACCAGATGTTGGTTTATGCAAAAATTGTCAGATTCACAAAATGAGGAAGACTAGTTTTAAGATAAAAAACTATCAATATGAAGGTGTCTTGGAAATTGTGCATATTGACCTATGTGGACCCATTGGAATAGAAAGTTATAGTGGAGAAAAATTCTTTATTCTTTATTTTGATGATTGCAATAGAATGATGACTATTATGTATCTTAGAGAAAAGTTAGAAGCATTTGAGAAATTCAAATGGTATCTAGCAAGAGCAAAAAAAGAAACTAGAAAAAGATTGAAACACTTAAGATCAAAAAAAGGTAGTGAATTCATCTCCAATGAATTCAATAATTTTTGCATTGAAAGAAGAATCAAAAGGCAAGTACTAGCCCCTAGCACTCCTAACCATAATGGAATAGCTAAAAGAAGAAACAAATCCATCATGGATTGTGCAAGGACTCTAATGATTGAAAAAAATGTTGCTATTAAATACTGGAAGGATGTCATCAACACTATAGTTCATACTTTGAATTGAGTATAGTTGAAGAAGGACTCACATAAAACTCTCTATAAATTATGGTCTGGCTACAAACTCAATATAAGTTACCTAAAAGTATTTGGTAGTAAATTTTATATCTTCAAAGAGTCTAAAAAAGAAAAGTTTGATGTGAAAGGTGATGAAGGTATATTCTTAAGATATTTGTGCAGAAGTAAGGCATATAAATGTTTGAATTTTTGTACTCATAAAATCATAAAAAGTGCACATGTGAGAATTGATGAGTTTGCAAAAAAGGTTGAAGAAGAAAGAAAAAGGGAACCAAAAGATTATAAAAGATTTGTTTATTTTGAACCTCATACATTGTCAACCATATCTAACAATAAGAAGACTTCACCTCCCAAGTCTTCCATAGCTACAAAGTTGCAAGAAGAATAAACCAAGTCACTAGGACCTAAGGCACATTCTGTACCCACTAAGTCAATGCCTATTGAGTTTGAATCAACTGAGCCTGAAGTTGAAATTCAAAATGAAGATAGTATAGTTCATTCAAAAGGCAAAGAACCTATATTGGCCAAGTATGTCAAAATGCATCATGCACATGATCAGATTATTAGAGATAAATTAGAAGGTATTATGAGAAGAAGAAAATTAAAAGGTACATGTTTACTTGCTAATTTTGAACCTAGAAGTGTTAAGGATGCTATAGAAAATGAAAGTTGGATTGAGGCAATGAACAAAGAAATAGAACAGATAGAAAAGAACAAAACTTGGACTCTTGTTTCTAGGCCTAAATACAAAAATGTGATTGGAACAAAATGGGTATTCAGAAATAAGCTAAATGAAGATGGACAAATATCAAGAAACAAATCTAGATTAGTGTGTAAAGGGTATTCTCAAGAACAAGGAATTGATTATGGTGAGACTTTTTCTCCTGTTGCACGATTAGCAGGTGTGAGGACCCTAGTTGCCTCATAGAGGATTCAAAGGATATCAAATGGATGTTAAATCTACATTCTTGAATGGAATTCTTGATGAAGAAGTCTACATTGAACAGTCAGAAGGTTTTGGTGATCCTGAAAAAAGGATATGGTCTGCAAATTACACAAAGCACTATATAGTCTCAAACAATCTCGTAAAGCCTAGTATGAAAGGCTAGATAACTAGTTGACACAAATTGGTTTTTAGAGAACAAATGATAATAGTAGTATGTACATCAAGGAAGGACTAGATAACAAAATTTTGTTGGTAGAGATATTTGTGAATGACACTCTATTTACAGGAAATGATGACCTATGCAAACCATTTTTAGAACAAATGAACAAAGAGTTTGAGATGTCCATGTTTAGAAATAAAAAAAATTGTTTGATTGCAGAAACAACAGAACAAGAATGATATCTATATCACCTAATCCAAGTATGTAAAAGAGATACTGAAGAAATTTGGTATGGAAGATTCTAAACTAGTCGGTACCCCCATGTGTACTAGACTCAAGCTTACCAAAGATGATGACTCCAAAGAAGTAGATCAGACCTTATACAGATCAATGATTGGAAAATTACAATATGTAGTCGACATAAGGCCTGATATTGCTTTAGTAGTTGGGATAGTGGCAAGATTATTAGCTAAACCTAGAGAAAATCATATGATGGCAATCAAAAGAATTTTGAGATATCTAAAAGGTACTGAGGACTATGGACTATGGTACAAGCTTGGAGGAAACCTAGAACTAAAGGTATTCACTAATGTTGATTGGGCAGAAAATCTTGATGAAAGAAAAAAGAAAAAGTGGTATAGCTTTCTTTCTTGGTAAAAGATTGGTATATTGGACAAGCAAGAAGCAAAATTACACATCCCAATCTACAGCAAAAGTAGAGTATGTAGCAGTAGTAGTGAATTGGTCTAATATTGTTTGGTTTAAAAAATTGTTAAAAGGAATGAAGGTTGAAATCAAAGAGCTAGTAGTCATGTATTGTGATAACACCATCACAATTAACATATCAAAGAACCTAGTGATGCATTCCAAAATAAAGCACATTGCTATAAAATATCACTTTGTCAAAGAACTAGTGCAAGACAAAGAAATCATATTAGAATATGTCCATACAAAAGAACAAATTGTAAACATATTCACCAAGCCATTACCTAAGGATGCATTATTGTATCTAAGAGGTAAGCTAGGGCTCATACCCCTATCTAAAGCTCACTAAATGAAGTTTAGTGATGCATCAACAAGAACCTAGCTAAAGATCAATTAGTTGATGTAGTATAATCAAGAGCATATTGCATATGAATCAATACTCAAGGTAGATTGATACAAATTTGGCATGTGTTGTCTTTGGCATGTGTTGTCAAAGAGGGAGAAGTTTACATCATATCTGTATCTTTCTAAAATTTAGTAAAAGAAGTTTGAAAATAAATTATGCAAAGGGAGAATATATCATAAAGAAGTTCTTGTGTAAAATTAAAGAGAGAGAAACTTTCTGTCAAAAGAATCTTGTTCTCAAAATTTTATTGTATTATGACATGGTGTGTTTCCATGAATGCCAAAGAGGGAGATTTTTGGATACAATTAATTAATTGTGTGTTGTCTTTGATGTTACACAAATGTCATATCAGTTGATAGATAGTGCTTACCAAGCTCACTTGGTCAATGAAGATAGTTTTCCTTGTCTACCAAGCATTCACAAGTTTACTCTGAACAAATGATAGTATCTACCAAGTTCACTTAGGCATCAAAGGAATTCTAGTAGAAAAGAGTATTAACCAAGTTCACTCGGTTAACAAAGGGAAAGTTGGATAGAGTTAGTATTCACCAAGTTCACTCAATTTCCAAAGGATTTTTACAAGTTTGCAGTGTTAACTGAGGCTCTGTTGGTTAACACAAAGAATCGTTCCAAAGTTAGTTTCTACTAAGCAAGGTCAGCTTACAAAGGATTTTTCTTATTTTGGCATATGAAGCTTAATTACTTAATGTATTGATTCTAGCCAACTATGATGATGAATATTAGTTATTGTAATTTGAATTTGGGCCAACTTGACCATCTGGAAGGTATAAATAAAGGTCAAGATTGAGATTTCTAGTGTGTGCAAGTGTATTAATTGAATTGATAAGAAAAGAGAGGGAGCAAAATTGAAGGATAAGCAGGTATCCTTATGGAGCAAAAAAGTAATATTTGATCAGGAAGGATCAAGTTTAAGTGGAAAAAAGATCTAGATTCAGCAATTCAGTTGCATCACAATTAGGTTTGATTGTTACTCTTTAACCATTGTACTAGTGATCTAAAATCTCTTAATGGAGTTGGTTTAACAACCAATTGTAAATCCTCTAACAAGGTGAAAACTCCATTGAATTTTTTTAAGACCTCTTGCAAGGCCACTCCTAATAGGGTGATTACAACCTCTAATGAGGTCACACCTAACAATGTATTTTGTAACCTTTAACAGGGTTGGCTCCTAATAGGGCTCACTTTAGAAGAGTGAAAAATAGTAACTAATTGCATTGGTGGTTTTTTCCGAATTGGGTTTCCACATTAAATCTTGGTGTCTCATGTTTCCATATTATTTTTATTATGCTTGCAAGATTAATTACTATTAATGTTTTAAGATCTGTTAAAAATAATTTGCACTCTACATTTATCGAGTTATAGCATTTTCTGTGTGTTTACCAGGTAACAACAACAATTAGTTTTCTTAGTCTAAATTTTATTGTTGACATCTAAGGGATCTAGGATTTATTTTAGTAGTAACTAATTCACCCCCCCTATTAGTTACTCCTATATTTCCAACATAAAGTTCTGCCCATTCAACCTATCAACCTTCAACTTACCCTTATCTACCATTGCTCCCACTCAACCATGAGACTCCCACTCAACTGTGAGACTTTCCTATAGAGGATAACTGAAAAAACCTTGCTTTGATACCACTTTTTAGAATTAAACCATAGATAGAAATAATAATTACATAAAAATATAAACAATATCAAAAAATTTAAAAAAGAATAAAACACAAGACACATAGAAAAGAACACAAGACACCAAGATTTAATGTGGTTCACCCAATGCTTGGGCTATGTCCACCAAATAGCAAGTCTGATATTATTATGATCTAGTGATTAAAATGTGATTGTAATCTATAATCCCTTACATCTCAATATTTCCACAAGAACCAATTTTTACATCACCTTATAAAACAATGCCTAACCCTAAGCCCTTTTTTATACAAGTATTAAACCACTTTAGGGTTATAATTAATAATTACATGTTGGCCCAAAATGCTAATAAAATGGGGCCCAAATTTTTGTAATGATGTATAGTACTTTCCTGATCAGTCACCACAAACTAATAATCTCCCACTTAGGGACTGATCAGGCTCCACACTAAACAATAGTTTTTTTCTTCTACTGATGAATAGCCCCTTCCTTATATTGAATAAAATACAATAAACTTACATATTTACAAAAAAAGGGGCTAAGGGAAATAGGATCACCCTACAAGTTCATACCAGCATAGGCTAGAAATCAACTATTCATCAAAAAAGACTTTTAGAAAACATCAGAAAACAAACAAATCCTCATGTCACTAGCATAGCACCAACCAAGAAAGGAGGATCCTTATCATCAAAGGTAGAAGGTGGGATGAGTAGATGGCTCAAGAGGAGCTCATCCATCATCAGCATCAACAAAATTATGTTCATCTTTCTCTCCCTTAGGCCTAGGAGGAGAAATGGCTAAGTCCAGCTAGGGAAACACCCACTTGCAGTCTAAGTGAGTAGAAGGCCAACTGATAGTAGGAGGAGCCATTAGGGAACACCCAAAACTAGACCTTTGAGGAGGCAAGGTAGAGCAGTGCTGACCACCAAAACCTCTAGAAGAGTGACACCCACCAAAAGCACCACTATTGGAAGAGCGGTGCAGCTAAAAGCGAGGTGTGTGTGAGAGGCAAGTAGAACTACTATGTCCTTAACAACAACTATGAGGAGAAGTAAGCTTGTCAGAGGCCAAGTCTAGTGGAACACGAGCATCCATACAAGGAGCATTTCCCCAATGAGCCACCTCCAAAGCCACTTTATCTATTTTTACTTGAATCTGCAACATGACATTGTTATAAATACATGCTTTAGCATACATAGCCACATTAATGTCAAGTGTTTTATTAGCATAAATGACTGCATTATGATCTTTCCAAATGGTAAATAAGATCTCCAATCTGAAAGCATGCCATATCTAGGCATATTTGAAAGGTATCAAAGACTTATCACCAAGAAGAACCATATGCCAAGAAAAAGGTTTTGGGTGGAAGGGGTGAAAGTCTACAAAACAAAAAAATATGCAAAAAAGACTATGATTGACCATAGAATGGGTAATAGGGCTTAGGAACTCCTAGGTGCCATAGTCGAGGGCCCAAAGGCAAGCCCTAGAAAAGAATACACTAGGTGAAATGCGTAATTTTGGGTTCAGTAATGGCATGCCACATAGTGGAGAACTTATGACTCCAAGTGTGATGCAAAGATTTAAAATGCCAACATTGGTTGAGAACATCAACCATGGGAAGGAGAGGAACTAGCCATCAGTAGCCTAGCCTAGGCTTATAGCTAGTTACTAGGGCATATGGATACCACTTCCAATCCTTCCACCAAGAGTGAGAAGACTCAATACCCACTTTATGTAATAAATATGAAAGCACTACAGAAGCTAGAAGATCAAAAGTCTATCGATCTGGACGAGTGAGGTAGAATTGCACTCTCATGTCCTACCACGATCATAAGCTCATAGTAACTCTGGAAAAAAGATCTTTAGGGGTCCTTATGCCACATTTAAAAAAATGCAGAGCACTAGCCCTGTGTACCTTAACCAGGGGAACACCTTGGATAGCAAATAAAAGTGACCACCAAAGATTATGCTGGTTCATGGAGAACCCATCTCTAAACCCATTGTCAACCCAATGAAGCTAGGGGTTAATTGCTTCCTAGGCTTTCCAAATACTCTTGGCAACAAAAGTCCCCTGAATCTAGATAGGTTCAAAGGTAACAAGAAGGATTTGAAACCCAATCCTCTTACAGGCTGGCCAGTGAACTGGAAAGCCTAAGGAAATGCAATGTCTTATAAAAATATTCCATGATTCATTGCCAAAAAGAGCTTGAGTCACCCATTTGGCACATAAAGTAGTACCTTACTCCTGGGTGGAGAACAACCCTAGGCCACCAGACTCCTTGGAAAGATAGCAGAAATCCTAGGCAACTCTATGAAACCCCTAGTGAGAAGTGTTTGATGCCTAGAGGAAGTCACATAAAAGGCTCTCAAGTTTGAGGTAAGAGGCCTTTGAAGGAGCCCAATGGGAAGAATAATAAACATGGGTGGTGGCCAACACTTTGGAGCAAATCTAGAATTTGCTTGCCAGGGAGATAGGTTTGGTGATCCAATACTCCAGCTTCTTCTCTACTCTGGCAAGAATTGCATTCTAGAGCTCAATAGCTAAGGCTTGGAAGGTGAAGGGGATACTCATAAAATGAAAGACTTCCCCATGTTGAACCCATTTCTATTGATATTTCTCTAGTCAAGTAGGACAGGGAAGGTAAAACTGCCTATAACAAAGGGTTTTGTGCCACTGAATGGTAGACCCTAAAGCAAGACAAAATATGTCAAGACATTGCAAAGTGGAGGCAATATTCTCTTCATCCTCTATGAGAGTGATGAAGGAGTCATCTACAAAATGACCATTCACAACCTAATTAGGGGAATCTAGGAGGGAAATACCCTGGACCCTTCTTTGGCAGATGGCATTTGCAAGCAAATACCCAAAACCTTATCCAGAAAACACATATAAAGAAGGTGCTAGTGAGAATCCTTGGAGAATTGACCAATAAAGCCCAAACACTTAAGACTGATGGCCATTAATGGAGATGCAAGTAGAGGCATCTCCAAAAAGCATTTTGATTGACTGTAAAAAAGTAGGGTCAAACCCAAGAGCCTAAAGTATTGCAAGAATGAAAGGCCACTCAATCCTATCATAAGCTTTGAGAAAATCAATTTTGAGAATGATGGCATGTTGCTTTGAATGTCAAGCCCATTCCATCCCTTCCCACACAACAATTATATTATCCAAGATATAACAAGACTTGATAAAATCAGTTTGTTCAGGGCAAATGATCTAAGGAAGAAGATGACAGATTTTAAGAGAGAGCCTTGGTAATGATCTTATAGGATACATTCAACAATGTAATAGGCCTCCAATTATAGACGTCTTTAGGGTCGCCCACCTTAGGTATGAACTTGATATTTTCCTTGTTAATAATATTTCCTAGAGAATGGGAATTGTAGGCCTTAATATAAACCTTATGTAGGTATGAACTAATCTCATCCTAAAATGCTTTGTAAAATTCACAAGGGAAGCCATCACAACTAGGGGCCTTATTGTTTGCCATGGAGAAAATAGCTTCCTTGAGGTCCTCTAGAGTGAGCTACTACTAATAGAATGTATATTTTTTTGGAGCAAGTCTTTTAGGCATGCCAACAAAACAAGCTTGCAAGGCTTAGCCCTAGGCCATCGAGGGACCCTAAACTATGAAAACTTTTTCATAGTAGCGAATGAAATCATGGAGAATGTCAGGAAGCTCACGTAGGGTGTGTTGACCCTCCCAAATGCATTTGATCCCAACCATGGAGTGGTGTGCCCTTAATGCATTAAATAATTCCTTGGAAGCTTGATCACCAACCTCTAGCCAGTGAAGGCAGGCTTTGAGTTGAGCTCCCCAAGAAGTATAATTGTCCACATCTTGCTTCTAATGGTGAAGGTTGGCAAGTTGAACCTGGAGATCTATATCAAATGGATTCATGGCAAGAGCTTTAGTGGATGTATAGAGATCTTTGATAGTGACCTCATAGAATCTCCTATGGTACGTGGCCAATTGCCTCTCATAAATACAAAGAAATCTCGTAGTACAGGTGGTGGCATCATTCTACCACTAAATCCACCTAGAGGAAGAGTGGGGCCTAGGTTTAAGGTTCCAAGTTTGTAAAATATGAGCAGCAATGGGTGGATGGGACAAAACTAAAGTATCAAGGTAAAATTGTGTTTTACAATTATGAGGAGGGGCAAAATGCCAGGTAATTGAGAAGTGGATGAGAAAATGATCCTAAAGAGTCATGTCAAGGAGCGAAGTGATAGGTAGTAGACTCATGTGAGAAAAAGAAAAAAGGACTGAGTAGAAATCATAGCATGGTCCAACCTTTTAAGGACCTTGTCAGCTCCCTCTCAAAAGTTGGACCATGTGTACCAGACATCATCAGTCTGGCAGCAATGAACATTGGGATCAAAAAGACCCAACTTGTTCTGCATGTAGAACTAGGCTTCTCACTCACCTGTTGATCATAGAAAAGGTAGAAGGCCCACTTTATCAATGGCTAGCTCAACCATATTAAAATCCCCATAGAATATCCAAGTGGCAGGTAGAAAAGAATCAACTAGCCACCTCCACAAGTGTGAGAACTCAACCACATCATTAGGGGCATAAATATTGACAATGCCAAAAGAATGATTTTGGAATGACAACAAAATCCAAACTACTCTCTACATGGGGTTAGAACCATGGGAAATAAAAAAAGGGAAAAGTTGAGGGGAGAGGAGAGTGACTACACCACCTCAACCAGCTTCATGCTGAGAAATAAAGCTAATACCATCTAACCATATCACACAACAAGATGAGTTGAGAAGGAACCCAAGACTTTGACTTCTTGCAAGCACAAAACATTAATATTGGCAAGCCTATACTTGGTATCACAAACAAAATACTTTCTAGGGAGGTCTATTAGCCCCTGCATATTCCATGAGAGAAAATTCATCATAAACTAGCTTTCATATTCGCCTCATCCTCAAGCAAGGAAAAAATATTATGCAAGAAAGAAGAGGATTCAAACAAGGGGTCACCCAAAGTGATGGCTCTTCATTTATCTCCAGTAATAGCAACTACATTCTAGCCTCCAGGGCTGGAAGAGTGATGGAGAGATGAAGAGGAAATCATAGAGGTTTCTTGAGGTGCATGATCCCAAGTAGCTTGTACCTCTGGCTTAGTTGTACCCTACAATAGAGGGTTTTAAATGGGTGGAGAAATAACCATAGTAGTCTCTGGTGCCAAGGGCACAAGAGGAGCCACATTGGAGTTGGGATGGTTGGGTTCTCTTGAAATAGGGTTTGGCTTAGTAGTACCCTTTCCTTTCTTAACAACCATTGTGCACTCATCTTTTTTAATGGCCAAAGCTGGCTTGGGTTCCTGCATCGAAGAGCAATTACTCTCAAGAAGAGGGAAATCCTTTATCTTGTGACTGGCAGATTGATAGTGAAAACAAGTATTCAAGAGATTTAGGTAAAGCACCTTTTGGGTAAAGGTGGTAGCACCAATCTGAATTTCCATAGACTCTTTAAGGTCCCTAGAGGTTGACCTCAACATAGACCCTCAACTACGGATGAGCATTAAAATAATTGTCCAATTGCACAAAAATTAATTTGCCCATAGTTTGGCAATTTCAGTAAGAAATGACCACCAAGAGATGGGTAGCCTAGGGAACTCTACCCAAACTAGAACCTTGAGTTTGCAATCATCCGAGATGCAAAAGTCTTAAGACCATCTCTCGAAAACAAGCATAGACAAGTGAATTATCCATGGCCCATGGCTAAAAATACTCTCAACCTAGGAGGGGTTACCAAAATGAAATAGGTTTTGAATCCCTTCAAGGTGAATCCCTTGGGGGGACCAGGCCTTGGATACCCATTTAAGCAATGTGCTTTCACATGGAGTGCAACCAACAAAATACCTAATAAGGGTTTGGGTTTCTAGCCATTGACAAGCATATTCAAAAGTATAAATATTCAAAACTAAGTTAGTAGAGGAATTATGTCATGAAATAGCTTGGGCACAAATTTGTGTGGGTGTTTGCTCAATGGGGCTATTTTCACATACAACAAAAACTCCAACACCAACAGTAACTGTTGGGCCAAAGAAGGCTAAGGCTATTATATTATAAAATAAATTCTTGCACTAAATTTGGAATGACTAGTAGTAGAGTAGAAAGGGCTTAGAAGCAAACCATACAAACCCTAGTAGAGCTCATTGCATCATTATCATCTTTTCTAATCAACAGTTTTGAATCCTCCAAACCAAAAAATTTCAATATTTCCTTCAAATAATTAGACTGAGTGATGTATATACCATAATATACTTGCAAACCAACAAAAAACTTAATCTCTTCAAACATAAACATCTCAAATTCTTTCTTCATTTCATTTGAAAATGTCTTACATAATGCATTTTGACCTCCAAATATGATATCATCAACAAAAATTTCAGCTAGTAAAATACCTTTACCTCCTTCTCTCTTCAAGTACAAAGTTTTTCTATCATCAGTCTTCTCAAAACCAATCTTCACAAGATAACTATGAAGTCTTTCATACCATGCTCTTGGGGCTTTCTTACAACCATATTAATTTTTGTGTAGTCTACATAACATGTTCTTGTTGTTTAGATCAACAAATCCTTCAAGTTGTTCTATGTAAACCTCCTCTTCTAGTATACCATTCAAAAATTTTGACTTCACATTCATTTGATAAACTTTGAAACTTTTGTATGCAGAGTAAGAATGCAAAGTTCTTATTCCTTCCAATCTTGCAACTGGGGAAAAGTTTCTCCATAGCCAATTCCTTCTTCTTGTTTATACCCCTTGAAAACTAATCTTTCATTATTCCTTGTGACTTCACCATTCTTATCTAACTTATTTCTCTACACCAACTTGGTTCCAATCACATTCTTATTCTCCAATCTAGGTACTAGAGCCCATGTCTTTTTCTTCTCAATCTGATCAATCTCTTCATTCATGGCTTTAATCCAATCTTCATTCTCTAATAAATATTTCACTAACTTAAGCTCATGCAATCTCAATAAACATATATCACTTCTCAACATATTCCTTATCATTGGTCTAGCTTTTTAATCTCCAATAATTTTTTCAACAAGTTTATGTCTTTTGGCATAGTTTTACAATCTTGGTTTTATTCTTCTTTCTTCAATGGGTTTGTTAATTTCAGAAACATCATGTACTTCTCTATCAAGTAGATTAACATTACTTTCATGTACACTTATCTCAAAATCATAATGTACATCATCTTTTGTCTACAAATCAGCTCCTAAATGCAACTCAACATCCATTTAATGTGACTCGACAGTCACTAAAAACTTGTTGATTTACAACCTAGTTTACAACACCTTCATCAGTAGGCATTCCTTCATTAAAGTACACAAACTATCTGTACTCTTTAGGTTCCTTCATAGGTTTAGCTTCACCTACCTCTATATACTCATCAAACTTCACATTTACACTTTCCACAACTTTGTTAGTATTAGTATTCAAACACTTATAAGCTTTACCTCTTGTGGAATAGGCAAGGAATATATCTTCTTCACTTCTAGCATCCAATTTACCATTCCTATTATCATTAGTAATATAGAACTTTCTTCCAAATACCTTAAAATATTTTACATTAGGTGAGTATCCATACCATAGTTTAAAAGGTGTTGAATTTGTACCTTTCTTGACTTGTACCTAGTTTAGGGTATAGATAGTTGTACGTACAACTTCTCTCCAATATTTCAAAGCAATATTCTCCTCTGTCATGAGTGTTCTAGCATAGTCCATTAGAGATTTTTTCCTCCTTTCAACACTTCCTTTTTTTGGATGGTTCCTAGGTGCAAAATTGTTTCTCTTGATTCCTCTATCATTACATAATATCTCAAACTCACTTGATGTAAATTCTCCACATTTGTCAAATCTCAGACATTTCAAGCTTTTGCTAGTCTCCTTTTCAGCTCTAGCCAAATATCACTTAAAAACATTTGGAAAGAACCATATATTTTTTCAAAAACACAATTTTCATCATCCTAAAATAATCATCAAAAAATAGGATAATGTAATTGTCACCTTTGTAGTTTTGAACATGAATTCGTCCACACAAGTTAGTATGAACTAATTCCATAATTTCTTTAAATGAGTGAGTCTTACTTTTAAAACTAAATTTTTTCATCTTTCCTAACTAACATTGTTTGCAAATAACATTATCAAGTTCTTCAGTTTAGGAAAACCTCTGACTCTTTTTGTGCTACTAATACTAAGTTATCAAATTTCACATGACATAACCTCTTGTACCATATCCACACATCATAAAATTTTAGAACATGACAAGTAGCATCATTCATGTCAAGATAAAATAGATTACCTCTAGTTTGATCACCTTTTCCAATTAGTTTCTCATCAATGTCATAGATCTTTGCTTTCTTGTTCTCAAACCCAACTTTGAAACCTAAACTATTCAATTGTGATACACTCAACAAGTTATAGTTAAGTTCTTCTACATAATAAGAATTTCCAAACATGATCATTTATTTTAGTTTAATTGATCACTTACCTTGTTATCAGATAGGGTGCATCATTACGAAATCTTACACTATTTTTATTGTAATAATCAAGGGTAATGAACTTACTTTTATCTCCAGTCATGTGATGTGAACATCCACTATCAATGATCCATATATCACTCTTTTTCACAAAAGATATCAATGCACTTTCCTTATCCTCATCAAAATCATCCTTCATTGCAATTGCAATATACACCACTTCGTCATCATGATCATCATATTCATTTTTAGTTTGCTCCTTAGCAATGTAGCATGACTTCTTTCCTTTATCTTTATAATATTTGTTGTCCTCATCTCTTTTACTTCTATATTTGTCTACACTTCTATTGTTCTTCTTCTCTAGAAATCTAATAATAATATCACCAACATCATTACAATTAAAGCACATGATAGGTAGCTTTCCTTTGTATTTTCCTTTTCCTCTATGAAGTCTTATTGCCAGCAATGCTTCAAGCTCTTCTAAATCCTCTTCATCTACATCACTATCACTAGAAACATGTTTGAACTTTTTTGTTTTCTCTTTAGGTTCTTTTAATGACAATTTAACTTTGAAATTAGATTCAAAATTTTCAATTTGAAATTATCAAAATTAGAGATTTCAAAGGTAGTGAGTCTACCCATCAATCCTTCAAAGGTTAGATTACTACAAGGTGCACACCTTAGTTCTTGTATTGTAGAGACTCTAATAGCATAGATAAGATGTAACTTGTTCTCAACACTTTGTTGATTATAGTCCCATCATCAATGATACCATTAGATCATCTAATAGTATTCACAATATCTTTTATTCTTGTGCAATATTGAACAATGTTCTCACCTTCTTTCATTCTCATGTCATCAAAATTTTTCCTTAGACTTTTAGCTTTGGCTCTAAAAACATTCTTATCTCCTCCATAGGTCATCTCAATAGCATCACACATCTTCTTTGCAGTGTCACAATCTTTTGATGTCATCAAACTCTGAGTGATTTAGGGAAGAAGCAAGCTCTAACATAGCCTGATTGTATTATTTCTTCTTTTTCAAATCATTTGTAGTTAGAGATCTAATAGGATCAACATGCTCAATAGTGATGGTCAATTTTGAATAGTCTTCAAGACCTCCTAGGTGTAGCTTCATCAAAAAAATGCATGTAGCAAATTTTTCCTTCTTTAGTTTAGGCACCTCTTTTTTATACATCTTGATCTTTAGCTCTTAGTACCTTCAAACTATTTCCTCTTAGGCATTGGTGCTTTGATACCAATTGTTGGAATTCTTTAGAATAATTGAGAGGGGGATGAATCTATTATCCAAGATTCAGATGTACAAATAAAAATTTTCGGTGCTAATTAGATCAATATCCATAAAACTTTAACATGCAGGCATCCATTAGATCACACAACACCTTAACTTAGTAGATTACTATTCTAGGTCAAAATAACTTTGCAAAAGTGTTAACATGAAACACCATAATAACATTCACACACTTTGACACAAGAATTTTATGTGGAAAACCAATTTGGGAAAAACCACCAATAACATGCTACTAATTCTTACTTTTTTGAAGTGATGCCTTGTGAAAGGCCAATGCTATTAAAGGTTACAATACACATTGTTAAATGTTACCTTGTTAAAGGATTTCAATCACCCTACTAGGAGTGAGCCTTGTTAGAGGACTTTAGAACATTCCATTATAATGTTTCCTAGTTAAAGAATTTACAAATGACTAATAGGTCAACCTTAATCCAAAGGATTTTATCCATATTGTTAGAGTTGTTAGAAAGAAACAATAAGACTTGATCTGATAAAATCTTACAACTTACTTGTAGATTAAAATTCGTTGGTTTAGTCTTCCATTCTTCTTTTCATTCATACTCTTTAGCTCTGATAGCTTGTTCAACCTTCAAGCATTCAACTTCTTAAGCCTTCTTGCTTTGTATGCCAACCGTTGTCTGCTATGTTCGGCCACCAGATGAAGCAATGCCCTAGACTCCTTGTATTCCTTAGGTTCTCACACATGATAACCTTTACTTTTGGTCAGCTATCTCTATAAATAAAGAATTTATAACTTTTTTCACTTAACCGCTATCATCCATTTTAGGGTTAGGTAGGATTCAATGAATCTACCCACTTTTCCATTTTGGTTCCTCTAGAAACTTCCTCTTTAATTTGAATTCACCACAAAATGGTTTACCTTGAATTCTATACCACTAGCTCATCATAATTTTAGAAATAAAATTAATTAGCTCAAATTTGTTATATCTTTGATTTAACACTATTTGTTGTTACTCAACATCTATATTGTTCTATCACTTGGCCAACATTAGTTCACTCAGCAAACACTAAAGTTAGTTGGTGCTCGTCACCAACTAAACTTTACTTGGCATATACTAGTTCATTCACTTGGCTTGCACTATTTATCTTCTTTTCTTGGCCCCTACTGCTTTTACTTGACTTCTACTAATTTTTCATGCCCAAAATACAAGGGGAAAAAACACAAGATTTTTTTTTAAAGAAAACAATAATAATTAAGTTCACCAAGTTCGATATGTTCATTTTCACAAGTTCAAGTACATGAATAAAGTAAGATAGAACAAGCTCTCCTATGGATAACTTTACATAATTCCATTTTAAGTTTAAAGTCAATGTGTAGGAGTAGACTAATTAATTTGAACATTCATTATTAGATTGATTTCGACATTTGTTTTGTTACTACATTAAGTTTAAACCAATATATAGAAAAATAAGTAAATCAAAATTATCCTGAACACATAATACTAAATAGTTATCTAGACCAAAATACATTATCTAATGTCAACCATACTTTGAGACAACATTTTCTACCGTAAAACATACTAATTAAGACTAGTTTATATATTCAACATTTAAAGTTTAATCTAATAGTCTATCTCGATTTTGTAACATGTACTAATTGAAATAATAATAATACTATCTTTCAATTTAAGAATAATATAACTGCTAACATTAAAATAAACTAATTAACTAATCTCCACAATTAGCTTTAATTAATACTTGAAATTCAACTTAACAATCACTAATTACTAACATAATGACTCTAAATTATTTCTTTAAATGAAATAAATAAATCAACTAACTTAACTTTAACAATATATCATACCAATAATGGAAACTAACTTCTCTAATCACTATCCAATATTAAATCAATTCTAACACTAAATTATTCAATCATTAAAAACAATTATAAGTCAATTACTTTAACTAACACTTAAAATAATTTCTAATATTAATTCATACTAATTACCACTTAATTAGAAACTAACACTAAACTACATCTATATAATTAACACCAATTTTTAATTGCCAACATTAAAAAATATCAATTTGCTAAAATTTAAAAAAAATCCTATTACTAAAATCTTATATAATAATTACTAAATTACAATTTTAAAAGAAACCCTCTAACCTAAACATAACACTAACCAACTTCTTACTAACTTAACATTCGTATCTTACTAACCTATAAACTAACATCCTTACATCTAACTTAATACTAACCCAAACTTTAATATGCTAACATTTAAAACATATTAATTTCTAACAAATAAAACAAAACTACTAATGTTTAAACACTAAAAAAAACTAACATAATAAAAACATGCTAATTACTCTTTAAAACTTATTCAAACTAAATACTAACCTAAGTCATTACTAACATCTAATCTTTAAAACAAACCTAAACTAATACTACATGCCACATAAATTCTAACCAACCTATACCCCCAAGACCCACGTACTCCCCTCCACCTCATGCTACTCAAAGCTTAAAAATTGTAGCCCAACAAATATCTCCAAGGGAAGTATGCCTAGGTATGGAGAAAAAACTCAAAAAAACAAATGTAGAGGAAAAGGGATAAAGAGTAACAAGTCAGCACACATTTAATATCCTTTTCAAACCCAACTTGACATAACACGTGGTCAAGGCATGAAGCTGGAAAAAGCAATTCACATGGAGGAAAAAGGAATGCTTAGAATTAGACTTTAGTATAGAACATAACCAATCTTAAAAGCTGACTTGACTTGCTTATGACATCTGACAAGGCACAAGATGCAAGGAGATTTGATGGAGAATTTTGCATGCGGAGGAGATTGGAACTTAGGAAGCCAAAAAAAGATGATTAGACTACTCTACAATACCATTAATAGTGGATTTTACTTGCTTTTCAAACCTACCTAAATTTGGAGGTGAGGAGAGTGACATCATCCTTGGGAAAATGGATAAAGGTTCCCTTGCTTTGATTGGAACATGGAGGATTTATGTGGGAAAGATTATTTGGTAAGGGGGTTAGATAAAGTATATGCAAATAGGGTTATATAAGAATGTTTTTAAACTTATATAGGTGACTTACTAACCCAAGGTAAGATCACATAGTCACATATTTCTTTTTATGATTGTTGTAGACTTTTTAAAAATTTAAGAGCTTTTCCCATACAAAATACAACATCTTGTAGGTGGTGTTTTGAGAGACTTGTTTTCTCTTTATGTATTTTTATTTTTATTTTCTTACAGATTAACCCCCACCCCCCCTTTTTTAAGATGTATTTTGAAATACTAACAAGTTAACAATATTACCTAGGAGCTATAACTCCTAATGCTTCATATGGCTTACAAAATGAATAATGCATCCATTGAATCCATTAATTAATTAAGGTAGGACACTAAGAAATTTTATCATATCTAAAGTAGCTTAATCCAAGGACTAAATTCTTAATTTAGTTTCTCTTGTACTTGAATTGGAGATCCTCACCAAATATACTTAAGATCAATCATTCCATTCTTTTATCATTTTATCTAATCAACACTAATCAAATGAATATGATTTCGAACTGTAAGAATGCCTCAGAATGGGTAAAACATCACTGTATACACTTTATGATAAACACATGCATTTAACCAAATTACAAGAAAGATCACATGAAAGGATATTACTCCATTTATCTTTTTCTATTGAACCACCTGATTCAAAGGCTCTATCGAGAAAGAACCAGGAAGAAAACCCAACATCATTGCCATTCTCACAATAAGTTAACATTAACATTTTTACACGGGATTTCAATCCCGAAGAGAAATCTCCCAACATAACTGAATTTTGATAACCTTGAATTTCTTTCTTGGCCCTTAACAAGGAATCCATTTTGAATTCTACAATACATCATGGTGATCATAGAGAGAATGAAAATTGACTGAGAGATAACCAATCATAACATGAAGACAAAATCAGACATTCACTTCCATCGTGGGGTTTGTACAATGGTTTGTCATTGAACTAGACTAGGGAGAAGGTGGATTTTTCCAATAGGAGATGTCAGAAACAACACCTAAATAGGTGCTCTATCGAGGCTATAAACTCAAGAACTTCTGTTCTTCCATTCTTGATGCCAAAACTCATAAATGGTTTGTGCTGATGAGTAGGGACCCATAACACCCTACCCTCTCTCCCTCTTTTCGTCCTAAGAAGAGACTCTACATTGTTGGAGTCCAACTGAAGACCTTTCCCCATACATGGCCACTTCTACCCTATTCAAGGTGAGTAATGCCAATACACCCATAAAATCCCCTTCAAAATTCAAAACAAAACACAAAGTAAAGACATTTAAGAAAACATGTTTTAATCCCTCTCAACATACTCAACACACACAGAAATATACATAAGCAATAAAACTGAAACATGAAGTACAACATGAATAGAATGAGGTGAAGTATTCCTACCTTCAAAATTGGGTTATGGCAATAGAACAAGTTTGAGATGAGCATTCCCTTCCTTCTCCTTCTCCTTCAATCTTGATTTTTCACTCTAAAACTAGAGGTTGGGTGAACACTCCAAACCTCCTCAAAATTGCCTCTAAATAAGATCACAAACTCAACCACCCCTAATAAGATATAAATCCCCCACTTACCTAAAAGTTATAGAGGCTTCTAACTCAACTAGACCTAAGGCTAACCTCAAAGTAGAGTTCAAGTTATCCAATCCGTGATAAAATCAATCAATTTTTGCAATAAAAAAAAAAATGGGGTTTTTGAGTGACCATAAAAGTCAACAAAAGGGTCTGGGGGGTGAAAAATGCCCCCAACCCATATGCATACCCCTTGGGTACTTAGATTTCATGATTTTAGGCCTTAGGGATTAATAAGGGACCTAACATAAGATAGGAAATTTTTAGGACGAGGGTGATCCCATAATAATGGGTTCCACTTTTTGACCAATTTTGACACTGAAATCAATATTTTTGCAACAAACATCACGTTCAAGTAACTATATCTCCAAAACTATAAATAATTTCAAGATGACATAAACTAGTGATTTTGAGTACTTTGTTCCTACTTTGTAACCATATTTTTTAATCTTAAAAAAAAAATTATTTATGTCAATTTTTTTATCTCCTCCAAAAAGTGGTACATAATAAAATTCAATATTTTAAAAAGTGACAATCTTTTTGACACACATAACTTTTTTTTTAGAAATGATAATGAAGTAATTCTTTCGACATTGGATTTGTAACATCAATATCCAATGTTTGCATTTGGTTTGATTTATTTTTGTTGAATATTGTATAGTTTATGAAGTTTTGAAGTGACATGAACCATAATTCAAACATACGTTCCGTTTGACACAGATAATTTGAAGTCAATTTATCATAAACCATTTTTTTTTTAATAGAAAGGTATCTCAATAAGCTAGTGCCTCCATATTTTTCAAAAAAAATTTGACCTAATTTACTAATTTTCCTGAGGTGTCAAAGTCAGTTGATGTTCAATCGGTAATGAACCTATAATGAGTTAAACTCATATTTGAAAGTCTTAATGATTAAATTATGTAATAAAATTATAGTCGTTGGAAAGCTTGCTCTGAGCAGCACATCTTGACATTTTTATTTTACAGTAGGAGATCATTCTCCTGCAATTATGGCAGTCAAAAGAGCACAAAAAAAAAGGTTAAAATTTTTATAATTTTGCATGTTCGTGCGAACATGGCATTCGCACGAACACGTTTACCATGTTCGCGTGAACATGAAAATCATGTTTGTGCGAACATATATATCACATATGTTCGCGCGAACATACGAAATATGTTCGCGCGAACATAATTAAAAAAAAAGTTCGCACGAACACAATTCGCATGAACATATGGTAAACTCAATTTCTCATTTGCAATTTTTTTCATTTTTGTTCGTCCCACTATAATGGAACCTATTATTGTGGGTTCACCCACTATCTAAAAACCTTCAAAATGCAGATTAAACACTAACCTAGATTAGGGGTAATTAAACTTGATTAAAACCTAATTAGAAAAGAGGTCACTAACTTAGTTTGACTTAGATCTTTAGGTTACTCGATTAATCCTAACCATCATGCTGGAATGCATATAGAATTCACGAGTGTCGAGCGACACTATAAAAACACTTGTTACAAAACATTAAGATTTATTGATTACAGAATGATACATTCATTCAACACATAATACAAATAAAATATGAACAACAGGGTTTGTATCCTTCATCAAATTTAACCTTAGTTTCCACAAATGGCACATAGGGTTCAATTTTGTTTCTCTATTAGATTCTCTTGGCTAAAATACCTTGCACACATCAGTAGCTCAAGAAAATTACATACATATATTCAAAACTTATCTAGATAGTTGCATAAATCAAACATGAATCTCTCATATAATTAACTGTTTAATTCATTTCTTCTCACATTTAATCATTAGAAATCACAAAATCAATATAACATAATTTATTCATTAATTCAGATTTAAAATGCTATAAAAATCATTGTTAGGCATGCATATACCTAACATCATAAACATTGCCATTTAAGGAATACTGAACTATCTGGAACATAAAACTTAATCATCAGGGTATCAAAATCAACACCCTTATCATCAAGTGAAAATGCCTCATATCATCGTTAGTGAAATTTTAATGTTTAAACAGTAAAGATAATGTAGTTTGTTCTCGAATCACTAAATATTTAAAGCATGAATGTATTAGGATCTCAGTTCTTATTAGGACATCTAAACCATAAAACATTATTTCATATCCATTCTAATCTCCTACAACAGTTTTAATAGAGAGATATGTATTTAATAATTACATGCAAGGAGGGACCTCACATAATTTCTACCTAGCTTGCACTAATTGCTCAACAAGGCTTGGTAGACACTTTTCTCACTTGATCTTCTTCTATTCTTTTCTTAAGTAATATTTCATTTCAAAATTTAAGTAGATAAATAATACACTATACTATCAATGTCTTTCTTGGTTTTAGTGCTTCTTTTATACACCAAATAACTCAACCTTTCTCTAGGTTATCTTGTTATCTCCTCTTTTCAAATCTTCATCATCAATCAATGACATGATAGTATTCAAACCAAAAAAGAAATTATCTCAACATCAAGTATCATGTTTGACATCATTGAAAAAATAATGATTTTTCCATCATAGACTCTACACTTCAAAATAATCTCTTCTCAACACAATGTTCCAAGGTAGGGGTCAAAGAATCCTCTTTGAACCACATCACTTCAAACTTGAACTAACTTTTGATATGATTTGTTTCCATTTCCTTTAAAAGAAGCATTGGAAAATTATCAGAACTTGAGAAAGTTAATGTTTCTATGGTTAAGGTAGAGACTTCATAAGGGAATTTTCCTAAGATAAAAATATATATCCAACCTTTTTGAAATTTGGCTAAAACCTTGCCTTTTTTTATTCCAAGTAAAAGAGTTATCATTAGATTTTATATCAAAAAGTACTTATCTTTTCACCCAATTGTTAAAATCCATAGTAGATCGAGAAATTCTAGATATACCCCCACTTTTTTCTATCAGATGTAATATGACATTGAAATATCCTCCTATGAAGCATGGAGAAGGAGACTTCAGAATTTTTTAATCTAGATCTAACCAAAGGAAAAATTTCCCTTAGATAGTGTGGGACCATAAATATTGAAGTTAGAAAATTGTATGTTATAGATCTAAATTACTAAAACATAAATCTATAATCTATACTTACACTAGGGGGTCAGTGGAATTTTTTTTTTTGGGTTCCAGATAAATGTCAAGCCTCTAGAAGCCCCACTAGCATCAGAACCAAAGATTTTTTTTACTCCAAGCCTTCTTTCAAGGGAATGAAGTTCTCCTTGATTCATTTTAGTTTCTTATAACTTTATTATTCTATCAATTTTGTATTAGAAAGACAACACTTTAAGGAGAGTTTTATGTTAGGGGCATTTAATCCCCTAAAATTCTAAGTAATAACCTTCATTGAATTGTGGGAAGGAGATTCCCCTTCCCTATATCAAATAGAGTAGTGAGTTTAGTTTGGCCAACAGCTTCTATGTCTTGTAACCTTAGCTCATTAAGAGATTTTATCCCTCTTTTTCTAGGATTCCTATTGACATTTGGTGAGATTCTAGGCTCTAAGTCTTGTTCAAGACCTCTGAAGTTGTCTTCATTTTCCATCTTAATTAAATCTTTTCAAAGGTCCTCATGAGTGTAACCTTCCCCACCAAGTTTAAGTAATTTATTAATGTTTTTTTCTTTCTCAATTGTCAGATCTTTATAAACTATCTCCTCATTACAAATATCTATCTACTACTCAATCAACCGATTTTCAAAGATCTCTTTTTTCTCTTTATTCATCCTTGAGCTAAAGGAGTTGATACAATCTGAGGAGAATCCTTTCTTCGACCTTGATAATGTTGGGGCCACAAGATATAGGGGCACTATCTTAAAACAAATTCAAGATCTTATGTTCATTAAGTGGAGGGAACCCAAGAGCCTTACAGTCTTTCTCATTAGATTGGAATAATTTATCTATTTCTTGACAAAACCCTGGAGTCCTATTCTTAGTAGAACCATGTAGGATACATTTAGTCCTATTAGCCCCATCACTAGGACAAAAGTCTCTAAGAATGATGAAAAGAAATATTTAGTTTTGGACAAGTAGGGTTTGGTAGGGGTTTTGTGTTGGTTGAGCATTAGTTTGATGAGGAGGCTCCATTTCAGGGTTCTCCAATCTAACAACTTCACTAACTTTCATTCAACTATTATGTGATAGGTTAATGTTTAAAAAAATCTCTCTTAGATTATCCTTAGAAGAGAGTCATCGTAGGGTACCTTCTATATATATATATATATATATATATATATATATATATATATATATATATATATATATATATATATATATATATATATATATATATATATATATATATATATATATATATATTTCAGGCTTCAAATAATAAATAGAGTGATTGGTGATAATCTTTAGATGCTTCAATGATGTAACATTGATTTTAATATCAACTAGTATTTTAACCTCAGTGGACAATTCAAAATTGTCCAATATACCCCTAAAATCCCCCAAGAGAGTCACCAATCTTTCAGAGGATCCCTTCACTCAGGAGTTCCACTAAGAAAGTATGAAAAGATACCCATTTGGGAATTGAATGAAAATATAGGGTTTGGGGAATAAAGTTAGGTTTCTAGTCTAGGAATTTTACATATTGTCCTTCAAGTAAAATGGAATGTACCAGATAGGAGTTTCTTTTTAAGATCTTCCTTTTCTAAATTTAATGAAAATAGTATTCTTAAGAAGGTTAGTGATACTTACCTATTCACCCAGACCGAAGTCATACAAACAAAGAAATATGATTGAAGAGGGTTAATACCACACCATTTTACAAAACTTCCTTGCAAATTGTAGAGATCCCACATACCATCTAATTGAGGGTTGTTGATGATCAAGGTCTTAGAAAAATCTTGTGTGGCTTTTATTGTTGGAAGGGTTTCTCATGGATGAAGCACCACAATCTTTTGGAGATTTTGAACCCAAGAGATTCTATGAAATATTTTTCATTTTCAGACTTTAGGCATTATATCGAAGTCACTTATCCCACCTCTAAGTGGAATAGAGTTAGCACCAGAGGCAATTTCAAGGATTTGGGTTAGGATAAACCATGGATTCTATTTCCTTCTAATCCTTATAGGTTTAGTTAAAAGAATGATATTACCTCTATTGAGGATCAAATCTATGCCTTTTTGCCACATGGTCAATAGGAAGCATTTGAGCCTATCATTTAGCCATAACTGAGTTTAGAGCCCTAGACATGTTCATTGAAGCAAAATGACCTTGATCTAATGCAAAAAGGAATTACTAGTGAATTAATTATCAGTTAGGTTCCAAGAGTATGTAATCCCATTCTAAGGATCTGAATAGATACCAGTGACCCTACAATTATCCAATCTTCCTTCTCGATTCTTCTATTTTGGCCCTTGAACTTCCCACCATCTCAACATTGGCTTCACTTGATAGCACATTTTTGATGTAGTTATATATTATCAATATAAGTATACACATACATTTGCATATTTTTTATATATAAAAATTTCCTTTTTAGTTATAAATAAAAGATAAGAAAAGAAATACAAGGAATTGTTTTCTTTTTTGATATAAGAATAGAGTTATTAAACCTTTTTTTGTCAATTATTATTTTAAGATATGATTTGTCAATAAAATATCAAAATAAAAAATAGATTCAATTTTTTTTTAATTACAAAAAATTATTATTATTATTATTATATATAGTCTACATCATTTACAAAGGTTTCAATCTTTGGTTAAATTCCTTTGTAATTACCCTTTAAAATCTAAGAAAGTCATTATCATACAACCTAAGACACCCTAAGATTGCCTTCACCTTTCTAAGGTTAATTTTTCCAAGGATCTATTTTCATGGACCATGAGGTTCCATGAATTTTTAAAAAAATAGAATGAACATGATATTCATTTATTAATATTTTAATTGTCATATTATTCATGAGATTGCTAATTTCTCAAGTATCTAGTACAAGCATAAACCTTAGTCAAAAACTAAAAGTTATTACTAACTAGATTCAAGTGTCATTTTTTATGTAGTTTTTGAGTAATGGTAACAATGTCAAAAGAAACTTCCTCCTAAGTAAGATGGAATTATTATGGCTATACCTTTATCATCCTTCCTTTGTTTCAATTTCATAGAGCTCAAAGCTACGAAGATGAATAATCATACTCCAACTATCCACTTGCTAGTAATGGATAGCCATGTAATCTATTTCAATGGTCAATAATCAAATTCTATACCTGATTTTACCATATATTAAATGTGACTCATGTGTCATATTTTCTCTATTAGGTCTCACAATGTAGAGAATAACTATCTGACAACATATTAAGATCTTTTGTTTCACAAAAAACTTAAGAAAATATTATCTATTAAATACTATCTATTAAGTTTTATCTATCAAGAAAGAGGCATATTTTCTCTTTGAAAACATAAATTTATTTCAAATATATTTACTTGTCAAACTATATATCCATTTACACTTGAAATAGCTTATATATATAGCTTCTCTAGAAAATATTTTATAGACCAAAACAAAATTTACATATTTTTTATTCCATATATTCATCTATTAGAACACAATTTAAAATTAGCTAAATTTATATCCCTTCAAAGTTATCTTGAATAAGATATTGTATTCACAATTTAACAATATAGGGAACCATATAGTTCACTAGAGAAACCTTAGATCAAAGACTACTAGACCCCTAACAATTTTTAAAACCTAAGAAAATTTAAACCCTTCATTCTAGAGGGATAAAACTAATGTATTCAACCATGCCCTACATAGGAAGGCTCTCACCACTAGGGAAAGATAGACCAACCTCCTCCATTATTGCATATGGGTTTTATTCATTAGATCTTGTTTCTCATTCTTCATCTGCACCACATTAGGTTCATGTTGATCGACACTCTTTTTAGATTTACCTATGTTCCTTCTACCTCATGTAATTATTAGAGGTAGAAAATGCATCCTATTCACTTTCACATCAAAAATATCGATAATGATTCTCATCCTTCTTATAATAAGTACTTTACCCATCATGCATTTGTTGAGAAGAATGAGTGACTACAAGTGGGGGTGAATTATTTATTCCAAAAACTTTCTTTCTACTTTACTTAACTAGTAAGAACTAAAAGAATTTAGAAACGTATAATATAAATCAATATAAAAGCATAAAAACAATGAGAATCATAACACCAAAATTCACATAGAAATCCTAAAAAATTTCTTACCAAATTTCATTAGAAGGCTAACTAATTCACATCTTTGATCCAAGGTTTGAACACTAATGTCAATGAATTTGATTTGATCTAGAATCTATATATGTTAGTACAAAAATAATAGAGATAACAAAGATATTCTTTCACTTGAGATGCTCATGATCCTTTGATGTGCTTGCATTAATTGATTTTGATGCCTTGTCGGAGAGGTGTAAGGGTGAATGGGCATGTTTCCTAATGGAGACATGACCATTCACCATTAAATTGATTTAATGTTTGTTTCGCATACCTGATTATAATTAGACTTCACACAAGTCTTAAACATGTATAATTGATCATAATGAACTTGACTCATATGCAACCCAATATATAGATTGATAATGATCTTAAATCAAAGGGATCATAATAAGTTTCAATCATATATATATATATATATATATATATATATATATATATATATATATATATATATATATATATATATATATATATATATATATATATATATATATATATATATATATATATATATATATATATATATATATATATATATATATATATATACATACATACATCAGTTTCAACTATATTGATCATATGCAGAATTACATATACTACCATTGTGTGTGTGTGTGTGTGTGTGTGTGTGTAATAGTATGTACATCATAGTCGTATATGTTATACATATGTATAGATAGATCTAGACTAAAGTTATTTTCAAACCAAAGCTACATGCTTTAACATGCCCTCTTAGCTAGGGAAGACAAACTGCATATATATATATATATATATATATATATATATATATATATACATATACAAATACATGTACATGTACATTTATATGTATATGTATATGTATATGTTATATATGTATATATACATATACATGTATATGTATATATATGTACATATACATATATATATGTATATATATACATGTATATGTATATGTATATATATATACATGTATATGTATATGTATATATACATATACATGTATATCTATATATATACATACATATATAATATATATACAGATATATATATACATATACATGTATATGTATATATATACACATACATATATAATATATATACAGATATATATACATATACATATATATGTATATGTATATGTATATGTATGTGTGTGTGTGTGTGTGTGTGTGTGTGTGTGTGTGTGTGTGTGTATGAGTTCTCCTTATTTGAAAAGTGGTATCATCTAGAAAGTGATATACTTAAGAAAATGAAGCGTCGTGGTATTCTTTCTAATTATAGTGTGTATACCAATATCAAATCTCATGATATCTACCATAAGAGATCATGGTATATCCATAGATATTATGTCACATAATATCCACCATGATAAATTGAACATATTGATCTTCTACAAATATCACATCGCATGATATCTATCAACATGTTATTTAAACTATCATGACTTGTCCATGAATATCAAGTCATGTGAAATTCATCATGATAGTAATCTAATAATTATAAAGTCATCACCTTATAATATCAAAGTCAATATTTCATTTAAAAGATTGTCACCTTTTGATAATGTAAATAGGGTAGGCCCATAAGTCATAGAGTCATACATATGACAAAAGATGTTACATTTTAAATATATTTATTAAAAATAATACAAATTTACAAAGTTGAGACTCAATCTCATAAGTTGACATTTCAGCCATACCAAGTTTCTATCAAAAATGATCAACCTTCACTTTAGGAAGAGCCTTGGTGAGAATGTCAATTGTTTGATCACTTATATTAATATTCTCCAAATGAATATAACTCTTCTCTCCACCATGTCTCTTATATAGTGGTAAGGAATTTCTATATGCTTGGATCTATCATGAAATACCAAATTCAGGAATAACTTGATACAACTTTGGTCATCACAATGAATAGTGATAGGCTTCATAGGCTCATAGACTAAGCTAGAAAAAAAATTTCAAAGCCACATTTTTTCTCTAGCTCCCATTGCTATTGCAATATACTCTACCTTAGTAGAACTCTAAGCAACTAAACTTTTCTTCCTATAGATTCATGAGATCATAGCTGATCCTAACTTGAAAACACATCTTGATGTTCTCTTCCAATCTTCATACTTCTAATCCAATCAAAATTAGTATATCCATGAACTCCAAGCTAGTATACTCATATTTAAGTTTATACCCAAATGTGTCTTAAAGGTACCTTAATATATGCTTCAAAATAATAAGATGTATTTCATGAGGTTCACACATGGACTCACTTAATGCATTCACAACATAGTAGATATCAAGTCAAGTATGTTGGAAGCATGAATGCTAATGATATTCCTATGAGGGACTATTTTAGAAACATGATTATATCATTATCATAATGATATGTTACATTCATGATTGTGTTTGTCATTGATGGCAACATAGTAGTTTTCTATGACATCTAATAGAATAATAGTAGAAAGATCAAGTTGGTATGGATAGACAATTGAGTACTTTTACTAAGCAAGCTTAAAGGGAAATATTGCTAAGTATATGCACCTAACCTTGAATGAAAAGGATTTTAAGTCTGGAAGAAATTATGCAAGTTTCAATGAAGACTATTTTGAGATAGAGATTACAGAGTCATGTTTTGGTAAACTTGTTATATCTTTTAGCAGAGATGTTATTCTAAGAAGCTAAAGTTAAAGATGTAAAGAATACACTCTAGAGATGGCATGGCTAAGCTCATACATCACAATGTTACATGTACAAAAAGTTATTCAAGTTATAAGGTGGAAGATTAATATTATTACTAAGTGTAATGTGTTATTAATATGGTCCTATAATAATTAATTGAGAAGGTGTAATAGTTGACTTGGGGAATTAGTACATGGATTCGGTATAAAGGAAGGAAATTTTCCTTCATCATATATGGATAAAGAGAATGATTGGAAGTAGCATAAAGAGTGGAATGTGAAGATAAGAAGAGAAGAGAAAAGGTGAAGAAAACTTCATTGCCAAGGTTTTATTGTGTGATTCAAAGTTTGATACTTGGATTCAAGGTTTGTGACCTAGTCTACAAAGTCTATCAATGATTGGTCTAGCTGAAATGATAGAGGAAAGAAGTTAAACTATTGTACATACAATTATTCTACAAGGAATAGTTGAGAGATTAGTTGGATAGAGAGTTTGGTGATCTTACCCCAATAGTTGTTTGGATAGTGGGTCCTTCTATCTTCTACAACTCCTACTAGGGTTGGCACAATTCCTAATAGGGTTGAAATGTTTTAAAAAGGATTCAAAGTCTCCTAACAGGGACTCATATGCACTAAATATTGTAATAGACTTCCAACAAGGTCCATCCTCTAACAAGGAATATTTATATTATTACATCATCTTGTGCACATCATTCTCACTGTGGTTTTTCCTCTAATCAAGGGTTTATGTAGTTAATATATCTAGTGTAATTATGTATGTGCATCTTTATATAGTTTCTATTTACTTTGGTTGAATGGTTAAGATTATTTAAGGTGGATAAATTTTTTAATTATTGGATAATTGATTCACCGCACCCCCCTAGTTATCTTGGTGGACTAGGTTTTTTAACAATTAGTATCAGAGCACCAGGTCCCTAAAGATAAAGTTTAACAACTTTGGGAGATTCATGGTGAACATATTCAGAAAGGATAGTTTAAATTTTGATGGAACAAATTATGATGGTTGGAAGGAAAAGGTGAAGACACATCTATTGTGTATGGGTCTAGGATATTGGATCTTGACAAAATCAGCAAAGACAATCATTGCTGAAAAAGATTTGGAAACTTGTATCGAGGAAGAAAGGGAACTCTTCATGTGCAACATGAGAGCTAGAGAAGTACTATTGTCTGCACTTCCTGAAATTGAGTACAACCAAGTAAAATCACTTGATACTTCTCATTTGATTTGGAAATCTTTGGAAAATAGTTTTGAAGGTGATGAACATTCTAAGAAATTGAGGTTACAAACTTGGATTTGTGCATTTCAGGATGCTAAAATAATGGAAGATAAATCTATAAGAACATATGTAGGTAGTATATTAGAAATTATTGTAGGTGTTAGATCTTGAGGAGGAACCAAAGAAGATGATGAGGTGATATGGAATCTATTGAAGAGCTTAGCACCACCATTCAAGCTAGCAATTCAAATGATATAGTTTTTGATCTCTTATACCAAATATTTCACAAACAAAACATTACTTGTTAGACATGAAGCAATTGAAAATGATCTTAGACACACTAGAGAATTGACTAGGATAGATACAACTTTTAGTGCCTTGAATATTTGACCTAGTTTATCGAGGAGCATAGGTACTAGAGGAGACTTTGCTAATAGTAGTAAATCTGATGAGGATAGAAAGATAGAAGAATGAGCAGCCCTTCTGGTAAGAAGAGAAAATGATGGTAAGAAAAGCTTTAAATGTTGAACTTGTAATGAATTTGGTTATTATGCATCTAAGTGTCCTAAAAGAGAGAAAAATTATAGAGGAAATTTCAAACTTTGAAGAGATAGAGAGTGTCTGTATGCAAATGAAGAAGATGATTCTGATGAACAAGAAGTAATGCTAGTGATGAAATTGGATTTGTAGAAATTAAAGAAGAAAGTCTAGAGAAAATAGCTTTGGTATCATAGGTTGAAAAGAAATATGATTGGATAATTGGCAATGATTGTTCACATCATATGACTAGTGATATGAACAAGTTTGTTTACTTTAAAAGTCATGATGGAGGCATTGTCAGAGTTGGAAATAATGTAGCATGCCATGTTAAAGGTATTGGATCTATAACTCTTGATGGTAAGACTAACATTGAGGATCTATATTTTTTTGATGGTTTGAAACACAATCTTTTGAGTGTTGGACAACTAGTGGGTAAAGGTTATTAGTTATAGTTCATAAAGGAGACATGCCTGATCAAAGACAAAGATGGAAAGATAATTGGAATATTAACTAGATCTAGAGGTAATTTATTTTAGCTAAATCATACCAAAATGACATGTTTGGTTGCAAAGGTAGATGATAGTTGGCTATAGCATAAGAGATTTTGTCATATAAACTTTGACAACATTGTGAAGACTAGTACTATGTCTGCAATTAGAGATTTACCTAAGATTTTAAAACCTAGTAATACAATTTTCAAGGAGTGTGTATTGGCAAAGCATAACAGAACTTCTTTTCCTAGCAAGAAGTTTACTACTTCAAAAAAATTGGAGATTTTACATATAGATGGTCCTATGAAGACTAAAGGATTCTATGGTGAAAGGTATTTCATGATTTTAGTTAATCAATTTTCTAGAATGATGTGGGTTGCACTTCTTAAAGAAAATTTTGAGGAATTTGATAAGTTCAAGATATTCAAGAATAGAGTTGAGAATGAATCAAGTATGAAGATTAAATGTTTAAGATTAGAGAGAGGAGAAGAATTTACTTCAAATGAGTTTAACATCTTTTCTGAAGCTAATGGAATCAAAAGACAATTATTAGCTTTGAGAACCCCTGAATGGAATGGAATTGTAGAGAGAAGAAACAAGTAATAAAAGTTCCAAGAGCCATATTAGCTAAGAATGATGTATCCAAGATGTTTTGGAGAGAAGCTTTGAATACAATAGTCTACACCATGAATAGAGTGCAAGTTAGGAAAGACACAAACAAGACCCCTTATGAACTATGGTTTGGTCACTTACCTACACTTAAGTATTTTAGAATGTTTAGAATTAAATGTTATATCAAAAGAGATAATGAAATTGGTAAGTTTGATGCTAGAAGTGATGAAGGTATGTTTCTTGGATATTTATTTAAAAAAGTGCTTATCGATGTTATAATCTAAGAACTATGAGTATTATGGAAAGTACAAATCTAAGATTTGATGAGAAAATTAGGATACAAGAAAGAATAGTTGACTACAATTCAGATGATGAGAATTTTTTTACTAAACCAAGGAATGATGAATTATTCTTTGAGAATAAAATTGATTTGCAAAATGAAGGAGAGCTAACACAGGAACAAAGCTCAGAACCTTCAATAGAGCTAAGAGTTGAGATAACAACTCCTACTTCAAGTAAGAATATGACAAAGAATCATCTATCTAAGAAGATCATTAGAAGAAAAGATAAAGATGTTGTGAGGCCTCGCCCTGACCCATCATAGCATAGTGATACATTATTATTATTTTGATACTCACGACTCGAGATGTTGAGACATTATTTGATGCTTTGAACATATTATATTATTTCATGTTGTGTGATGTTTACTTTAAGGTATTTGATGTTCGTCAATTAATGTTTTATGAATATGTATGTTCATGGAATAAGTAAATGCAGGATTAACACATTGATTATGGAATTTTAATGATTAAGGATATGAGTAGGATGAAAGAAACCCTGATTGATATTAAGATGTATGTTTCAATTTATGTGAACCCCTGATATGTATATACATATGTGTATGTGATTTTATGGAACTAGTGATGTGTGCAATGAGTGTGCAGGATATTTTAGTTGAGAAACCCGATAGAGGAACGAAGCTAATCCCTATGTGCTATCTGTGGAAACATTGATTTTCGTAACTAAATTATTTTGTGAGATGTATGAATGTATCTTTACATGATTAGAAAATGTTAATGTTTGTAACTGTATTCTTATAGTGTCACTTGACACTCATGAATTGCATATGCATTCCAACAAGCTAGTTAGGGTTATCTGTGTAACCTTTGGACCTAAGTCAGATTTAGTTAGTGTCTTATTTTCTAATTTGTTCTTAATCGAGTTTAGTCACCCCTAATCCAGATTAGTGCTTAGTCTACTTTTTTAGAGTTGCTAGATGGTCCTAAATATTTCCTAGCTTTTGTTTGGTTCCAAATCAATTCCTAAGGCCTTAAAACATGAAATCTTTATACCCAAGGCCTATGGGTATGGGTTGGGGGTATTTTCCACCCCCTAAGCCCCTTTTATTGACTTTTGAGGTCACTCAAAAAGTCTATTTTTGCCTTTGTGCGAAAATTGAAAGTGGTTACCATGAGTTGCATGACCTCAACTCCATTTAGTGGTTAACCTTAGGATTGGTTGAGTTAGAAACTTCTAGATTTGTAGGTGAGTGGGGAAAGTTATTTCCCTTTTGGGGTGGTTGAATTTGGATCTTATTTAGAGTCCCTTCTTGGAGTAGTTTTGGTTATTACCCAATCTCTACTTTTAGAGAGGAGTCTTGAAAGATTGAAGGCAAGGAAGGAAAAGCTCTTCTCAATTTGTTCATTTGCCATTACCTCTTTGTGAAGGTAGGAGTTCTTCATCTCCCTTGTTCACATTTTTCATGCTTGATTCATGCTTATGCTATTATGTTGTTATTTGGATGCTTTTATGTATGTTGGGTATGTTGGGAAGGATTGAAACCATTTTTTTGAATGTTTTTCTTTCTTGTTCTTGTTTGAATTTTCAAATTTTTCTTGTATGGGTGTTTTGGCATTACTCACCCTTGGATAGGGAAAAAGTGGCCAATTTTGGAAAAGGTCTTTTTAGTTGGACTCCAACAAGTATAGAGTCTCTTCTTAGGATGAGAAGAGGGAGAGAGGGTAGGGTGGTATGGGCCTCTACCTGTCAGCACAAACCTTGTATGAGTTTTGGCATGTTAAAATAGAGGAACGAAAGTTTTGGAATTATAGCCCCGATTGGGCATCTATTTTGGTGTTGTGTCTGACATCTCCTGTTGCAAAAATCCACCTTTCCCTAGTTTTGATTCATTGTGAATCCTGTTGTAGAAACCTAGTATGAATATGCATGTTTGATTTTGTCTCTTGGTCATGCTTGTTTGACACCTGATCAGATTCTATTCTCTCCACAATCTTAGCAATGTATTGCAAAAAAATGATATGGATCCCTTGATAAGGGTCATGAAGGAAATTCAATTAAAATTTTGTAATTTCAAGATAGGAATCCTATGTGATTTGTATTTCAAAACTTTGTTGTAATGGCAATGACATTAGGTTTTTTTCCTAGTTCTTTCCTGGCTGAGCCTTTGAATCAGGTTTGCCAATAAAATGGTGATTGAGTATTATTGCTTCTCATGAGATTTTTGGTATCTTTTGGTTATATGGATGCACATCAAAAATAAGATGAAATGATGACGGTTCAATTAACCAAAATTTCAAGTTTTCTTATACGTTGAAAATGAAAATTATGTTATGAATCAAGGTTCAGTTTTGTGATTATTGTAAACCAAAAAAAAATCAATCTTGAAATGTTGTTTTTTTTTTTTAAGTTATTCAATTCTTGACTTAACTAGGTGTTAGCAAAATTCAATAAAATATATATATATATATATATATATATATATATATATATATATATATATATATATATATATATATATATATATATATATATATATATATATGCATTTACCCTTCTTTGATTAATGGGCAAAATTGGTAGTCATACTTAGACACAAACAAAAATGTATCTTTATGCTTTTTTCCTTTTAAATTTTCAACACTTAGAAAAATTTGACAAAAAAAAAATTTACATTGCTAGAAAAAAAGCCCTCTGGATTTTGTATGGGCTTCAGATTTAATGTTATATTGCAATAGAGAATATTCTTGAAGATATTCTTAAATTTAAAATTAGACATTAAGAAGCAATATATACATATAATAACATGAAAATATATAAACTAATAGCTATCTAACTTAATGTCCTAAAATATCCCAATGGCAATCCTAACTATTTATCTTTCTACCATAACTCTACCACTCCACTTGCTTAATTGCATTCACACTAGGCATAGCAGTGAGGAAGAAAAACACAAATATTGTTGATGATGTCACCCACTTGTCCCATCACCTTGGGCACAATATGCAAGTTGAAGGGAAAAAGTTTAAAAGTTTTTTTGTTATGTAGTTGATCCTGCTTAGCACTCCATTCACTTTCAACCTTAAACAACAACTCCAAACTTTTTGCATTAACTATTTTCTTCTCAAATGCCAGGTCATGGTATGGGGCTTGAAAAAGTTGATAGCAAAGTCAATATCATCTAACACAAGGTGACATCACCCTAGTACCCCCTCCATGGGAATTTGCATCTTTATGTCATTCTTGGATTAATTTAATTGTGAATGATGGTGTTTAAAACTTCGTTCTTAAAAGGCCTCCTTCCACCTTTCTTCCTTGGCCCCACATCACTTGGAAAGGTTGTCAATGCTTAGTACACTTGGACAGCGTGCCTCCTTTTTGATATAGTGCTTTGGAAGCGCATGGGGGTGTAGGGTATAGTATAGGGGAGGGGTTAATGGTAGTTTTGATTTGGGTTTGAGGTTTATTTAATGTGAGTGGTATTCATTAAGTTTAGTTTAGTAAGGTTTGAGTTAGATTTATTTTAGATTAGTATTAGTGCTAGAATAGTAATAAGGTTAAGATAGTTATAAATTATAATTAGTTTTTTTGTAAATTTAGTTAGTCATATTAGATAATTAAAATGTATTTAATTTAGTGTAAGTTAGTTAGTTTAATATGTTTTAAAATATTTTGTCAATTATAATAATTTTGTTTTAAGTTATAGTTAGCGCAATGTTATATTAAATTTTAAGTTCTTTTCTATTTTCTCTGAAGTATTTAGATTAGTTTAGGTTTGTTAATTTAATTTAGTTGGTGTTCTAAATATATATTTAAATGTAATTTTGTTTAGTTTTGTAAATGTTTTCTTTTAAATTAAAGTTAGTTTTAATCAAGAATTGGTTAGTAATTGTTGAGATTGGATTCTAATTAAAGAAATTTAAATTAAGTATAATTATGTTGTAATGTAACTAATGTCAATATCATTTTAATAACAAAAGTTCAAATTTAATGATCAAATTCAATCCTCATAATTAAAAACTTAAGAGTAATGTAGTGAATCTAATTCTTGAAATTTTGTATTCAACTCTTCAACCTTAGTGTACCTCTTTATTATTAACATTTAAAAAAAAAAAATTGTGTGTTTTTTCCCTCATAGTTTGAGCATGACATTTTGGTATCAGAGCTTGTGTTTCAACACTAGGAACCTTAAACCATTGTGCTTCCTAAACTTAACTCAAACATTTAATTGTGTAGATGCCTCCTGTTACTTGAAGCAACCGGTGAGGTAGAGGTCGTAGGGCTAAGAGCGGTAGAGCGAGATAGGAGGATGGACCACCACCTCCACCTCCACCTCCACCTCCACTGAACTTGAACCAGGACATTATTGATGCCCTTCAGACCTTGATTGGTGTAGTTCATCAGAGGGTAGTACCTGTAGTTCAGCCACGTCAGTAGATCCTCGAAGTGGAAGTAAAGGGACTCGGGGGAGCCGGACCCAGAGTCACAAAGAGAACTAGGAGTCCCCTACCGAGACAGATAGAGGGACAGGGTGAGCATGAGGGAGAGTCAATACACCAGAGGGGACCCCCACTTGATAGACCTCCTAGACATATAGGAGATGATATCAGGGAATTGATTCAACTTTGGCCACCATTAATTATTGGTTCCACTTAGGGGAGAGTAGCAGAGGCATGGTTACAGAGCCTACTATGGTGCTTTGGATTACGTCCTTATGGGAGTAATCTAAAGGCATGCCTAGTAGTCCATCGATTGAGAGGAGATGCCTCCAATTGGTGGCATCAAGAGGAGACCATAGGAGGAGTGAGGATGGATACCCTCACATGGGAATCTTTCTTAAAGAGATTCTAAGAGAGGTACTTGTCAGAGAATTTCTGGCAGAAGCAGATAGAGGAGTTTCATTCTCTTTATCAAAGAGGTCTTACAGTAGCTCAATATGAGAGAAGTTTTCTCAAGCTCCTTCCTTATGTGGAATACATGAAGGATGAGAAACTGTGAGTGCATCACTTTATCATGGGTTTGAATTTTTCACTTCAGGGTCCAATTTGTATGGCCTTCCCTGCCACCTTTAGATAGGTAGTGGAGATAACACTAGTTGCAAACAATACTCGAGGTAGGCAAAAGTCACAGGATCAATCTCAGAACTAAAACTCTACCTAACAAAAACCCCCTTGGAAAGGGAATCAGAACTATACAGTAGGGTCCTCTAAGGGCCAATAGTCTCAGCAGTCGAAAACATAATAGTAGCAGTAGTAGAAACCTTCTCAAGGTTATCAGGGCTCCAAGCCTAAATAGTGGTAGTCACAGGGTCCCAAGCAAGATCAGAAAGTACAGGCTCCACAATCACAGTCAATGAAGACTCAGTAGTCTTCTAGGGGTGGATACAGTGGATCTAGCAGGTTAGGAGGCCCACAGTAGTCTAGATCACAGGGTGCATGATCTTATACCCATGGAACATGCTACACTTGTGGTGGCATGGGTCATATAGCTAGGGAGTGTCCGCAGGGATAGGCATCCGGTGGTCAGAGAGGGGCTTTTTTAGAGCCGACAGTTGGTGACATGGGTAGATCCCACAAATTTTTTGCAATAGTTGACAACCACCAGGCTAAGCATCAGGCCACAATTATCGAGGCTACAGGTATTATTCAGGGTCGTATGGTTGTGGTTTTATTTGATTCTGGAGCTACTGACTCTTTTATATCTCCATATGTGGTGGAGTGTTGCGAGCTAGTGGCAGTTAGATAGGATGTCAGTTGGGAAGTAGAGTTAGCCTCAGGAGCTAGAGTGTCAGTTAGTTCCATGGTGTAGAATTGTCAGATGCAGATTGGAGACATGTCCACAATGTCTAATCTATGCATTACCCCTCTAGGTTCTTATGATGTTGTTCTTGGCATGGATTGGCTTTATGCCCATAGTGCCAAGATGGATTTTCAAAAGAAGAGGGTGGAATGTGTGGATGACGATGGTATCTCTAGGGAGATCTTCAGAGTGAAGAGACTTGTATCCCTTTGTATGATTTTTGCTATGCAGCTTAGATGGTGCATGCAAAAGGGTTGTCAGTTGTTCTCTATCACCATTAGTGACAGAGAGGAAGATTCAAAGGGGGAGCCATCCCTTGATGATTTTCCAATCCTACAGGAGTTTGCAGATGTGTTTCCTTCAGAGCTTCCTGGTATGCCTCCACCTAGAGCAGCAAATTTTCATATAGACCTTGTGCCAGGAGCCGAGCCAGTTTCAAGAGCACCATACAAGATGACTACTCATGAGCTTAGTGAACTAAAGAATCAATTGGAGGAACTCTTATAGAAGGGGCATATTTGACCTAGTGTGTCACCTTGGGGTACAGTAGTGATCTTCGTCAAGAAGAAGGATAGATCACTTAGGTTGTGTATCGATTATCAGCAATTGAACAAAGTGACCATAAAGAACTAATATCCTCTTCCCAAAATCAATGATCTCTTTGACTAGTTGTAGGGTGCTCGAGTATTTTCAAAGATTGATTTGAAGTCAGGTTATCATCAGTTGAGGATTGTGGATAGTGATATCTCCAAGACTACTTTTCATACTAGGTATGGTCACTACGAGTTTACCGCGGTACCATTTGGCCTCACAAATGCTCCAGTTGTATTCATGAGCCTCATGAATGGAGTATTTTTTACCTTTTTGGATAATTTTGTGGTTGTTTTTCTTGATGACAGTCTAATTTATTCTCACAATGAGAAAGAGCATGAAGAGCACCTAAAGCAGGTATTGTAGAAGCTGAGAGAGAATTAGTTGTTTGGCAGCTTGTCGAAGTGTGCATTCTTTAGACCTGAGATACATTATTTGGGTCATGTCATATCAGGTGATGGAGTCTCAGTAGACCCATCAAAGATTAGGGCCATCATGGATTGGCTAGCAACCACCAGTGTTACTGAAGTGAGGATCTTTATGGGGCTAGCAGGTTATTACCGACACTTCATTTCAGGATTCTCTAGATTGGCACACCCCATCACATCTCTTCAAAAAAAGGGGAAGAAGTACGAGTGGACAGAGAAGTGTGATAGAGCTTTTCAAGATCTCAAGAGAGCCCTCATGAGTGCACTGATTCTTGCAATACCAGATCCTTCTACAAATTTTGTGGTGTGCACTGATGCATCTTTAGATGGTATAGGGGTAGTCCTTATGCAGGATGGTCGACCTATTTCCTTTGAGTCTAGGAATTTGAAGACTCATGAACTCAATTATCCTACTCATGACCTAGAACTTGCAGTAGTGGTTCATGCCTTGGTGAGATGGTGACACTTCCTTCTGGGTCATATATTCAAGCTTCATTCTAATCACCAGAGCTTGCAATACATATTTTCTCAACCGAACCTTAATGCTATGCAAAGAAGGTGGATGGAGTTTCTTTGTGAGTATGATTTTGATGTTCATTACATCAAGGGAAAAGAGAATTTGGTTGTAGATGCCTTAAGTAGAAGGCACCATGAGCTTTCATCTATCACTACTTGCACTGACTTGAGAGAGTGGATCTTATAACACTTACCAGCCGATGAGCTTTATACAGAAGTGAGTCAGATAGTGCATTCTCAAAGACCCTTGGAAGGGAAGTATTTAGAGTATTCCTTGGAGTCTAATGGATTTTTGCATAATAGAGGATGTATGTATGTACCTTCTACTAGGGGTTTGCACGAGCTCATTGTACTTGAGGCTTACAAAGCACCTTATGCAGTGCAACCTGGTGTTAAGAAGTTGCATGCATATTTGAGGTAGTTGTATCATTGGCCAGGCATGAGAGTGCAGATTGCTACCATAGTTGCGAGATGCCTTGAGTGTCAGAGGGTGAAGGCGGAGCACCATCATCCCGGTGGGCTTCTTCAGCCGCATGAGATTGTAGAGTGGAAGTGGGATGTTCTATCTATGGATTTCATTGTTGGTCTCCCCATGTCTTCTCGTTGCCATGATGCCATTTTGGTGACAGTTGACATGTTGACCAAAGGTGCCCATTTCTCACTAGTGCATACTACATTCTCAACACAAGACATAGCTTAGGTGTTCTTGCAGGACATTATCAGACTTCATGGTGCTCCTCGTAAGATCATCTCTAATAGAGACTCATTGTTCACTTCTTCATTTTGGAAAGAGTTGCACGAAGCTTTGGGCACTAGGCTCAATTTTAGTACAGTGTACCATCCTCAGACCGATGGTTAGACTAAGTGAGTGAACCAAGTTTTGGAGGACATGCTATGTATGTACGTGATGGACCATCAAGTCAAGTGGGAGGAATACCTTTATCTTGTTGAGTTTTCCTATAACAATGGGCACCATTCCTCCATAGGTATGCCGCCTTATGAGGCCTTGTATGAAAGACAGTGAAGGATGCCCTTGAGTTGGGATAGGATCGAGGATCAGGTATCTATTGGTCCCCAATTAGTCAAGGAGATGGAGTAGCAGGTGACCATGATTAGATAGTGCCTGAGAGAGGCACAGGATAGGCAGAAAAAGTATGCTGATGCAAAGAGGATAGATCGAGAGTATCAGGTTGATGATAGACTATTCTTGAGGGTTTGATCGAATAAGAGTCTAATTCATTTCAAAAAGGCCTCTATGTTGGCACCCCAATTTTTTGGATCATTCGAGATCTTAGAGAGGATAGGACCTATTGTATACTGTTTAGCCTTTCCACCTAGCCTATCATGCATCCATGATGCATTTCACATTTTAGTACTTAGAGGATACATTTATGATGAGTCTCATATTATAGATTGGGATGCTTTGTAGGTGGAGTCAGATGGACAGCTAGCACTAGAGCTTATCTGTATTATTGCCCGATGGACCCTAGCACTTCGAGGCCAAGAGCTGGACCAGGTTAGGGTCTAGTGGGATTGTTACGATGAGGTCATAGCTTCATGGGAGGATGCAACATAGTTGCAATCTCAGTACCCTTATCTTTTTTATGAACTCCAGGAGGAAGTTCATGCCCATTGGGGGATGATGTGAGGCGTCACCTCGACCCATCGTAGCATAATGATACATTATTATTATTTTAATACTCACAACTTGAGATGTCGAGACATTATCTGATGCTTTGAACATATTATATTATTTCATGTTGTGTGATGTTTACTTTCAAGTATTTAATGTTTATCAATTAATGTTTTATGAATATGTATGTTGATGGAATCAGTAAATGCAAGATTAATACATTGATTATGGAATTTTAATGATTAAGGATATGAGTAGGATGAAAGAAACCCAAATTGATTTTAAGATGTATGTGAACCCCTGATACGTATATACATATGTGCATGTGATTTTATGGAACTACTGATGTGTGCAATGAGTGTGCAAGATATTTTAGCCGAGAAACTCGACAGAGGAACAGAACTGATCCCTATGTGCTATCTATGGAAACATTGTTGTTCGTAACTAAATTATTTTGTGAGATGTATGAATGTATCTTTCCATGATTAGAAAATGTTAATGTTTGTAACTGTATTCTTATAGTGTCACTTGAAACTCATGAATTGCATATGCATTCCAACAAGCTAGTTAGGGTTATCTATGTAACCTTTGGACCTAAGTTGGATTCAGTTAGTGTTTTATTTTCTAATTTGTTCTTAATTGAGTTTAGTCACCCCTAATCCAGATTAGTGCTTAATCTACTTTTTTAGAGTTGTTAGATGGTCCTAAATTTTTTTTAGCTTTTTTTTGGTTCCAAATCAATTCCTAAGGCCTTAAAACATGAAATCTTTATACCCAAGGCCTATGGGTATGGGTTGGGGGTATTTTCCACCCCCTAAGCCCCTTTTATTGACTTTTGAGGTCACTCAAAAAGTCTATTTTTGCCTTTGTGCGAAAATTGAAAGTGGTTACCATGAGTTGCATGACCTCAACTCCATTTAGTGGTTAACCTTAAGATTGGTTGAGTTAGAAACTTCTAGATTTGTAGGTGAGTGGGGGAAGTTATTACCCTTTTTGGGTGGTTGAATTTGGATCTTATTTAGAGGCCCTTCTTGGAGTAGTTTCAATTGTTACCCAATCTCTACTTTTAGAGAGGAGTCTTGGAAGATTGAAGGCAAGGAAGGAAAAGCTCTTCTCAATTTGTTCATTTGCCATTACCTCTTTGTGAAGGTAGGAGTTCTTCATCTCCCTTGTACACATTTTTCATGCTTGATTCATGCTTATGCTATTGTGTTGTTATTTGGATGCTTGTATGTATGTTGGGTATGTTGGAAATGATTGAAACCATGTTTTTGAATGCTTTTCTTTCTTGTTCTTGTTTGAATTTTTGAAGTTTTCTTGTATGGGTGTTTTGGCATTACTCACCCTTGGATAGGGCAAAAGTGGCCAATTTCAGGAAAGGTCATTTTTTAGTTGGACTCCAACAAGTGTAGAGTCTCTTCTCAGGACAAGAAGACGGAGAGAGGGTAGGGTGTTATGGGCCCCTTCCTGTCAGCACAAACCTTGTATGAGTTTTGGCATGTTAAAATAGAAGAACGGAAGTTCTAGAATTATAGCCCCGATTGGGCATCTATTTTTGGTGTTGTGTCTAAAATCTCTTTTTGGAAAAATCCACCTTTCCCTAGTTTTGATTCATTGTGAATCATGTTGTGGAAACCTAGTATGAATATGCATGTTTGATTTTGTCTCTTGGTCATGCTTGTTCGACACCTGATCAGATTCTGTTCTCTCCACGATCTTAGCAATGTATTGCAAAAAAATGATATGGATCCCTTGATAAGGGTCATTAAGGAAATTCAATTAAATTGTTGTAATTTTAGGATTGGAATCCTATGTAATTTGTATTTCAAAACTTTGTTGTAATGGCAACAATGTTGAGTTTTCTTCCTGGTTCTTTCTCGGCTATTCCTTTGAATCAGGTTTGCCAATAAAATGGTGATTGAGTATTATTGCTTCTCATGAGATTTTTGGTATCTTTTGGTTATATGGATGCACATCAAAAATAAGATGAAATGATGATGGTTCAATTAACCAAAATTTCAAGTTTTCTTATATGTTGAAAATGAAAATTATGTTATGAATCAAGGTTTAGTTTTGTGATTATTGTAAACAAAAAAAAATCAATCTTGAAATGTTTTTTTTTTTTCTTTTAAGTTATTCAATTCTTGACTTAACTAGGTGTTAGCAAAATTCAATAACAAAAAATATATATATGCATTTGCCCTTCTTTGATTAATGGGTAAAATTGGTAGTCATAATTAGACACACAAAAAAATGTATCTTTATGCTTTTGTCCTTTTAAATTTTCAACACTTTGAAAAAATTGACTAAAAAAAATTTACATTCCTAGAGTAAAAGCCTTTTGGATTTTGTATGGGCTTGAGATTTAATGTTATATTGCAATAGAGAATATTCCTAAAGATATTCTTAAATTTAAAATTAGACATTAAAAAGCAATATATACATATAATAACATGAAAATGTATAAACTAATAACTATCTAATTTAATGTCCAAAAATATCCCAATAGCAATCCTAACTACTTATCTTTCTACCATAACTCTACCACCCCACTTGCTTAATTGCATTCACACTAGGCATAGCAGTGAGGAAGAAAAACACAAATATTGTTGATGATGTCACCCACTTGTCCCATCACCTTGGGTGCAATATGCAAGTGGAAGGGAAAAAGCTTAAAAGTTTTTTTGTTATATAGTTGATCTTGCTTAGCACTCCATTCACTTTTAACCTTAAACATCAACTCCAAAATTTTTGCATTAACTATTTTCTTCTTTGATGCCAGCTCCTGTTATGGGGCTTGAAAAAGTTGATAGCAAAGTCAATATCATCTGACATAGGGTGACATCACCCTAGTACCCCCTCCATGGTAATTCGCAACTTTATGTCATTCCTGGATTAATTTAATTGTGAATGATGGTGTTTAAAACTTCATTCTTAAAAGGCCTCCTTCCACCTTTCTTCCTTGGCACCACATCACTTGGAAAGGCTGTCAATGCTTAGTACACTTGGTCAGTGCGCCTCCTTTTTGATATAGCACTTGGGAAGTGCATGGGGTTGTAGGGTATAGTATAGGGGAGAGGTTAATGGTAGTTTTGGTTTGGGTTTGAGGTTTATTTAATGTGAGTGGTATTCATTAAGTTTAGTTTAGTAAGGTTTGAGTTAGATTTATTTTAGATTAGTATTAGTGCTAGAATAGGAATAAGGTTAATATAGTTATAAATCATAATTAGTTTTTTTGTAAATTTAGTTAGTCATATTAGATAATTAAAATGTATTTAATTTAGTGTAAGTTAGTTAGTTTAATATGTTTTAAAATATTTTTTCAATTATAATAATTTTGTTTTAAGTTATAGTTAGTGCAATGTTATATTAAATTTTAAGTTCTTTTCTATTTTCTCTAAAGTATTTAGATTAGTTTAGGTTAGTTAAGTTAATTTAGTTAGTGTTCTAAATATATATTTAAATGTAATTTTGTTTAGGTTTGTAAACGTTTTCTTTTAAATTAAAGTTAGTTTTAATCACGAATTGGTTAGTAATTGTTGAGATTGGATTATAATTAAAGAAATTTAAATTAAGTGTAATTATGTAGTAACGTAACTAATGTCAATATCATGTTAATAACGAAAGTTCAAATTTAATGATCAAATTGAATCCTCATGATTACAAACTTAAGAGTAATGTAGTGAATCTAATTCTTGAAATTTCATATTCAACTCTTCAACCTTAGTGTACCTCTTTATTATTAACATTTTAAAAAAAAAATTGTGTGTTTTTTCCCTCATAGTTTGGGCATGACAGATGTGATGATAAGAAGTAGAATCAATAAAGAACTATTAACATGAACAATTTCCACAATCAATCATAGTAGAGAGATGCATATTCTAGACTTGATTATGTACCATATTTTTGCATTGACATTATCTTGATGATAGATCATGGAGTGTAATTCAAAATGTCAATGCAGAAATATGGCACACAATAAAATCCATAATATGCATCTCTCTACAATGAAGAACTATGTTTGATATCTCAAGTTGAACCAAAGAGTGCAAATGAAGCATGTAAAGATGTGTGAGGCCTCGCCCCGGACCCATCGTAGCATAGTGATATATTACTCTTATTTTGTTATCCGTGACTCGAGATGTCAAGACATTATCTGATGCTTAGAACATATTTTATTATTTCATGTTGTGTGATGTTATTTTTTTCAGATATACTTGATGATTGTCATTTAATGTTCATGTATATGTATGTTGACGAAATTAGTAGATGTAGGATTGAGATGTGATTTAAGATATTTCAAATGGTTAAGAATTATATAGGATGAAGAAACTCTTATTTGATGAATGTTTTAATTTATGAAAATTTTTGATACATATACATTTATATACATGTGATTTTCAGGACTACTGATGTGTTCAATGAGTGTGCAGATATTTAGCCGAGAAACCCTACGGAGGAACAAAACTGATCTCCATGTGCTAAAATTTGGAAACCCTATTGTTCATAATTATGTTCTTTCAGTGTCGCTTGACACTCGTAAAATATTATGTGCTTCGGTATGCTGGTTAGGTTTAATTGTTTAAACTTTGGTTTCAAGTTAGTGTCAATTTTCTATTAGATTCTTAATGAGGGTTAGTCATCCCTGATTCGATTTAGGGCTAGATTGCAAGTTAGAGTTGTTAGATAGACCTATTTTATCTCTAGATTTTTATTTGAATCTAACCTCTTCCCTAAGGCTTTAAAACATGTTTTTATTCTAACCTAAGGGTATGGGTATGGGTTAGGGGTCTTTTCCAACCCCTAAGACCCTAGCTTTGACTTTTGAGGGCACTCAAAAAGTCCCTTTTTGCCTTTGTGCGAAAATTGCAAGTGGTTGTCATGAGTTGTTTTACCCCACCTCCTTTTAGGGTTTAACCAAGGTGTAGGTTGAGTTAGGAGTTTCTAGTATGGCTAGTGGGTGGAAATAGTTATTGCTCCTTTTGGGTGGTTGAGTTGGAGGCTTATTTAGAGGCCTTCCTTGGTCTAGTGGTTTGGTTACCCAATCTCTACATTTAGAGAAGATTTCTTGAAGCTTGAAGGAAGGATGGATACTCTACTCAAATTTGTTCATTGCCATTACCTCTTTGAGAAGGTAGGAAACTCCCATCTCCCTTATTCAGTTTTTATGTTTTGTTTCATGTTCTTGTTACCTTGTTGTTATTTTACTGTTGTATGGTTGTGGGTATGTTGGGAAGTTTTGTAAACCATGTCTTTTTGGTTGTTTTCCTTTCTTGTTTATGTTTGAAATTTTGAGTTTTCCTTGCATGGGTGTTTTGGTATTACTCACCCTAGGAGAGGGCAGAAGTGACCAATTTTGGGAGAGGTCTGTTTAGTTGGACTCCAACCTGTGTAGAGTCTCTTCTCAGGATGAGAAGAGGGATAAAGGGTAGGGTGTTATGGGCCCCTACCTGTCAGCACAAACCTGGTATGAGTATGGCAAGTTTAAATGGAAGAACGAAAGTTCTTGGTTATTGGCCCCGATTGGGCTTCTGAATTGGTGTTGTGCTTGACTTCTCCAGTTGGAAGAATCCACCTCTCCCTAGTCTTGATTCATTGTGAATCTTAATGTGTAAACCATGTGTGATTATGCATGCTTGATGTTCTTTGATTTAGCTTGGTTGTCACCCGATCAGTTATTGTTTTCCTCCATGGTTCTTGAAATGAGATTCAGAAAATATAACAAACTCCTTGATTTGGATCAGGAAGAAAATTTCATAAAGTTGTTGAAATTTGGGGATTGAGATCCTACTATAAATTTGTATTTTAAACCTTATTGCATATGGCAATGAAGCCGGGTTTTCTTCCTGATTCTTTCCCGGCTGAGCCTTGAATCAGGTTGATAATAAGATAAGTGATTGAGTAAATTTACTTCTCTTAAAATTTTCGTATTCTATGTTGTCATATGAATGTGTATCATAGATAGGATGCAACAATGATGTTCAAATTATGTATGAATAAATTTGTGATGTATGGTGATGCCTCTATTCATATGGACAGTAGTGAGAAATATTACTAATCCATATAAATGTATGATGCCTTTATCAAGTGTGAAATGATTTAGTTCATGGTTGATTGTGTTGAAAATAAATTTGCAAGAACATGTGGGAAGAATTATGTCAAGATATCCAAGCTACAATTGAAAACATGATAGAGAAATAACTTTGTGTAACTTTGTGTATTTTGATACTCCTTTCAAAAGGAATGGAGCATTATCATTTTGATCTCTCTTATTGTCTCAAATGCCTTATGACTAGTTTAGTCATTATGTTGATCCATTAGTTTTATTAGATAGTTAAATGGAAACGTAGATGGTTATTTCATGTAATGTGGTTTCATTGAAATGCATGGCCATTTGAGGATTCATGGAAATAACGAATTAGAAATTCATAAGAAAATGCATACACCTATTGTGGTAATATAATTGCAAAGGAAAAATATACATTGAGTTTCAAGAGAGAGTAGGCAAATTATCAAATAATCCACCTACAGGATGCTGGAGTTTGTATGAGAGAATGTGAAAATCTTTGGCTTGCAACAGAGAATATTCTAAGAATCTATTAGTGTTTAAAAAAATTAGAAGTAAAACCATATATATATATATATATATTAAGGATATCTAATACAATGCTTAAGTTAATTAACCTTTATAACTTTAATATTCTTAATACCCTTTCTTACCATAAAAACTTTATGTCATTAATGCCCAACTTTTCCTCCTTGGGCGTCAGCCTTAGAAATGTATATTTTAAAAAGGGTTTCTTTGAAAAAGAGTGGATTGCAAGTATTGGGTCATCATATGGGATGATGTCATTCTGACCTTGTCCCATCCCTCCTCCTCATCTTTTGGTAATGGACGCAGGTGTTTGGGGAAAGCATTTAATTTCATTTGGTAGTGCTAGCAAGCAAACCCTTGTTTATGTCCCACCTCGAGCCTTGAGTTGCGTTGACCTCCCACTTGGGCCAGACTCAAGCCTGGGATAGTACGTGCCGAGTCAGACTTGGGCAGCGCGCGGCCTGGAGATGTGAGGGCCCGTGGGGTGAGGCAGGCCTAGGAGTAGGGTGGGCTTAGGGGGGGTTGGTAGAATTAGTAGGTGTGTGTGGGGGGGGGGGGGGGCTTAGAATAGGTAGTTCTCATTTAAGTTTTATTTTAGTGTGTAAATAGTATGTGTAGTTAGTTTAGTAATTTTGTTAAGTTGTGTTTTATTTAAATGCTATTAGATATGTTAGAGTGTTAAGAGTTATAGTTTAGTTGTAGTTAGATTAGGAGATAGTGTTAGGTTAGTCTTAAACTTTAAGTTTAGTCTTAGATTAGTTAGTTATTTAAGTTTTTTAATCTTAGTTTCTTTATTATATTATTACTTTATCTATATATATACCTAGTTAGTTTAAAATGAATTTAAAATTGTTAAAGAATAATTAGTTAAATAAATAAAGGTTAAGGTTATCTTATTTTTGATTAAGGACGTTGGTTGTAATTGTTAATATTTCTTTTGTACTCAGTTATGCTTAAATACTAATTAGCTAGTTTTAATGTAAATGTAATCCAATTGTTTAACCATTAAGTAGATTAAAATTATTGATTAATTGGTAATTTAAATAAGTTTTAATGAAGGTTTGATTGATTGATATTGCGAGTAATTTGAAATCCTGAATTCATGTACTTTGTTATGTAAGTAAATTTGATTGCATATCATGGTAAATTAATGTAAATGTTAAAACCAATAGAAAATGTTGGATTGTTTCCTTTATCCCTTGGTCAAAGTTAAGTGTAACTTACATCTCTAATATCTTTTGATAGGTTTAATTCTAAAAAGGGCATAACTTAAGATTGATACCAATCTAGTAACAAAAATTTCAAAACCTTAACAATATAATTGCCCTCATGTTTATAACCTTAAGACGTAAAGTAAAGAACCTGTGCTAAAACTATTATCAATCATTTCAAACCTAGGGCATGTTTAATTGTTAATTCAAAAAAATTGTGTGTGTGTTTTTGCCTTCAAGTTTTGGGCATGACAAGATGACTATTGGAAGTAAGCTATGAAAGAAGAATTGGATCAAATAGTAAAGAATGAGACATGGGAATTGGTCCCTAGACCAACAAACAAGAATGTGATAGGAACTAAATGGATATTTAGAAACAAAATGAATGAACAAGGTAAAGTTGTAAGGAACAAGCAAAGATTGGTATGCAAAGGGTACTCACGGCAAGAAGGATAAACTATGATGAAACATATGCTCCTGTGACAAGAATAGAAGTAGTAAGGTTATTCTTAGTATATGCAACATATGAGAAATTCAAAGTATATCAGATGGATGTCAAGTCAACATTTCTAAATGGAGAACTTGAAGAAGAGGTATACATAGAACAACCTAAAGGTTGTCCTTTAATAGATGACAATAACATAGTATGTAGATTGAAGAAAGTATTATATGGCTTGAAGTAAGCACCAAGAACCTAGTATGCAAGGTTGGACAAGCATTTGATAAAGCTTGGATATAGCAAAGGTATGGCAGATTGTAATCTATATTAGAAAGAAATTGATGATAGATTGATGATCTTGGTAATATTTGTTGATGACATCATATTTGGAGGAAATGATGATGAAAGTGACAAGTTTGTAGAAGAAATAGAGAAGGAATTTGAAATGAGTCTGATAGGAGAAATGAAATATTTTCTAGGACTACAACGCTTGTAGGACAAAGATGGAATCTTTATTTCTCAGTCTGAGTAGTTGAAAGATTTACTGAAAAGGTTTGGTTTGGAAACATGTAAACCCTATGGAATACCTATGGTAACTAGACACAAAGGATGAGACACCTATTATTGAGTAGAAAAAGTATAGATCTATGATCAAAGGATTGCAATATCTGACCCACACAAGGCTGAATATAGAAAATGTAGTTGTAATTATTGCAAATTTCAAGCTGACCCCGAAGAAGCACATTATGTAGCAGTCAAAAGGATATTTAGATATCTAAAAGGAATACTAGAGTTTGGATTCTGGTATGATAGATCTAATGATTTCATGTTATATGCTTATACAGATGTTGATTTGGCAGGTAGTATGGATAACAAAAAGAGCACCAGTGGTGGTGTTGGAAATATAGATGAAGTAACTAAGAGGGGAGGGGTGAAGTAGTTACTATAAAACAAATTCCAAAAATCTCTTAGATGTCTATAATCTTTACTTACTGCTATACTCGGTAAATAGTGTAGGAATACTATAACTTGGTAGGTTAACTAATTACTGATCATCTAGCATTCATAGTTATTAATATGCATGCAAAGATTAAATAAATGATCACAAGAGACACCAGATTTAATGTGGAAACCCAATATGGGAAAACCCACCAAGTAACTAGTCACCACTTTTCACTCTTCTGAAGTGAGCCCTGTTAAGAGCCAACCCTATTAAAGGTTACAATGCACACTGTTAGGTGTGACCTTGTTAGAGGATTTAATCACCATGTTAGGAGTGGCCTAGTTAGAGGTCTTTAGAATAATTCAACTAAGTTGTCACCTTGTTAGAGGATTTACAAAATGGCTATTAAACCAACTCTGTAAAGAGATTTTGGATTCACTGTTACAATGATTAGAAAGCAACAATGAGGTGACCTGGATGACATGCAACTTATTTTTTTCTGATTACAGATCTTTGTTTGGCTTTAGTGGATCCTTACTAATCGAATACAACTTTGCAACTCCAACAGGATATCTAATCCTTCATCAGAATTTTCTCAATATTCGCTTATTCTATCCTCATCCATATACTCACACACACTAATTCACAACTTGAACATCTAACTATATACCTTTTAGATTATCAAGTCAGCTCAAATATAAGTTACAACAACTAAAAAAAACATTACATCAGTTGGCTATATGAAATAATTAAACTTAATATCAAAATAATAAAATCCTTTGATGGTTGACCCAGCTCGGTAACCACTACTTCAGAATGGTTTTCTAGTGTTAACCAATTGAGGCTCGGTAAACACTACAAACTTTGCAAAAATCCTTTGGAGACCGAGTGAACTTGATTAGTATTGACCTTCCTTTGCTGACCTTGTGAGCTTGGTAGAAGTTAACTCTCTGCCACATTTCCTTTGATAACCGAGTGAGCTCGATAGACATTAACTTTTCTTTGTTAACCTTGGGAGCTCGGTTAACACTAAATTTTTGCTACAAAATCCTTTGATGCCTGAGTGAGCTTGGTAAACATTAACTTTTTGCTACAAAATCCTTTGATGCCCGAGTGAGCTCAGTAAACATTAACTTTTTGCTACAAAATCTTTTGATGCCCGAGTGAGCTTGGTAAGAGCTGACTTTACTAAGTAGTGTTCAGGAACGTTCGACAGACACTGTAAATTGCTTTGTTGATCATTTGAGCTCGGTAGACTCTGTCTAATGACTGATATGACATTTTTGTAACATCAAAGACAATACACAATTAACAATTGTATCCAACAATCTCCCTCTTTGGCATTGATGGCAACACAACATGTCATAGCAGAATGAAATTTGAAAAATAAGTCTAACAAGTATTTTCCTGTCAAAACAACTTTCTCTATTAGATAGAAAACCCTCCCTCTTTCAGTAATCTCCCTCTGTGAAGGAATTACATAGCAAACTTCTTCCTCTCAAACAAATTTCAGAAAGATATGATAGTAAAACTCTCCCTCTTTGACAACACATGCCAAAGAAAACATAACTCAAATAAATTTTAATATACCTTTAGTACTGATTTATATGCAATATTTTATGATTATGTTGCGTCAACTAATAGATTTTTTGATATGCATTAATGCATCACTAAAACTTAATTTTAGTGAACTTCAGATAGGGGAGTGACCCCTAACTTACCTCTTAGATACAATAATGCATCCTTAGATAATGGTTTTGTGAATATATCAGCAATTTGTTCCTTTGTATGGACATATTCCATTCTGATCTCCTTATCTTGCACCAATTCTCTGACAAAGTGATATTTTATTACAATGTGCTTGGTTTTGGAATGCATTACTGGATTCTTGGATATGTTGATTGCACTTGTATTATCACATAACATAACAACTGGTTCTTTGATCTCCACCTTCATGCCTTCCAACAACTGTTTAAACCAAACAATATTAGAATAGTTTATTGCTGCAGCAACATACTCTACCTCTGCTATAGATTGAGATGTACAATTCTGCTTTTTGCTTGTCCAAGAAACCAACCTCTTTCCAAGAAAGAATGCTCCTCCACTTGTACTTTTTCTATCATCAAGGTTTCCTACCCAATCAGCATTAGTAAACACTTTCAAATCTAGATTACCTCCAAATTTGTACCATAAACCATAATTTTCAGTTCCTTTCAAATATCTCATTATTCTTTTGATTGCCATCATGTGATTTTCTCTTGGTTTTGCTAAAAATCTTGCTACAATACCAACTACAAGGGAAATATCTAGCCTAGTATGAACTACATATTACAACTTTCTAATCATAGATCTATATAATGTTTGATCTACTTCTTTTGATTCATCTTCCTTGGTAAATTTTAATCCAGTACACATAGGAGTCCCAACTGGTTTAGAATCTTCCATACCAAATTTTTTTAATATCTCCTTGATGTATTTTGATTGAGTGATGTAGATACCATTATTATTCTGCTGAATTTGAAGACCAACAAAGAATTTGATTTTACCAAACATAGACATTTCAAATTCCTTGTTCATTTGCTCTGAAAATTCTTTGCAAAGATCATCATTCCCTGTGAAAACAGTATCATCTACAGATATTTCTACCAAAACAATCTTATTATCTGGTCCTTCCTTTATATACAAGCTACTGTTATCATTAGTTCTTTGAAAACCAATCTGAATAAGATAGTTATACAATCTTTCATACCATGCTCTAGGGGACCATGGTCTTCTTATCTAGATCAACAAAACCTTCAAGTTGTTCAATGTAAACCTCTTCATCCAGTATACCATTGAGGAATGCTGACTTGACATCCATCTGATAAACTTTGAATCCTTTGTGAGTAGCATATGCTAGTAAGGTTTGGACTCCTTCCAATCTTGCAATAGGAGCAAAAGTTTCTCCATAGTCTATTCCTTCTTCTTGAGCATATCCTTTGCATACTAGTCTAGCTTTGTTTCTTGATACCTTATCATCTTCATTCAAGTTTTTTATGAATACCCACTTAGTTCCAATCACATTTTTATCTTTAGTTTTGGGTACAAGAGTCCATGTCTTGTTTTTCTCTATATGTTCTATCTCTTCATTCATAGCCTCAATCCAACTATCATTTTTTAATGCATTATTGATATTTCTAGGTTCAAAATCAGCAAGTAAACAAGTACCTTTCAACTTACTTATTGTCATGGTTCCTTCAAATTTGTCTCAAATGATCTGATCTGTTGAAGCATGTCTCCTGACATATTTTGCTAATACAGGTTCCTTGCTTGTTAAAAGAATTTTATTGTTATCCTCTTGTATTTAAACTTCAAGTTCTGGCTATTCTGGCTTGGTAGATATTGGCTTAGGTCTTTTAGATTTGGTAGACACTTGCTCAATAGCATCTGAATGTAACTCAGGTTGCTGTAGCTCGGTTTGAACTTCTTGTAACTCGATTACTAATGACTCGGGAGTAGAAGATTCCTGATTAACTGGTACTATATCAGGTTCAGTGAAAACAAACCTTCTATAATCTTCTGGTTCCCTTTTGCTTTCTTCTTTAGTCGTTTCTACAAACTCATCAACTTTCACATGTGCACTTTCTATGACTTTGTAAGTAGACAAGTTCAAACATCTATATGCTTTACTTTTTCAAGAGTATCCCAAAAATATTCCTTCATCACCTTTTACATCAAATTTTCCTTTTCTAGATTCTTTCAAAATGTAACATTTACTTCCAAATACTTTTACATAACTTACATTAGGTTTATAGCCATACCATTGCTCATAGGGAGTTTTGAATGAGTCCTTTTTAAGTTGTACTCAGTTCAAGGTATGAACTGTAGTGTTGATGGCTTCCTTCTAGTATTTGATAGCAATGTTCTTTTCAATCATTAAGGTTCTTGCAAAATCCATATAGATTTGTTCCTCCTTTCAGCTATTCCATTTTGTTTAGGAGTTCCAGGGGCTAATACTTGTATTTTGATTTCTCTTTCAATGCAAAAGTTATTGAACTCATGTGAAATGAATTCTCCTCCTCTATTTGACCTCAAGCATTTCAGTATTTTTCTTGTTTCCTTTTCTACTCTGGCCAAATACCATTTGAATTTCTCAAATGCTTCTGATTTGTTCCTTACATACACGAAAGTCATCATTCTTGAGTAATCATCAACAAAAAGAATGAAGAACTTTTCTCTAGTATAGCTTTCAATTCCAATGGGTCCACATAGATCAATATGCACAATTTCTAATATATCTTTAGACTAATAGTTTTTACTTTTAAAACTAGTCTTACCCATTTTACCAATCTGACAATTCTTGCATAGACTGACCTTAGATTTTTTTATGTTAGGAATGCCTCTTACTTTCTTGAATTTGCTTATCTTCACCAAGTTATCAAAATTTACATGACACAACCTTTTATGCCATAACCAACTTTCTTCAACTTGAGCAATAAAACATGAACATTCACCAAGTTCAAGACAAAATAAGTTACCTTTTGTTTGAGTGCCTGATCCAATCAGTTTTCCTTTTCCATCCAGCAGTCTTGCTTTTCCATGCATGAATTCTACTTTGAATCCATTATTGAGTAGTTGTGCTACACTCAACAGATTATGCTTTAATCCTTCTACCTAATAGGCATTATCACATATAAGTTCTTTGGTCAAAGAGATTCTTCCTCTTCCTTTTATACAACAACATTCATTGTTACCAAATCTTACACTACCACCATCATAGTCTTCAAAGTACTCAAACTTAGTTTTATCACCAGTCATGTGCTGAGAACAACCACTATCTATGATCCATGTATCATTTTTTCTCATATGAGAAATGAGTGTCATTTCCTCATCATTATCAGACTCATCTTTCACAGCAATGTAGACAATTTCATCTTCTTCTTCATCATTAGAATCTTTAGCCATAAAACATGTTTTCTTACCTTTATCCTTGAATGATTTGAAGTCTTTCTTGCCATTTCTACTTGTTTGGGCACCTGGCAGCAATATGACCAACTTCTTCACATGAAAAGAAGATTAGAGGAACTTTACCTTTATATTTTCCTCTGCCTCTAGAATATTTCTTTGCTAGTAGAGCTTCAATCACCTCAAGATCACTGTTTAAACTTTGGTCTGATTCATCTTCATTTTCTGACTGAGATTCTTTTTTATTTTTACTTTTCTCCTTGATTAAAAGCTTGGCTTCAAATTTTGATTCAATGTCTTTGGAAGTTGGAACATAGTTGTCAAAGTTGTCTAGTTCAAATGCAGTTAATCTTCCAACTATGGCCTCTAGATTTATCTTGTGATTTGCTTCACATCTTCTTTCTTGAATTGCAGAAACTCTGATTGCATAAATGGAAAGTAGAGTTCTAAGAACTTTACTTATAACTATCTCCTCCTTGATATCTCCTCCAGATGCTTTGATTGCACTGACACATGTTTTGACTCTTTCAACATTATTTTGCAATTTTTTCATCCTCTCTCATCCCCATCTGATCAAATTTTCCTCTTAGACTTTCTACTTTGGCTCTTCTTACATTATCATCTCCTCCATAGATTTCTTTCAGCTTTTCCCACATTTCAAAGGAAAATTTGCAGTCCTTGATGTCATCAAATTCTTCATAACTTAGAGAAAATGTTATATCTATCATCATGATGTTGTGGGTCTTCTTTTCAGCAATATCATTGACAGATAGTGTACCGATTGGTTCTGCATATTTTTCATCAAGGTATTTTAGTCCTGTATCTCCAATAGAAGCTGGATAAAGTTTCCTAAACCCTTGCCATGCTGAGAAGTTGTCCCTGTTAAGTCTTGGAATTTCCCTCTTATAAGACATCCTAATCTTTGGCTTAGATCCTTGAAATCTTGTCTTGCAAGCACAAAAAGCTCTGATACCAATTGTTGGAAATATAGATGAAGTAACTAAGAGGGGAGGGGTGAATCAGTTACTATAAAACAAATTTCAAAAATCCCTTAGATTTCTATAATCTTTACTTACTGTTGATACTCAGTAAATAGTGCAGGAATACTGTAACTCGGTAGGTTAACTAATTACTGATCATCTAGCATCCATAGTTATTAATATGCATGCAAAGGTTAAATAAATGAACACAAGAGACACCATATTTAACGTGGAAACCCAATATAGAAAAAACCATCAAGTAACTAGTCACCAATTTTCACTCTTCTGAAGTAAGCCCTATTAGGAGCCAACCCTATTAAAGGTTACAATGCACACTATTAGGTGTGACATTGTTAGAGGATTTAATCACCCTGTTAGGAGTGGTCTGGTTAGAGGTCTTTAGAACAATTCAACTGAATTGTCACCTTATTAGAGGATTTACAAAATGGCTATTAAACCAACTCTATAAAGAGATTTTGGATTCACTGTTACAATGATTAGAAAGCAACAATGAGGTGACCTAGATGATATGCAACTTATCTTTTGTTGATTATAGATCTCTATTTTTCTTTAGTGGATCCTTACTGATCGAATAAAACTTTGCAGCTCCAGTAGGATATCTAATCCTTCATCAAAATTTTCTCAATATTCGCTTATTCTATCCTCATCCATATACTCACACACACTAATTCACAACTTGAACATCTAACTATATACCTTTTAGATTACTGAGTCAGCTCAAATATAAGTTACAACAACTAAAAAAATCATTACATCAATTGATTGTATGAAACATTTAAACTTAATATCAAAACAATAAAATCCTTTTATGGATGACCTAGCTTAGTAACCATTGCTTTAGAATGGTTTTATAGTGTTAACCAAGTGAGGCTCGGTAAACACTTCAAACCTTGCAAAAATCTTTTGGAGACCGAGTGAACTCGGTTAGCACTGACCTTCCTTTGCTGACCTTGTGAGCTCGGTAGAAGCTAACTCTCTACCACATTTCCTTTGATAACCGAGTGAGCTTGGTAGACATTAACTTTTCTTTGTTAACCTTGGGAGCTCGGTTAAAACTAACTTTTTGCTACAAAATCCTTTGATGCCTGAGTGAGCTCGGTAAACATTAACTTTTTGCTACAAAATCCTTTGATGCCCGAGTGAGCTCGGTAAACATTAACTTTTTGCTACAAAATCCTTTGATGCTCGAGTGAGCTCAGTAAACATTAAGTTTTTGCTAAAAAATCATTTGATGCCCGAGTGAGCTCGGTAAGAGCTAACTTTACTAAGTAGTGTTCAAGAACATTTGATAGACACTGTAAATTGCTTTGCTAATTATTTGAGCTCAGTAGACTCTGTCTGATGACTAATATGACATTTGTGTAACATCAAAGACAATACACAATTAATAATTGTATCCAATAGGTGGAGCCTTCTTTCTTGGAAGAAGATTGGTCTCTTGGCTAATCAAGAAGGAGGAGTGTACATCACAAAGTATATCAAAAGCATAATATGTTGTAGTAGTAAATAATTGTAATCAAGTTGTTTGGATGAAACAAATGTTGAAGGATATAAGGATAGAATTTAGTGAACTTGTTGTCATACATTATGACAACATAAGCATAGTAAATGTGTCTAAGAATCTAGTGTTGCATTCTAAGACTAAGAACATTTCTATCAAGTATCACATGTTGAGAAAGAAAGTTGTAAAAAAATAAATTAGATTAGAGTATGTAAGCACCAAAGAGTATATTGTAGATATTTTCACTAAGCCTCTTCCCAAAGAGACTTTTGAGTATTTGTGAGGTGCACTATGGGTTATTCTCCTTCCTAAATCAGAGCATATGTTGATGCTGATCCTTCCTATATGGAGGAGTATCTGATGGATAGACTCATCTAGGACTCTTGTTAGGTATTGCTTTTAACAATTTCTTTGGACACTTGAGCAAGTCAAAGAGAGTTATTTTAGAGATAGGTGGTTGTTTAAATCTTTGACATTGATGTCAATGAGGGAGAGATTACAGCATGAAAAATAGTTAAAATATCTTGAGGAAGAATGATTGATGGAAAGGATTTGAAAAGAAAGATTAATAGTCTTTTGCAGTTGGTATTCTTGGAACTAGATGTTTTTCCCATATGATGCCATCATTTTCAAAGCGAGAGATTGTTGGAAGCATGAATGCTAATAATATTTCTATGGTATATTGTTGTACAAACATGATTTGATCATTATCATAATGATTTATTACATTCATGACTATGTTTGTTATTGATGTCAATATAGCAATTTTTTGTGGCATCTAATAGAAGAATAATGGAAAGATCAAGTTGATAATGATAGACAGTTGAGTAGTTTCACTAAGAAAGGTTAAAGGGAGATACTACTAAGTGTCTACTATATGTAGCTAACCTCAAAAGAAAAATATATTAAGTACAAAAGAAGTTATGCAAGTTTCAGTGAAGATTGTTCTAAGATAGAGCTTATAGAGGTATGTTTTGGTAAACTTGTTATATCTCTTAGCAAAGTTGTTATTCTAAAAAGCTAAAGTTAAATATGTGAAGAATACATTCTAGAGATAATGTGGCTAAGCTCACTCATCATAATTTTATATGTATAGAAGGTTATTCAAGTTATAAGGTGGAAGATTAATGATATCACTAAGTGTAATGTGTTCTTAATGTGGTCCTATAATAATTAATTGAGAAGGTGTAATAGCCAACTTAGGGAATATTTGTATAAAGGAAGGATATTTTCCTTTATCATATATGGATAGAAGAGAATGATTGGAAGAAACACAAAGAGTGGAATGAAAAGATAAGTAGAGCAGAGTGAAGGTGAAGGAAACTTTGTTGCAGAGGTTTTATTGTGTGATCCAAAGTTTGATACTTGGATCCAAAGTTCATGACCTAGTCTACAAGGTATGACAGTGATTGGTTCGATTAATAGGATAGAGGAAAGAAGTTAAAGTATAGTACATACAATTATTTTTCAAGGAATAGTTGATAGATTAGTTGGAAATTGAGTTTGGAGATCTTTCCCTAGAAGCTATTTGGACAGTGGTTCCTTATATCTTCTACAACTCCTAATAGGGTTGGTACAATTTCTAACAGGGTTGGAATCTTCTAACAAGGATTCAAAGTCTACAAATAGGGACACACATATACTAAATATTGTAATAGACTCCTAACAGGGTCCATCCTCTAACAAGAAATATTTATATTAGTACATCATCTTGTGGGCATCATTCCCACTGGGATTTTCCCATTGATCAAGGGTTTTCCCAGCTAACATATCTAGTGTAATTATGTGTGTGCATCTTTGTATTGTTGTTGTTTACAAGATGGATAAATGTTTTAATTATTTCCCTCGCCCCAATTATCTTGGTGGACTATTGTTTCTAATAGATTATTCACAAGATACATCAGAGACCCAAACATATGTCTGTTATAAAGAGGGATTAACTAGTTTGGATTCAACACTTTGTTCCTTTAGCTTGTGTAATTTAATTTCTTTTGGTTTTGACATCGGTCGACAGTCTCACATTCTAAATCTTTTTAATAATATGGAAAGTATACTTCTTTTGATGAAGGAAAATATTCTCAGACTTCTAACAAACTTCCAATCCAAGTAATGAAGAATCCCTAAGTCCTTTATGTCAAATTAAAAAGTCAATTCTTTCTTACACTGATTAATAAGATGGTATTCTCCTATAATCAAAATTTCATCAACATAGAGAATTTGAGTCATCATATCACTTTATCATCTAGTCTTAGATGTTACACCACATTTCTCTATCTAGTCTTAGCTTCAATCTCCACAATTTTCAATCTAGTTTCAAAATGCACAAAAAATATTTTGGTAGGAGATTTGGTGATAATATCAGCCACTTGTTCTTCAATGATAATGTTTCTTATCTAGAAACCAGCTCCATGGTCTACTTCCATGAATCACTATGATCAAAGTCATCAAAGATATTCTTGGAAGGTCTTCTAACAACTCCCTCTATTTTGATCACAACATTATTCATGGTAGTTATTTTTCATACACAAATTTACTTGTCTAATTTCATAGTAACATTAGTGAATGTAATAAGCTTTGGAATTATCCCGAGGCTTGGTAACACCAAACATTCATGATAATGTGGCTTGTATTTGAAGCTTCAAGTACATGCATGAAATTCTTGACCTTCTTGTCCATGGTTTCCTTTAATAGATTATAAAACTCCCTATAAATCTGATTTCCATCTTAAATTCAGCTTCATAACTTGAAGTATTAAGTTTTCTTTCCCTTGAATGCAATTTTTTATGCTTCTTGCTCCATCCTGGAGACATTTCAAAAATTTATAAAACTAAACTATCTCAAAGGGAAATGTTAATCATAGAAACATACAAGATTTTCATCTGAATTGTTAATGTATAGATTAGTTAAGATATTATTAATAAATCTTATATTAATATTTGTATTATTACATGAGATATTTAATATACTCATGTGTGTGTGTGTGCGCATGTGTGTGCACAGATATTCTAATATAGAAATATGAATAAAATCATTTACATCAATATATATTATGGGCGTCGAGTATCCATATATATTGTCAAGCAATGATTTGTTTATTAAAACCTGTTGTTAATAGTAGTCATGCCAATAGATGTGATTCAACTATGAGTCACAGCTATTGGTCGTGGCTCTTGAAACTTGATGCCAAGTATAAGATACAGATCGATCTCTGCCTTTGTAAATAACAGTGAACACATAATTAAATAAGTCTTCTAGTTATTATAGAGTAGAAGAATTCTTCTTATCATCCTCGAGTATGTTGATGTGCAGCGAATTTCTCTAATCATTTTTAGTCTAATTTATATCCTTGTCTTGAGAAATTATTATGTATTATATAAGTCTTTAGTCTGATACTTTAACATGGTATCAAAGAAGGTTTAAAAGAAATATCCTAATATTAGACTACAAATATCTAGGTTATAGAAGCAGCAAATATTATTAATAAAATGGTGAACGATATGAGGCTTGAAGATAGATTAGAAGGTGATTTAGATTTTGTAGGTTGGAAGCTACATCTGAAACTAATACTTAAAGAACATGGCTTAAATAAGTTTATTGAAAAATATAACCCATCACCTAAAGGAAATGATGAACTAGAAAAATGGGAGAGTGAAAAAAATAAATCTATGAGAATTAGTGTGGATGGTGTTAAAATTCATCTATTTCCTATAATCTCATAACTAGACACTACACATGAGATGTACAATGCTCTTGAAAATATGTTTGAGATAAATAATACTATTTGAATCATTACATTAAAGAAAAAAATCTCAAATATTAAAATGAATAAAGGAGAGAAAATTTTCTATTACTTCATGAGAATAACCGATCTTCAAAATCAACTCTCATCCATAGGACACATCTTTGACAGAAAGGAGCTAACAATAATGGCTCTTAAAAGACTTCCATCATCATGGGATACCTTTAAACAAGGGGTATGCTCTCGATCAAAACTACCTAAATTTGAGAGACTTAAAGCTAATTATATACAAGAAGAATGTATGCAAATTGCACAAGATCAAAATTTTTCCTCCTCAAAAGAAGATTTTCAAGCTCTCTCAACTCAAGTAAATAAGAAGAAAAGAAAATTCAAAGGAAAAAGGAAGCCACCTAACTTCTCCAAAATGCAATGCTATAGGTGTGATAAAATTGGACATCTAGATTCTAGATGTCTTGATAGAACTAAGTCTCAAGCCTCGTTTGCAACCACTCAAAACTATAATGGAAATTCTGAACACAGTGCTTTATATTCAACATTCTCTAGTGAAGCATCAACCAAATCAAGTACTTGGGTAATTGATAGTGGAGCCTCTTGACATATTATAGGTTTTAAAGATCAGTTAGACTCTCTAAAAGAGGACTATGTTGATGAAGTAACCATTGTAGATGATACAAGCTATCTTGCAATGGGAATAGGAACATGTACTATTCATTTAAAATTAGGGAAAAAAATTGAACTTACTAAGGTATTATATGTACCTAGTATAAAAAGAAACTTGCTTTCTATCTCTACTCTTGAAGATGAAGAACTCAGAATTACATTTATGGAAGGAAAGGTCTTAGCTTGGCCTAAGAATTCTAACATAAAAAATGCATTCAAAATTGGCTCTAGGCATGAATGTCTTTATCAAATTAACCCTCTCTCCCATTTAGCTCTAATTCATGATTCCTTCAAAGAAAATGAAATTTGGCACAAGAGACTAGTTCATTTTCATTTTTGAGGATTACCCTCTATAGGAAAAATGGTAACAGCTATACCTAAACTTAATCCATACCATGAAGGAACTTGTAAATGTTGTGCTCTAGGGAATAATATCAAAACTACATTCCAAAATAGTCAAACCAAATCCAAAGAAGTTCTAGAATTTATTCACTTAGACTTATGTGGTCATATGTCAGTTCCTTCTCTAGGAGGTTCTCTATACTATATCATATTTGTGGATGATTTCTCTAGGAAGAATTGGATCTATTTTCTTACAAGTAAAGAATTTGAAGAAATCCTAACAAAATTTAAAGAATTCAAAGCCCTTGTAGAAAACCTTTCTAGAAAGAAAATAAAAGTCTTAAGAATAGACAATGGTAAAGAGTACATTTCTAACATCTTTATAAATTATTGTAAAACTATTGGGATCAAGAGGGAGTGTTATGTTCCTTATAATCCTCAACGGAATGGAATAGCTAAAAGAAAGAATTGATCATTTTGCTAAAGAAATGCTTCATGATCAGAATCTTGAAACTTTTCTTTGGGTGAAGCTTCAAATACTGTTGTTTTTTGTCAAAATAGGTGTCCTCACTCTTATCTTGAATTCAAGACCCCTGAAGAGGTATTTACCAGGAAGAAGCCTGATCTTAAATACCTAAGAATTTTTTGTTGCCCTATCTATGTACATGTTCCTAAAGAGAAAAGAACCAAACTAGAGCCCTCAGGAAAGAAAGGAATCTTTGTAGGTTATAGTGAAACTTCCAAAGCTTATCACATCTATATCCCTAGACAAAGAAATATTGAAATAAGTTGAGATGTAATATTTGATTAAGAATTGGCCTACAAAAGATCTAAAGATGAAATTGAATCAAATTCAGAAGAAACTCTAGAATAACAAAACTCTAATAATGAGAGGGAGTCTCTAATGGAGGAAGATAAATCAATTGAACCCATGGACACTACTCACACCTCTGAGGAAAAGAAAAGATTACTATGGGCCAAAATGCTAATTGAAGAAAACTATTCCATTCACTCAGATTTCATTAGGGAAAGAAAATGTCCTAATATATACTCTAGTTATGTTGCATTAATGAGTGAAATATCCAAATTTGAAGCATCTGATGTCAAAGAAGCTATAAAAAATCAACATTAGAAAGATGCCATTATAGAAGAATATAATTCCATACTTAAAAATGATATTTGGGATATTGTTCCTAGACCCAAAAATAAATTAGTTGTCTCCTCAAAATGGCTATTTGAAATTAAGCATGCTGCAGATGGTAGTATTGAGAAGTACAAAGCAAGGTTTGTAGCAAGAGAATTTTCTCGAAAGGAAGGAATAGACTATGAGGAAATGTTTTCTCTAGTAGCCAGATATGTACTTCAGTCAGAATTGTTTTAGCCATTGTTGTATCCAAAAGATGGAAAAATCATCAAATGGATGTAAAGACTACATTCTTGAATGGTGTTATAGAAGAGAAAGTTTATATTGAACAACCAAAAGAATTTGAAGTACACAATAAACAATCTCATGTATGCAAATTAAAAAAAGGCTTTATGTGGATTGAAACAAGCTCCCCAAGCTTGGTATGAACAGATAGATCAACATCTAACTAAACTTGACTTCTGTAAAAATATTTCAGATCCAAATTTATATTACAAGGTAATGCAGGGGGATATGTTAATCATGGTTTTATATGTTGATGATCTTTTTATTATAGAGATCATCTAATTGAAAAATGTAAACAAGGTCTCATATCTAAATTTGAAATGAAAGATCTAGGCATACTACACTACTTCTTGGGACTAGAAGTATGGCAACATTCAAAAGGAATCTTCTTAAATCAAAGAAAGTATACTCTGGATCTACTCAACAAATTTGGCATGTTGAATAGCAAGGCAATGAAAACTCCTTTGGAAACAAACCTCCTAAAATTAATAGAAGCAACTAAATATTCTAAAAGTTTTTATCCTACTCTATATTGACAAGTAATTGGTTCATTAATGTATTTGGTAAATACAAGATCTGACATATTTCATGCTATAAATGTTCTCAATCAGTTCATATGAAAACCTAAACAAACTCATTTAGTAACAGCAAAACACATTCTTAGGTATCTCAATGGTACAATTGGATATGGCCTAAAATACACTAAAACTGAACTAAATCTAAGAGGATATATAGATTTTTATTGGGCGAGAAATTTAGAGAATAAAAAGAGCACTTCAAGATATTTTTTTTACCTTGGGTTCAACAATGATGTCTTGGTTTAGTCGGAAGCAGTCTTCAGTAGTACAGAGTTCCACAAAAGTTGAGTACATAGTTGTATCTATGGGAACAAGAGAAGCTATATGGTTGAGGAAACTTCTATTTGGACTATTTAGGAAGCCACTTCCACCTACTACTATTTATTGTGATAACCAGAGTTGCACCAAGCTATCTCTTAATCCTATGTTTCATAACAGATCAAAACACATCAATATACCCTACCATTATGTTTGAGACATGGTTAAGAAGGATGTAATCAAATTGGAATATATTAGTACAAAGGATCAAATTATAGACACTCTTACCAAACCACTTGCTAAGACAAAAGTGGAGTATTTTCATAAAGAACTTGGTATGGTTGTAAAATCTAAGGACATGTCTCAGAGAAATTGATTATTGTACAATTTTATATATATTATAAATAAAATCTATGATAATCATTAAGAGGTGACAACTTCAAGATGATTTCACTTGTATCAAGAGAAGTTGTTGTAAAGTGACATCCTTATAATAACTTGTAGCATGATTCATTCTTGAGAAAGTGTTTCATGTAAAGGCTTTATCTTATAAATCAAACACTAGGCAGTTGATAACATTAATTTTATTATCTACAAGTTGCTTGTATAGATATATTTTTGGTACATGGTGTATATCTTGCCCTGATATTTTGATAGGCCATTACCATAATGAGTACTTGGTGATCATCATTAATTTGATGTTTATGATAGGCCATTGCTCTAGAGAGCTTGGAATATCATGTGACTGATATTCTAATAGGCCAACTCTCATATTTTATGATGTCATATATAAGTTTATTATATTAATCAACACTTATATTTGACATTGTATAGAAGAAGTCTTCTGGTCAAAGACCTCTTATGTGTGTTTATCTTATTAATCTAAGTGTAGTGCCTGCCCCTAGGTCGCATTTTTTGTCAAACTCTTTTAGGGCTAGTTTTATGTTGATGATTATTAGTAACATTGTTTTGAGACTATCAGATATTGTGTTACAGATTCAGTTGATATATGATGAGATTACTTAGGCTCTACATTTCATGTACGCATGATGATTATTACATTACTTTCAATTATTGATGATGATTAGTTAGATTATTATTATCACCTGTGTTTTATAATGGATACTTATCCCATATGTGTATGGTGTGTGTGTTTGTTCTTATGTATGGCATTTTTGATGTGGTTAAGGAAGGGAGTCGTAGTCACCTACTAGTCGGGATCTACACAATGCACCACTTCCTGCCATTTCCTGTCTAGCTTAGCATATATATATAGTATGTACATGCATGGTTTTTATGTAGGTTGCAGGTATCGAGTATTGAATTTCCTGAATTTCTAGGATGAGCATACCCTATCGCACTATCTCAATGGTAAGAGAAAGGAGATAAATTCTCAAGTCCAAATCCTAAACCCCTAAACCTTTTTGTCCTAGAGAGGTAGGATAAGTATCCGAGATATTTTACCTTCTAAATGTGTCGGATGACATAATTCATGATTTTTAAGCCTTTAGACTGATTTTGTATGGATTGTTCTATGATGGGTTTTCATATTTTATCTTGGAGGTCTATGGTGAATTTTCTATTAATTAAGTCTAAAATAAATAGATTTAATTAATAAATTAATTATTTGGAAAAAATTAATATAATATCATGATCTTTTGATATTTTGATTATAATTAATTAAATGAGAATTAATTGAGAAAAGAAATAAATAAAAGAAATTAAAATAATAATAACAATAATAGAAAAGATAAAAGAATTAAAATAAAAGTTATAAGCTTGCCTAGGAGTAAACGCACCTCTTGATTACACATATGTCAACAACATAGGAGTTAGCGCACAAATTAAGCACATGGTGTCTACAACCTTATGACTCACCTAGAAGGTTGGAAAAGGCTTATGCTTAGTTGTCAACACTTTCTGGTTGTTTCTAGAGACATTCTAGGTGCTTCCCGAGAGTTATTTATATTCAGGCACTCCTAGAAGCTTAGGGAGAGCGTTTGGAGAGGGCGTTTCGAGAGCGTGTTTGGAGGACCTAGGAATGTTGGAGAAGGAAGGAGCTTGCTCTATGGAATTTTGAGGAGAAGTGATTTAGCATTAGTGTCTAGGTAGACACGTGATTTTGGCTTATGATATTTTGCTTCTTGCACTTTCTATCTTCTTCGTGTCTTCTGAATACTTTCTGAGGATTTCCATATTTTGGTTGTATGCATTTTGTCATGGGTTGTTAAAATCTTTATGAGAAAATTCCACATGTGTAGATCTAAGGAATCTATGGGGGTAGGGTTTTTAGATGCGTACGGACAAACTTATTTGATGGATTAATGGGTAAATTTAGAGAACAATTTTAAAGGAAAAATTCTTAATTTAAAGAATTAGAAAGCCCTTTTTGTTTAAATGATATATATATATATATGTTCCTTTTTTTTTAAAAAGTCTGCATATATATATATAGACTTTTTTTAAAAAGTCTTCATATATATATATATATATATATATATATATATATATATATATATATATATATATATATATATATATATATATATATATATATATATATATATATATAGATATATATATATATATATATATACATACATACATATATGTGTGTGTGTGTGTGTGTGTGTGTGTGTGTGTGTGTGTGTGTGTGTGTATATATATATATATATATCTGTTTATAAAAAAAAATGCAATGGAAAAATAATAATAGTGTTAACAAATCCAAAATGTGAAAAGCATTTTAAAAGAACCTTTTTTTTAAAAAATATATATATATAATTTAAAGTGGGGGGGAATGAAACCTATGCCCTCGTACCCACTGTGGTTGCAGTGTACCCGTTGTTGCAGGTACTGCGACGGCAGGGGTACTTTGTACCTACTGACGTTGTAGGCCCTGTGACCATAGGGTTCTGCATACCGCCATCGGTACATATATATGATATGTGTTTTGTTTTAAAAATTTTATTATATGTTATAAAAAAAAATTTATTGTATAATATGAAATCGACTTTTAATATATGTTTAATATTATTTTAACAAAGTTTAATTTATATGCAAATTAGTTTGTTTAGAATTTATATTATTTAATATTAATTTTATTTAATGTATATTAAATACTTTTTAAAATATATTAAATAATTAAGAGATGGTAATTTATATTATGTTAATAATAGTTGTGTAAAGATGATTTAATCAATAATTATTATAATGATTTAAATTAAGAGACTTAAATTTTAATGATATTGGATTAAGATTTAATTCAGTATTATTAAAATGATAAGGAGTCATTGTTATAACATTGCTATGATTTGAATTATTATGTTATTATTAATACGTTATGTATTATTAAATAAATTATTGATATACCTTAATTGTGCTAAGAGTTAGTTAAATATTAACTAATGAAGTTTATGTAAGGTTTCTCTAGATCGATTAATAATAGTTTTGATGAGTTTATTATTTATTAATATTTTTTGGATCTAACAAATTATTAATAAATAATAGTATAAATGGTCTAAATAGTTATCAATTAATCCGATTAAAGTCAATTTAGTGGAGATTAATTAATGATTGAAGTTTTGTATAAGATATTAGTCAATCTGAATTGGTTAATAATTGGAGGGGAATAATTAATTTATTTATCAATCAACATACATAGGAGGAATTTATTTGAGATATTAATATTTGGTATTGGGGATTTATTATAACTAGTTAATATTAAAATATTAATTTGAACATTAATGGAAAGGAACATAGTTGACTCTTAATATATGAAAATTATCATCAACTGATAATCCTATAGTTATTAACATAGTTACTAGTTAATTTAATCATAGAATTAATTAAATTTAATTTTTAATAGAGTTTTAATTGTTTAGTCGATAGTAACAAATTTAGGGAATTTGTGGGTCACTTAATTGAAGGTGATGAGTCTTAATCTTAAAATTTAAATATTCGAAGATGCTTTTAGGGAAATTGATTGATGACATTGATTTTGAGGAAGAATGCAAATGTTATAGACAAGTAATTATCTTTGAATTATTCTAAGAAATTTTTTTAAAGGCATAATACTATGTTTTATTCAAAAAGATAAATTGGTTGACTTGTAGATTAAATGAAGAACCTATACATTTGAAGTATACTTGCAAACAGAAACTGAAACCTTCACACTTTATTCAACTATGTAATATTAGTAAACCAAAACTTGTGCTTGCATTTTGTGTTTTCTCTATGCTTCTATTTTGGATTTTGGGTTGACTAGTTGTTGACCAGTTATAGGACGTCTACTAGAGGCTCGGGGGTTATGAGTGTGATGGCATGTTGATGTTATTTAATCTCGATCTTTCTAAACCCAACCATGGTTATGTGATGGTATGCTCTATGAGATGTTTGTATTTACTGATTATTATTGCTCATCAGTCTTCATGTGTGAAGCTGAGATGTATGTGTATGAGACACTTGAACTAATCATTTTTGAGTCATCGATCAGTTATCCTTGGATTACTTTCTAGTCGCCATGATGGGACTAAAGTGTTGATTTATTTCTTGATGATATCATGTTGTGACATGTTTTGACTCAACCTTTTTGGAGTCTTCGATCAGTACTATTTTGAGATGCTTTTTGGTTGCTTGTTAAGAACCAATGATTATTGTGATTATTAGGGATACCTTCAGTTGCAATGGAGAAGAGTTGTGGTCATGATTATCTATGGATGTTTTTCAGTTGACTCATGGAGATTTTATGTTTATATTATGGATTATCTTTTGGTATTTTTTTATTTATGATTCCATGAGCTTAGGGTAGGTTATCTACTTGTAATGACAGGAAGTGGCTTGCAATGGGGGCTGGGGCCCTAAGAGGCTACCAAGGTAACTCATTGTAAGTTGTCTTAATAAGTGAAAACACTCACACCTAATACTAACTTAATGAACCTAAAAAGATAATTGTTTTTGTTCTCGCCCATGCCTCGAGTGCTAGTACAGACTAGGATGGGAGTAGAGAGAATGCTTGGTTGCGACCTTGCATTCCATAGTATGCCTCATCTATATGATAGGATACTAGTGGCCGCATGGGGATCACTAGGGGGCTGGGGTCTATTAAGAGACTACCAGGGTAACTCTAGCATAATCCATGTGATGACACTTTCCCACTTGCATAGTAGGTTTCCTACATGTCTTTGTGTGCCTCTAGGATTAGATGTCGATTTGTGTTGGAAACCTTGAGTTAGTATACTTTTAGGATTTCTTGGACTTAGAGAGTATTTATGCTATGTGATTATGATAACCTATTTGGGACTTGAGATTATCTCCTCAATGCGGCGGGAGTGGACCATTTAGGTCTCACGCGATCGATTGGTAGTGCTATTTCACTCTTATCATTTGAGACTCGTTTGAAGACACCATGGCTGATGCATTCTCTTGTTGGCATCTATCTTCATTCTATTCATGGATTATGATGGTGGACACATATCCTTACATTGATGATTTGCATATGTTAGATGATGTTATCTTATGCTTTATTTTGCATGTTAGACTTCTTTTTTGCATATGATGTAGTATGATTTAGGAGTGACATTCCTACTATGTTAATATCGATGATCTCTTCGGTGATTTGGAATGTTACGCATGGAGGGATGGCTAGGACCCATGATGTTCTAATGATGCTATTTACGGTTGGGAGGAACCCTGCACTTAATTAGTTATGATGTGATCTATGGTTATCTATTACAATGAATGTTTATATCATTTATGATGATGATGTATCATGTATGATATTTGGTTTCATTTACTTGCTACATTTGCACTATGGATTAGAATAGGATGATGTACTTTATTTATCACACATGTATATTCTTTTAAGCCTTTCATACCCTGTGACATGTACAGTGGATGATTGAGCAAACTGAAATGTAATTACTAAAAGGACATTTGTATATTGTTTAAGTACGTTGGATGTACTATTATTATTTCATGAGGATGTGATGTTAGATGAATAGATTAATTAGATGTGATTCAACGTTAAGGGATCCTAGAAGAATGTAACCTATTATGTATATATGTTTATGTTTACTTTCAGTGAATATTGCTATTGCTTTCACTACTATGTTATAAATGGTGTTACTTTCATGTTAAAAAAATAAAAATAAAAATAAAATGCTACCAAACTTAGTGAAACTTTAGGTTAATTCTTTGGATCCCTTGGCAGGGCGTTACACTGAGAGGAAGTGTTAATGTATAGATTTGTTAAGATATTATTACTAACTCTTATATTTATATTTGTATTATTACATGAGATATTAAATATACTTATATATATGTATGTATGTTTGTGTGTATGTATGTATATATGTATGTATATTCTAATATAGAAATATGAATAAAATAAGTTAGGAATAAAATCATTTACATAAATATATGTGACTCAACTATGAGTCATGGCTATTGGTTGTGACTCCTGAAACTTGATGCCAAGTATAAGATACAGATCGGTCTCTACCTTTGTAAATAATGATAAACACATAGTTAAATAAATCTTCCAGTTATTACAGAGTAGAAGAATTTTTCTTATCATCCTCTAGTATATTGCTGTGTAGTGGATTTCTCATATTATTTTCTATGTAATTTATATCCTTGTTTTGACCAGTTATTCTATATCATATAAGTCTTTAGTCTGATACTTTAACACCAATGTTATAGCATGAACTAATGATCATTATTCAAGGGTATGAAATAATTATCTCTTATTTTAGCGCATCATAAAGCTAGTCTAGAATTGGGTCACAAGGTTGTAGTAAGATTATTTTCTTTGCTATCTTGTTGGTTCCAAGAAAAACACGAGGAATTTCACAACCATGTATTGTATATATACTTCTTGATTTTTGTAGTTTCCTTGTCAATAGAGGAGTCATCTAGACATGATCTTCTCCCTCTAAACCAATGTAATCCTTGATAATCAATTAAATAGATCATTTAGTTACCCCCTAATAAGAGGAATCTCAAGCTCATAGAGTATACATCTATCATGACTTAGGTGGTAGCATCATGGTCCACGCCCTCTAGGCCAATATTACCAAGTTTCTCATAAGTCATTGAAGTAGTTCCTCTAGCTATCCCTTCTCTTATGAAAGCATATCGCTCTTCAAGAATTCAATTGGGTTTGAGTTTTTTCCAATGATTCATGATGGATGAACCATCATTCTTTACTACTGGTATAGAGAGTCTCTCACCAAGGTTTCATGTGAATTTGTAACTTTATACATTTTGTCCCAAAAGCATCATTTAGGTTCCAATCCTCTAATTCATTAACTTCCATAAATTATATATTATTCTATTGCATTTTGCATATACTAATATAAGGGTCTATTCGACCTTCCAAATTAAGAATATCATGCCACAAGTGGAAGATGTGTTCAATTTAGTATCATATGTTTGGAAATTCACCAAAGCCTTACAAGAAACTCATATCTTTTGGTAATGTTCAACTTCAACACCAAGTAGTCACCTTTATAATGCTTAGAATCATTAGGATGTAGCTTCAACTTTCCACAAAAGTTAAGATGAATCCTACTATCTCTGATGTATGCATATAGGCCAATATATAAGAAACTATTATGGAATTTCTTGACATTCCAATCAATATTGTCATTCTTGAAATCACATTCTGTCCAAATTCCACTAGATAATTAATTATTTCTCTATTTGATGTATAGTAGAAGGCAAAAGAAACAAATGGTTGCATAAACTAGCAACATGTCATGATGGTCCTTAGTAAATGTCAATACAGCCATAATAAATATCATGTGATAGAAACTTCTATTAGCTATATGATCTTTTCCTAGATTCTTTCCACATCAAATTGGAAGTACTACCAAAAGATATATTCAAACATGGGATGAATGTCTCTTAACTATCCCTTGAATATACTTAAAAATAGGAACTTCTATGCACTAGTAGCATGACAGCCAACTATGATAATCTTCCAATCATATATTGGTGAATAACCTATATTTCCAACTAGATGAACTAAATATAGATATCACTTTTTATCATTGCAAATAATAATTATTCAATATAGCTATCAAACTTCTACAATGATTTTAGACTCAATCTTTATATTCAATTATTGATAAAGTACAAGTCTTTGTGTATAGATAGCTATCAATGATATATTGCAAGACAATTTATGATTACAAATGATAGGCTAAACTCAAATCTTTTAGTGTTGATTATATTTCCTAATTATTGAGTATTCATGACATCACAACTACATATTTTCCCATGAATACATTACCACCACATCCTCATGGGTTTAATATCTTCATATTTGTAGGCAACATACAATATCTATTGTTGATAGTTTAATCGAATATTAAGAGTCCAAACTATATGTAGATATCAAAGATTAAAAATTTTGATATATTTGATGGTTCCTTTTAAATAATTCCAAATCTAATATAGTATAAATTAAATTTAGTTTGGCATCTACCATACTCTATCATGGATATAATTCTGAAGCATGTATTATTTTCTTGTCATCAATAAAATCCATCTACGAATCTAGAAAGGAAGAGTTTTAGTGAATATTCACCCATCAAAAACTAATTAAAGAAAGTTTCAAGTGTGGATCATCATTTGGAATCATAAATACACACAAGTAATGAAAGAAAATATATTGAAGATGAACCAATAAAGTTGCAATAGTATTTTCAAAGGCCTAGAGTATATGTGTTAGTGGCTTCATGTATAACAACAGGGACCATATCAAAACAAATACCTTCAAACACATATGGTATCTATAAGTTTATTAGTTTATTCACATATCCATCAAACTTTTAATGTGGTGTTCAAATTTTTTAATATGTTTGTCATCTTGAATAATAATAAGTGACTATAACTTAATGTGAAATCTTATCTCTCAAACTTAATGAGATCTCTCCTTAACAAGGCTTTGATACCATGTAAAGTTTCTTACTAGATTTCACTAAGAGGTTGACTAATTCACAACTTTGATTGCAAGTTTAAACAATGATCTCAATGAATTTGACTTGCTCGAGAATCAGTATATGTTACTATTGTGGTATCCACAACACACGCCCCATTCCTCACTAGGAATGGGGACTCCCTACTTTTTTTGACTCCTAGACTCATAGTTCGAGATTTGGAAGAAGAAATCTCAGTTAAATTAGTTAGAGTAGAAGAGTCAAAAAAAAAAAAAAAAAATCTCACGTGTGCACGCATATCGAGGCACATGCGCTTTGCAAAAACAAAGAAGGAAGGGGGGTTATAAAACCCCCCCCCTTTCCCCCTTTTTATTTTTATTTTTCACTATATTTTTGACAGTGCTGAGAGGAAGGTATGAAACCTCCCCCCTCCATTCTCATGATCTCGTGCCTGAGCACGCACGCAGGAGAAGAAGTGTGTGATGTGCTACTGTCGTGTCCTTCTCGGCATGCGCACGAAAATTTCACCGCATCCAACTGGGCCATGTATGGCCACTTCTCCATGCGCCCTTTTGGATGCATGGCGGCGCGATACTATGCACACCTTCAGGGCCGCATGCGGCCGCTGCTCTGTGTGCCCTTTTGGACGCAGGCGGCGCGGCCGTTGTGCACGCCTACGAGGCTGCACACGGCTGCTGCTCTGCATGCCCTTAAGGATGTGCGGTGATGTAGCCGCTACGCACTCCTTTTGTGCCACGTGTGTCGTGCCACCACGGCGCCCTTCTAGACGCACGCGCGCGACCGCTGCCCCAAACCCCATTTTAAATTTTTTTATTGTTTTTATTTTTATTTTTATATATGATCAAAAAACCAAAAAATAAAAATAAAAAATAATAATAATGAAAAAAATTTTAAAAAATAATAAAAAATAAAAATAACAATAAAAGAAAAAAATCACAACAAATAAAATAGGTTCTAGAATATCATTTTTTATTTTTTTTAATAGTTTTATATGAATCCAGTAATTAATCGTTCTTTTTCTTTGTGATGTACAGGTAATATAATCAAATGGCATCCACATCCAGATCAACAGCAAAGCCAGTTGTGTACAAGTTCCAAGGCATCAAACTACAGGATCTATAGAAACTGAGACCATAGAAGAAGAACCCTCACAGCAGGAGACTCCAAGCAAGAACGACAGAGGGAAGGAGGTAGTTGAACACATCCCTTCATCATCTAGAGCCAAGGTTATGGAAAGACATATCCCGAGATGGTTCCAGAAGGAAATAATAAGAAGTGCTAAGCATCAATTCCTTGCTTCAGAGGACGATATCTGTGACATTGTAGAGATTTTGAATAAGCTCGACTCTCCATTACAAGATGCAACACCATTTGCATTCATTACTACTACTCAGAACTAGGACTTGTTTGCGTAGGTGGCTCACCCTTCGAAAGGTACAGATGAAGAAGCTATCAGCCTTCAGGATTATGAAGCAAAGGATATCATGTTAGGGAAGCCTACACGAGATACTTCTTGATAGATGATGAGTATGGGAGTCAAAGAGGTTCTTAACCATATGGAATGTGATGAGATTGAAATCAGAAAACTTCAAAGGCAAGTTGAGATCTTGAAAGGATATCTAACTGAAGTTATTGGTCCTCTTGATTCTGAATGCTCTGAGGAGACTTTGACTACCATTCTTAAAGAAGGGGAAGGTGTATGGCTCAATCTATTTTTGAGAGCTTGTCAGGATTGG